>CM062807.1:1159214338-1159635739 GCA_031772625.1 Pinus tabuliformis | reverse complement strand
CCCGGCAGGCAGGGCAATTCCGGGAATCGCCCAGCCTGCCGGGCGAGGTCGCGCGGGCGAGCCCGGGTGGGCGCCTGCACGAGGGGGGCCGCCCTCATGCAGGCACCACCCGGGCCGCCCACGCCCTTGCCCAGCAGGCAGGGCGATTCCCAGAATCGCCCTGCCTGCCGGGCGAGGGCGTGGGCGGCCCGGGTGAGGGCGCGGGCGGCCCGGGTGACGCCTGCACGAGGGGGGGCGCCCTCGTGCAGGCGCCACTCGGGCCGCCCGCGCCCTCGCCCGGCAGGCAGGGAGATTCCCAGAATCGCCCTGCCCGCCGGGTGAGGGCGCGGGTGACCCAGGTGGCGCCTGCAGGAGAGGCGGCGCCCTCGTGCAGGCGCCACCGGGCGGCCCACGCCCTGCCTGCCGGGAGAGGGCGCGGGCAGCCCGGGTGGCGCCTGCACGAGGGGGGGCGCCCTCGTGCAGGCGCCACCCGGGCTGCCCGCGCCCTCGCCCGGCAGGCAGGGTCGCCCTGCCTGCCGGGCGAGGGCGCGGCCGGCCCGGGTGGCCCCTGCACGAGGCCGCCCGGGCGGAGGGCGGTTCGGGTGAAGCGGCCTGGTGGGTGAGGGCGCCGGGCCGGGGGCTGGGTGAAGGCGCCCGGAGGTGTGGGGCGGGCGGGCAGGCGAGGGCGCCTAAAGGGGCGGGGTGGGCGAGTTGGAGCGGGTGGGTGAGGGGGTGCGGGGTGTGCGGGTTAAGGGGTGCGAGGTGAGGGGGTGCGGTAGGGAGCCCGGGCGGAGGGGGGTTCGGGTGAGGCAGGCGGGTGGGTGACGGCGCCGGGCGGGGGGCGGGCAAGGGCGCCAGGAGGGGTTGAGCGGGTGGGTGAGGACTACATGATGGGGTGCGGGGTGGGCGGGTTGGGGGAGAGGTAGGGAGCCTGGGCGGAGGGGGGTTCAGTTGGGGCGGGCGGGTGGGTGAGGGCGTCGAGCGGACGGGCGGGCGAGGGCGCCCGAAGGGGTGAGGGCACCGGGAGGGTTGGAGCGGGCGGGTGAGGTGGTGCGGGGTGGGCGAGTGTGGGAAGAGGTAGGGAGCTCGGGCGGAGGGGGGTTCGGATGAGTCAGGCGGGTGGGTGAGGGTGTCGGGCGGGGGGCCGGGTGAGGGCGCCCGGAGGGGTGGGGCGGGCGGGTGGGGCGATTGTTGATTAAAATTTATGATATGTTTTTGTTGTTACTTTAAGTTAATATGTTTTTATTATTTACTAGTTTATGTGTTTCTATTTTTCAGGAAAATGGCATCAAAGAGAATTTCAGTGAATCTTTCTGGACCAAAGACTCATAAAGGTGCTACTAAAAGAAACATTGGTGAACGAACTCCACCTGAGCTCATGGCTACAAATCTTTCAAGTGCCGCAAGTGATAAGAAGATGATTTCAGACTGGAAGAATTCGAAAGAGGTGAAATTTCCATCAAGAATGTGGTATGTGAAAGAAAGAGAAAGCGCAAATGTGAATATATATCTATATATCGATATACCGAATGATAATGGAATTTTTGAGGTGATGGGAAGAGTCGTAGATATGTGTTCCGTACCGGACACTGAAGTTGTTTACGTACTTACAAAAGCTCCCAAGTCACATGAAAGGGTTAAATACCAACTATCATATTCATTGTATGACATTAGCGAGGTATCTACAAAGTTGTGTGGTCAAATCGTAGATGAGATGACAGAAAACATCGTAAGTATTATTATTTATATTTTTATTTTGCGTTTTTTAAAGTGTCTCACTATATTTTTTAACTTTTTTTTTATTGACATATGATATTTTGTTTGGCAGAATTTCGTTAAAAGCTGTTCAATTAAGTTGGGAGGCATTCATTTCATTGAGAATGATATCATGAATGTTGTTAGCAGTTTTTACTCAGTGTCAGAAGAAAATATGGAAAAAAGGCAAAATGAAGTAATTGATAATGCTACAAAACTACATCCAAAGGATCAGAAAAAAAAGGTCTCTGGTGGATAAATCTAGCAAGGGTAAACAAGTTACTTTTGAGAACGATGAAGTTGAAATTGACAATGAAACATATGTTGTCATTACTGAAGATGACATTGGAACTGAGAAGAGCCATAAAAATCCAAAAGTAACAATGCCCAAGAATAACTCTGGTGGGAATGTTATGACCAAGAAAAGTAGAGTTGATGATTTCGAAGCAGTCATTACCAGTAGTCAAGAACCTAGTGAAACTTCAAAAGAAAGCAGAGAAATCATTACACCAAGAGCTGATTTAGAAGATGGCATTATCAAAACAAAACAAAATGTCATTCGAGAGAATTTGATAAAGAGAAACTCAATTGATGGTGGTCGCACATTTCAGCTTAATGTCAGGCAAACCTATAAAACAAGTGAAGGACAATGTCAATATCAAGTTAGAAAGCCACATCATCATCTGCATGTTCACAACTTGAAGACATTGATGAGGTACAATCCATATGCTCATGTGGTTAGTTATGTGCTTCTTGTTGATCCACTTCAAGTTCCCAACAAAGAAGCATTTGATAAGTCAAAATGTTTTGAATACAATTATTATGTGCTTGGGGGGAACCATTCTGTAGAAGCTCAAAGACAATTGATGGAGGAATATCCTAATAACCCACGTTTTGAAACAATGAAATGTATCATTTACGCTGGTTTATCTGATACAGAAGCAAAGTTAGTGGCATGGGATCATAATTCAGATAATGAATATAGGATGTCTATGACTTTCATCCAAAGGGTTAGATTTATTCATAGTGAATTTGAAGAAAAATGTGGTGGGGATAGGACAAAAGTTACTGCAGAGTTCCGAAAGGAATGTTGTATGGAAATAGGATATCAAATTGAAGAGAAAACCAATTCAAAAGGTGGAAAGGGCAACAAACATAGTGATTTATTCAGAGGTGTTGATAACATTTTCCAATTGGCATTTAGAACTGGAGATGTTTGGAGGTTGATTGATGAGATTTTTGGCATGTGGGAAGACATTGCCATTAAAAACCAGAAGGTCAAAAATTCTAAGCCATTCATATGTGGCAACAGTAAATTAGCTCCTGAAATGAAGCATCTTCCAGACGATATGACTATCACACCTTGGAGGGCGATGCAAGGAGTGAAAGATGAGAAAATTGTCAAAACAATATTATCTCGTGTGAGGTCAGGGGAATTATCATTGGAGGAAATGTCTGAAGAATTTCAAAAGTAAGTTTCTTGAAATATTTTTATTTATTTCTAGATTATAATTATATTTTAAATAAAACATGTTGTTCTTGGTAGTATTTGTTATACATATCATTATATTAACTTTTTGTTACTTTATCTATGCAGTCACAAAGTTTACATGAAAATTCAAGAACAAATGGTTAGATTGTTGAATGAAGATAGTTGGGATGATGTCGTACGCAACTATCCAGATTCAAGTTCTACATCAACATTAAAATCTTTTTATCTTGCATTTAAAAAGGTATCTTGATTTATACATTCATTTTTATTCACCTGTGTACTATTTTTAATTTATAACTTACACATATATTTGTTTATTTTATAAAAGATGAGAAAGGATGATAATGGAGTGCCAGATAGTTTCAAAACCTTTATCGAAAAGATAAAGATCGAAAGACTGAGGAAGCAACGTATTAAGGATATTCAACTTGATCCAACTCTTAATCATTTCATTTGGAATGGGCTAGACACTATTCAATATCAAGTAATACAAGGCGACTGTGAAGACATTGCTAAACTCATACCTAAAAGGGATTATGCCCTAGTCATTGCAGATATTCCCCATGGTTTCAATATTCCAAACATTGACTATGATAGTGACCCTTATACTTATCAAGCTTTTAGTAAAGTGGTTGCGGGATTTGTAGAAGTCACGTCATCACCATTATGGAGATTTGTGACATTTCATTCAGACACACAATTGGCAATGATATTGTCAAGCTTCAAGGGGAAAACAAATTCAAGGATGCAGCTTACATGGTAAGACGTTTAAAATGTATATTTGATTAATGTTGAAAAATTTATTTATGTACAAGTTAATTTAACTTTTACTATTTCATGTTACAGGGAAAAGTCAAATCTTCTTCACAATGAAGATCAACAATTTATAAATGATTGTGAGTTCATTCATATTGATAGTTGGGCAAAAGATGATAGCCATATGTCTATGATTTTTAATCAGGTAGACAGAAAGAGTCATAGCCAAATACTGAGTTATGATGCTGTTGTGAGAAAACTAACATATGAAGACAAAGAAGCAAAAGGAGAGATAGTTAACATTTATCAAAAACCACAGTTATTGATTAACTATCTTATAGACATTTGTTCAAATGAAGGAGATTGGGTTTTGGATTTATTTTCTGGCTCATGTAAGTTTTATTATATGGAATTGAATTTGAATATGTTATTTTTTTAATTAATATGTCATTGTACTAATTTAGTTCATTATTTCTTTTGTGCTTGAAAATTAGGTACAACACTAGCATGTTGCCTTCAAAAAGGAAGAAATTGCATTGCAATTGAAAAATATCCAGTACAATGCAATTTCATTCAGCAAAGAATTAATGTTCTTTAATTTCTTCCAGATGCAATGCAAGAAATTGGGTTGAAGAAAGGTGACTTTAGTGAATCACGTGTGGCAAAAAAGGCAAAGGAACCCCAACCACCATTACATGGAATGTTTGGAAAGACATACATTGGGAGTTTTGTAGACATCAAAGACCCATTAGAAGAGGAAAATGAGCAAAATTAAACAGAAAATATTGTGGAAGAGGACAATGATGAAACTCTAGAGGACGAAGAGTTTGGATTACGTGACATTGTTGATTAAATTTAAGTTATGCTTGTAAATCAAGCTTTGCAATGTTTTGACTTTGAAATTTTATGAGAAGAATAAACACTCAATTAGGGTTGTTATACGTTCAATATTGGTAATATGTGATTTTTGCATTGATTTTTAAGTTAACCATTATTTTTTGAAAAAAAAAAGTGATTTTTATTATTTTTTTGACATGAAATTCATAGAAAAAGCTATTCTTTAACCATTTTTAGTTAAAATTACCGTATAAAAATTGTGATTTTGACATGTCAATTCTAACAAAAAATTATCAAAACGTGTAGTTTTTTAGTTATATTTATGTTAAAAATGGTTATTTTTATGTCCATTGTTAAAAAATATTGTTTTTTAGAAACAATTATTTCATGTCGATTGAAAAATTAATTAAGGATGTATAAATATGTAGAATATCGAAAAGTCTAAATATTGACCTTCTAATTTACAAATGCAAAACAGTAAAAACCTCACGATTTTTTTTTTTTTTAAATTATAATAAAAAACAAGAAAATGTGAAGAAAACGACCACTTCAAAAATTATCAAATTTACTAAATAATTATTTACATTTTATACATTAAAAATTTTAAAGCCAAAAAACAGGGCTTTTAAAAAATGAGTGTGATGCAGAATGCTCACTTTTTAAAATCAACATGAAAATCACTACCATTCTAAAACGTGATGTACATAAAAAAAACTAAAGTGCCAAAAACTATGCTCTAGAAAAAACATGTGCGTTCTGCATCACCCATTTTCAAAATCAGGTCACTTTTTAGCTATCTCTACGAAACGGGTAACAGTATCAGTTCCCGTTTCAAAGTTTACATTGTTAACATATGGGTTTACCATGTTGCATCAACATTGCTCCCATGGCATAGTCACTGGCATCTATTTCAATCTCAAGTGGTCTTTGAAGATCTGGCAATGCTAATACTGGTGTTGTACTAATCGTTTCTTTCAAGGTGTCGAAGACTTTTTGTTGTTTTCCTCCCCACTGAAACGCCTTGTTCAATCCTGTCAAAGCATGTAAGGGAGCTGCAATCAAGGAAAAGTTAGCTTTAAACTTTCTCCAGTATTGTTCTGCTCCTAGGAAGCTTCTAACTTCTGTAGCAGATTTGGGTTTAGGCCAGTTCACAATGACTTCAACCTTAGAGGGATCTATCTTCAATTAACCACCCCGTACAATATGACCCAAATAATTCAAATATGTTTTTCAAAATTCACATTTTGATAACTTCACATAGAGATTTTCGTTTTTCAAAACATCTAGAGTCTGCTTTACATGCTTCAAATGTTCTTCCCATGTTTGACTGAAAACAAGAATATCATCTAAATATACAATTACAAAATCATCAATAAAAGGCCTAAGTACATCATTCATTACTCTCATGAAAGTGATAGGAGCATTAGTTAAGCCAAAAGGCATAACTAGCCATTCATATAGCCCTTGCTTTGTTTTGAAAGTAGCCTTCCATGCATCTTGTTCTGCTACTCTAACCTAATGGTAGCCACTACGCATGTCCAACTTGGAAAAGTAAACAGCTTCTTTCAACTGATCTAATAGATCATTAATGCGAGGAAGGGGATAACGATTCTCGATCATTATTTTATTCAGTGCTCTGTAATAAATTTACATCCTCCACGAACCATCTTTCTTTCTCACCAACACGATCGGAGATCCACATGGTGATGTGCTTGATCTTATGAACCCTTTTTCGATCAGCTCCTGTACCTACTTTTTGATTTTTGCATTCTCTAAATCGGATAACCTGTACATTCCGATGTTAGGTAATGGAGCATCTTGCTGCAAATGAATATCATGTAAAATTTCCCTTTTGGGTGGCAGACCTTTAGTTTCTTGAAATAAGATATCATATTCTGAAGCAACTTTTTCTAAATCAGCTTTCTGTTTAGCATCACAGCCTTCAAATACATTGGTTTTATCAGGGGTTTTTTCCTTTACAACCATTAGTAAAAATTGCTTGCATGAGTTTACAATTTTTTTCATCTGCGTTGAGTTAATGAGAGTGTAATTATTTTTGAGCCGATGAGCTCTTACAATATATTCTATTCCATCTTTTGTGAGTTGATACTTATTTCAGCTCTATAAAAAATGTTTTTTCTATCATACAAGTAAGGACTTCCTAAAACAATACCACATATATCCAAGGGAACTATATCTAACTTAACCTCATCTACAAATGTTGACCCAAATGCAAACCTAAGTTTAAATTGTTTAGTCACTTGTAGCTTTGCTTTATCACATACCCAACCTAATGGATATGGCTTCTTGTGAGGTGTGGTTAGTAGTCCCAACTTCTTTACAATTGCTTCAGAAATCAAGTTTACTTGTGAACCACTATCAAATAAAGTATCAATCTTTTGATGCTTGGAAATAAATCTAATATGAAAAAGCTCATGTCTTTTCCTCTCATTTTCTTCATTATCAATAGATTGTGCAGAATTACTAGTAGATGCTTCATAATTTTTACCTTTTATACCTATAGCTGACTGTTGTTTCGTCACCTGAGTCTGACCCCAAATCTTTCTGAATAGTTGCAGCAGTCTTCTTTTTCTTGCCATCGAACTTCTTGGGTTTCAGCTCCGGATGCAAAGACCAACAATGTTCATCATTGTGTCGACCCTTCTTGCAGTGAGTGCAGGAAGGTTTGTCTTTCTGTACAACATTTTCCTTCCTCTCTTTCCACTCTTTCTTCCTCTTCTCCTTGTTCTTGCTTGCAGTGGGTTTTGATCATCCCCCAACCTCTGGGTTCACATTCTTGCCCCTAGCCTCTAGACGTGTAGCTTTAACAGATACCTCACCTATGCTTGTGAGGTTAAACATGAGAATGGTGTGCCTCAAATAACTATGTAAACCACCTATATACTTCAACAAAGTTTCAGGTGAGTTTAAATAAATGCCTAGAATTAAAGCTCTTTTTCTAAATTCCTGGGTATAACTTTGTACACTTTTCCCCTTTAATTGGCGAAGAGTTTTCCAACTCATCATGGCTTGCTGCATATAAGCTAGTGGATAGAACTGTACTTTAATGGCAAAAACAAATTCACTCCAGGTAGAAAGAATTTTACCATGTTTCTTCAAATCAGCTTGGGTCCTCCCTTCCCACCATACTAGGGCAGTTCCTCCAAGGCAAAGGCTAGCCAGCTGAATTTTACTCTTCTCTGAATCAATGTTTTGCACCCTGCAATACACATCAATCTATCTAATCAAGTTATCTAGCTTTTCTGCATTTAATTATCCATCATATATTAGCAAATCAAATTTTACATCTAATTTTATCAAAGGGCTAGAAGGAGGTGTGGTTAGAGAAGGCTATTTTCCTTTCCCTTTGTCCTCTGAATGGCTATCTAGAAGAGATTCCTCCATTCCTTTGTCTTGTTTGGAGGTTGAAGAATCTTCACTTCCACCTTTCTTAAATTCTCGATACATCTCTTTTACCATGGATCTCATGGTCATGAAACTGTCCATGAACTGAGAGTTTGATTCCAAGGGAATTTCTTTTGCCATTTTCCTCCTAGGATAGACTCTTCCTATTTTTGGGTTAGCTTCAACCAATTCTCCTTCTCCTAATTTGAGCTTTGACCTAGTTATCATTCACCAATCCAGCACAAGCTTGTCTAACCTTAGAAACCTAAAGATCTAATACCACTTGGTCTGTAAATGAGATCTAAGACAATTAATAAGGTATTACAGACTCATGTGCATGTATTTGTCTATTTTATTTTATGCAATGGATTGACAAGATTTTGAAATACACAGATAATGAAGCAGTAAAGAAGCATCATAGAAAACACACATAAACACAACAAGTTTAATAATGAGTTCACCCAATACTCTTGGGCTACATCTCCTGGTCCAGCCTTCAGTGGTGACCTCTCGATTATGTCTTCAAAACTGAGTTTTACAATAGTGAGCTCAATTTGAGCCTCACACAATAGATACAAAACAATAAGGCTTTACTTGGATCCTCCAAGTCTCTTCTGAGTACACAAACTCTCCTCACTGACTCTCTATCTCTATTGCTCTGTCTCAGCACTACTACACTATTTCCTGCCTTTGTTTCTGTCTTCTATGGCTTTAAAGCCAATCTGCTCTGCTTGTTTTTTTCCTCTTCTCGACTTTCTGTCTCCCGGCCTCTATCTACTCAAATCCCTCTTCTAGCATTAAATAATCATTGCATAATGCCTTCAAGTGAGGTGGCCACCTATTCTGCAATGGATGAGTGCATCGGGCCTTTGAAATCCTTGAAACAGTCGCTTTCTGTTAACACAGAGAAATGCATTCAAAACTATGAAAATCCGCCAAAAACACTATTTATCGGACTTTAAAAGTCCTCAAATCCGCTCTATTCTCCTATCAGGTCCTCCTTTTGTATATTGACATCTCATCTCCACTGTTGATCTGGGAGATCCAGATCCAATGGCTGAGATCCGTTTTGGGTAGCCCTGTCGTACGGGAGTTAACCGCCTGATAAGGGTGGTTTCCTCTCTCCTTAGCCTAGACACGTGGCAGCCATTGTATGGGATCGAGCGGAGCTCGGCCCAAACCATTTACCATCTTGGGTCCTCCCGAAATCATGCTTGTTTTGTGATTTACCTTTTATATTAAAAACACATTAAAACATGAAATCCCGCTCATATCGGACTTGAAATAGTGTTCAACAACATTAATAAACCCTTTTGGGTCCGTAATATCGCATCAGATGCATTTTCTTCGTGTTTCGCTTATTTAATGAAAAACACAAATACAAAGGAAATTGTTCTTTTCCGGAACTCAAATTATATCAAATATTGTTTATAATGTTAGTAGGTCCGGCTATCGCAAGTTATATCGGCCCCACTCCATTGTAATACTCCAATGTGGTGTTGCAATTGCAACTTGTCACTAATTGCATATCACATAGACCCTAGGTCATTATAAGTGCTCCTTTGCATTTTTCGATAGTGATTTTACGATGCAACTTGGGTCATTGATTTGTGAGCTTGATCGACGATCCTCATTGACCCCGCTGATTGCCATCACAACATTTGTATGGTCTCCATCGATAGCCTCCCTTTGCCACTGCCGATTGCAATTTGCTAGTCGGATCTGGACCGTTAATAAGCCAGATCCGACGGCTCTTATGCATTCACTGTTCAAGCCTCCGATACTATGTTTTTCAATGTTTTCTTTGTGTTTTTGGCTATCGATAGTGTTTTCCCTTATTTTATGAAGGTTTTTCCATGCGATAATTTTGATATTTTGAATGATTTTTAAATACTTAGAGAGTATTCTAGGATCCATTTGGATCAAATACATGGCTGCTAGTTAGGCAGCATATGAGACAATTTAGATGCAGAAGATTCTAGTTGGATTTTTTGGTCAGAGGATGGATTCAACTGTGATCTATTGCGATAATCAGAGTTATATCAAACTCTATAAGAATCCAGTATTTCGTGACAGGTCCAAGCACATCGATATTCGGTATCATCATCTTCGAGACTGTGTGGTGAAGAGGATCATGTTGTTGTTGTATGTTTCGACCGAGGAACAGGATGCAAATATTTTGACTAAGGCATTGTCAAAATGCAGGTTCGAGTTCCACAGAGACAGGATTGGGGTGACAAATAATCCCTTTCTTGTTGAGAGGGAGTGTTGGAAATAGCAACAAGAAATGTTAAAAATAGAAGTGCTAAAAATAGCACTGCTATAAATAGCATTTCAGGATACATTCCAATTTTAGTTAGTCCCTGAACTAAAATTGAGAATTAAAATTTGACTTTGATTTTAACAATTGTTTGTAAAATAATTAGTTAATTCATCTTGAGTTAATTAGTTGTAGAAAATCAAACATGAATTCTATGTGAAGACATGCAACAGTTTCCCCTTTGATTGAGGAAGTTATCCCTTGATTAAGGAGATCAGGATGAGTTGTACTTTGAGTTGTAATTAGTTAGCTCAGTTAACTGAGTTAATTCTAGTTAGATTAGTTCCAATAGTTTGTGGAGTTGGTTGTGAGTTCAGTTAGTTAATGCATGCATGCATGTAACTACTACACTTTAGATAAATGAATATTGTCTCATAAATAACTCATGCATGTCAGTTCAGTCAGAGACCCAATTGAGATCATACAATGGGACAATGTACTATCAGTTGCAAGAATATTCCATTGAGGATATCTCTTGCATGCAAAAGGAATTCATTCCTTGGAGATTGCGCAGTTATTTATGAGTTTGGGGAGTTGTGTGAGAGGTCAATTCACACAGGTGGCATCCAGAGGACCCAGGAGAATCTGTGCAAGCAAATAGGAGGCTTGGAGGACTGAAGGAAGGCACATGTTGTGTCTATTCAGTTTATGAGCAGCATTGACGGATTGTACTGAGAGTTGGATAGCTTGTGGGCTAAAGCTTTGTGTAATCAAGATATTTTTCCACTTGTATGATAATACAGAGATCAGGGTTTTTAGCTGAGGCTTTCCTCAGAGTATTCGTCTATCTTCATGTGTGATTGATTTCTCATTATCTATTATATGTGTTCTATTTGATCTTGCTCAAAATCGATTAAGCTTCCACAAGTTTGTTTGTAGAAGTAGATCAAGTATTTTGCTTTAGTATATTTCATTATCAGGTGATCTACAGTGGGAATTTCTACACTGCGCTGATGAGGTGTTCTACAGGCTTCCTCCCACACCTAGGTTCTGAAGTGCTCGGGTTTGTGGCTCGAGTCTACTCCCTTCCCCTTTTGTCGAGTCCTCTTCCACATGCAGGTCCGGCCATCTCTTCTCTTTTCCATGCATGTTCACACACGAGATGCATTAGTTCTCTGGACATGGTCTAATGCCTCTCCAGAATAATGAAGGTCCCCCCCCCTCCCTCACGCTTCCCATCATAATTACCTCTACCCAGGTACCCCTCTGCCCCAAGATGCAGTGCCTCTCCTCTGCCTGGTGTAGCTATGCCACTCTTCTGCACTAACTTTTCTTTCTCACCTGCCTTGTGATAGCCTCACCACCACCTGGTTATGCCAATGCTCTCGCCTATTCACAGGGGTGATGTCACGGTGCCAGACCCAATTTACGCTTATAGCTCTCACTGCCAACCCATCGAGCCATGTTACTGTCACTCCCAATCACATTGCCTTCCATCGCCCCTCTTTCAGTGTTGCTACCTCACACCCTTGTCGAGAAGAGTTGTCTCACTTCTCTGCTCCTCCCGTAGCCATCGTGCATGCTTAGCCACAGTCCCCCCACCCTCATTGGTATACCAACTATCTTGTTCACTCACAGGAGGGTTCTCAAGGTCCCAGCCCCTGTTTTCTCTCACGGCTCTCGCTTCCGTCCCAAAAACGATCACCATCCCCCCCAGATTACGCTGGTCTCCCCGGTCATCCCCACAATTTCCCTCTCATGTAATCTCCCAGACGCCCAGCCATGAATTAACATAGTAACCATAGTAATGGGCTTGTAAGGACATGATACATACCCGAAAATGGTTCGCAGAGGTAATTGCTGGTAGCTCCACAATCTTGCGCCCTCGCTCCTCCCTCCTCTCGTGATCTCGACTATACTCCTCTCTCTGTCCCGACTTCTTTCATAATCCCCTTCCACCTTGCTCTGACACATCACCCATCCTGCCTTAACCGCCTCACCTCCTTCTCCACCCCGACCCTACCTGCCACTTCTCCCATCTCTTCTGTTAGGTAGCATGCGAGAGGTCACTGCACCCATGGCCATGAGTGTGTGGGGGGGCGATGGGTGGTACCCTTCCCTTAAACGTCATAACTACCATGTCTAACCAACGTCCTCGCTTGCCTCAGACACGCACCCCAATTAAGGGTAATAATAATAATAAAAATTATTATTATTATTATTATTATTATTATTTAAAATTAATTAATATGATTGTGGTGGTTGTTGTCGTAAAATCCAGAAAGTAAAAACAAAAAACTGCATATGGCTCTCAAGGTCTCGAAATTAAAATTGGGTATGAAGAAATCACTTCATTTAAGGCTTGCTGAAGTTTTGAAAAATCTCCATTGTATTATCGTATGTATTTCAGCTATAAAATTGGGTATGAATAAATCACTTCATTTAAGGCTTGCTGAAGTTTTGAAAACTATCCATTGTATTATCTTATGTAATACTTTCAGCTATCAATAGAAATGTTCAAACTTGGGTTTTATCATAATTTTTTTACTTATGTTGTCACAATTTTAACAAAATTGTTTATAACATTTTTAATATAGTCAATGGATTGTTAATTTTTTTGTTAAGTAAATTTGGATTTTATATTGAAATTTTATTTTTTTAATTGTTGTCACATTGTCAACAAAATATTTATAATTTTCATGAGTTAAAAAATTAAAATATAAATATTATAACATATATTTTAAAATTAAAATTTAATATTGATAATGATGATGATGATGATTAATGTCCATTGAGACCAATATTGTCTATCAGGCCTTAAGAAAGTAAACATAACTGAGACTTTTTAATATTTTATTTTTGTGATAAAAATGAAGGGAGAGAAGTGTTCTCAAATCTGTAAGTTTGCTAACATAACAAGTCAAGAAGGTTGGTAGTATGTAAAATGATTTGAAAAGGTGAATGGATGTGAGTAAGGGTTAGGAAATCCAAGAGAAAATGCTTTTCATCTTCTACTCTCTTAGTATTGTAGAGGAGGCTGATTCTTCCATCCCAGGGTGTTTTGGGAATAGACCAATGATTCGTTTCACTTCGAAGCTCATGAGAATTAGTTCTTATCTTTGCAATGTTCATTTTATTCTTAGCACTAATCAAGACAGAAAGATAATTATGGTTAGCAAAAATGGCCTTGATCACCTCCTTATAATACCATACCTTCCTTTTCCCCTCTAACTCCTTATCACCCCACAACTTATTCTTACATTTGGAAGTAATAGTGTTTTTAATATTATCCTTATTCTCCAAGATGATCTCCTCCTTTATCCCCCAATAGTCAACTCAAGCATGGGCATCCTTATGCCAGCCTCCCTTGATCCGAAGGTGGGGCTTTTGACTAGAGTTAGAAGCAATTTTGGTGAGCCTCTTGGCTTCCATGTTGTACAACTTAATTTTAGACATCAAATACCTAAACATAGCCATGTTGTCAACGGGAAAGGCTAGCTTCAATCAAGAGAATAGGGTAGGGAGTATTTCCTTTAATCTTGAGGTTGTAAGTTATAAATTGCTTTTGGATAATCTCAATCTTTCTCCATGATTCTCTAGATATATTGCAACCTCATACCTCACATCCATATCAAATAACAGGGGTGAAGAGAGTCTCAAAGGGGAACTTTTTTTTACTCCAAACCCGAAGATCTATTAACTTACAAATTTTTTCAAGCCCATAATAAGATTTTCAGTCTCTTGTAATCCTTTTCTCAATGCTATAGGTCCTGTTGAGATGATGATGAATGCCAATACCTAAATATTTGTATGAATAAGCCTTCTCTAATTAATTGTTATCATAAGTGATATTGTCATAGTTGATCTTTTTGGATTTAATTATCATGACTTTAGTCTTGTCAATATTGACAGTCATACCCATCTTGGAGCAATAATCATGGAGGGTTCTAAGCTGCTTACTGAGATCATCAGGGCTTCTGGCAAGAAGAACGATGTCGACAGTGTAAAGGAGAAGAGTAATGACTATACCAACAAGCTTGGGTCCCTCACAACCAAAAACTTCTAAACACTCCTCTAGCTTATCGATGTAATACCAAAAAGGGTAGGGGATTGAGGACATCCTTGCTTAACATCAATGTTTCATTTGATCTTTTGAGACCAACCCTCGATGGTCTTAAGCTTGGAAATAACATTCTCATATAACCTAGTTACAATAACCCTTAGCTTGAGAGGAACCATTATCTCATCGAATATTTTCCATAACTTCTCCCAATGAACTGTGTTGAAAATTTTTCTAAAGTCAACAAAACAACATAAGAGATCAATTTTACTATCGTGTCTGCAATGGTCCTAAGAGTGACAAAGTGGCCAGTAGTTGAGTGATGCCTCCTAAAACCATCTTGTTCTTTAGCTATTTTACCATGGATTTCAAGCAAGAGGCTAATCTTGTTTTCCAAAATGAACCCATACAATGTGGCTAAAATGTGACTAATCATTATAGTCTTATAATTAGAAAGAACATTTTTATCCTCACTTTTAAAAATAAACACAATAAAACTTTTTTCATTTTCAACTTTCTAAATTAATTTCACACCGAATGAGACTTGGTAAAAATGTCCTAACCCACTTTTCACTTTTTTTTTTTTTTTCATCACGAGGATATGATTTTTCCCTTTTCAATAGTAACATCTTTTATAGTAAATTAAATTAAGATGACTCTAGCGTGTTGTTTGTTCATACCATTTTGGTGCTTGATAAAAGGTTCTTTGATCGTTCGAAGTTTCCCATGTACAAAGGTTTCGTACATAACTGCATTAAATAGGAGAGCCTTAACTTTGACTACAATGGATTTTATATAAATTTATCTGTGTGAAAACTTTCAAATTCGATCACAATTCCCAAATGGGGCTAAGGATTGTGTAATAAATTTAAAACGATATGCATGCATTCAATAAATTATAAAAAAATATTAGTGTTGGAAAATAAATTTAAAAAGATTTATAGATTGTATGAACTGTAATTAATAAGTTTGAAAAATAATTTTATAACTTTGGAAATGTTGGTTAGTACTATTTCAGTTAAGTTTTTATGCGGTAAATTTTAAGTAGTTATAGGTTGGGATAAGTTATTAAACGGAGAAGCATGTGAAAGCAAAGATAAGGTTAAGTTGGTATAGATGGGTGAAAGCAAATTAAATAAAATATTAATTGAGTTGTTTTTAGTGTGAGTTTTTGGAAATTTTTTTGGTGGATTTTTTTGGTTTAATGTTTCTAAAATTAAGCAGGAATTTATTGAAATTACAAGTTTGATAGGTAGTCTTTGCATAATAGAAGTGCTTTAGGGGTTTTTCACGGCGTTGAATTCGTATATATAGTAGAAAAAATCTAGTTTAATTGAACAAATCAAGATTTGACCACAATTTTTCCTTCTGGATTCCGGCAGTGGAAACTCCAAAAAGTCGCACTAAAAACAACTCCAATTTATAAAATAAATATTAGATAAAATATTTAAAATTATAAAAAATAAATTAATTATAATTAATATTTATTTTAATTTTTAATATTTTTGATGATGAATTATTGGTTGATTCAAACTTGACAAAAAATTATATTATGTAATTTCTATTTAGAAACTTTTCTTAATTTATTATAGATCATATACACTTGAATTTTAAAAATGATAAATAATTTTAAAATATAATTTATATTATAATATAGATTTAAAAAATTATGATGTGAAAAAATAAAATATTCCAATTAAAAATATATGAAATAAAAATATAATAAGTAATAATAAAAAATTAAATGTGTATTAGTTGTAAGATTTAATTTATAGGTGTTATTATACCATGAATTGTGCATTCATATATTATCTAGAATCACCTTTTAATTTTTTTTCCAAAATTAAAAAAATATTTTTCAACAAATTTAAGTATACACAATGTTTTTTTTTAATGATAAATTTTATGTATGATTTCAAAAAATATTCATAAATTTCATATATAAATACAAAATTAGATAGAATTGATCAAAGTACATTTTCAAATTAAACTTAAAAACTCATTTAAAATAAAATTACAATATAAAATAAGTAGTCTAATGAGACTAAATTCTAGTAACATTTTGATAAAATTTGGTAGAGATTTTTTTTGTAAATCTAGATATAGTTGTCTAACTTCAAGATTTTGGGTGCTCCTGATATTTTTGATGGCGTTAAATCTATTTCCACCATAAAAAAATATGATTCAAACACTACCACTACTACTGTAAGATTTAATAAAATATTTTTGCTATTCCAACCACTTTTAGTTGTCCAGACAAAATCCTCCACCTCAATAAACTAAATTTACATTATAATATTAAAAAATTAAATATATCATTTAGATAAAATCACTGTTAAATATCTATAAATAGATCATTTAACTGAATTTTAAATACCCAATTTAAGAAGAAAATATTTTTCTTGGGATAAATTGATTCATTTTCGAAACACATGCACAATCTTTGACTGATAATACCAGACTCAAGAAGGATTCGCGGATGCCCAGGTCGGATTTAGTCACCGGTCAACTAGCAGTAATGACGAGAGGAGCAGAAGTACCAGCCCGGTGGGGGGCCGAAGATCTGGTTATTTGATTGCCAGAATGCCGCCAGAATGAGAATTGAGGGAGAAGATCTGGGTTTTTTTGTTTGGTCCTGTAATCTGATATTGGAATCTTGAATTTTAGGGTTTACCTATTATTTCAATGAGCTATTCATGAATTTTGTGGCTTAAATTTAGTTATTTAGCTACCATTGAAATTGTTTGCTAATCTAGGATCCACGAAAAGGCCGAGAGATTTTTTTTTGTCGCAGAATGGGGAAGGTAGACCGGCACTGGATGCAAATCCACAGTATCTATGGAAGAGGCCAGTGGAATTCTCTGCTGTTAACACTCCTCCATGGTTTTCTGCTGAGCATTTTATCGTTTCTATTGTTGTCCTACTTTGGCCAAATCTGTCATTTCTTGGCCAGATCCGTACCGTCCCTCTCCCTTCAAGCCTGCAGATTCGCAGCCGGGGTTGCAGGTTCTCTAATGGCTCTGGCCGCCGTGGGATTGTTCTTCAAAGCGGCAAACGACTGGCATTCCAAAGTTGTTCTCCACTGGCAGATGTCGCAGAAAATGGTGGGCATGGTGGGCGACTGGTGCAACGTGAAAACCGCCTTGGATATCGGGTGTGGCCGCGGGATTCTTCTGAATGCCGTGGCACGGCAGCTGAAGAAAGAAGGCAGCAGTGGGCGGGTCGTGGGAATCGATCTCTGGCTGGCCGGCCAAGAAACCATGTCGGCGACTCTGAAAACGGCGACCATTGAAGGAGTCCAAGAATATGTTACTTGCAGAAGCGGGGACGCTCGAAATCTGCCGTTCATGGACAATTACTTCGACGTGGTGGTCTCCGCCGGTTTTCTGCACACCGTGGGCAGGGAATTCGGGCACAAGAGCCCCGCCGCCGCGGCTGAGCGCGCGAAAGCGCTGCAGGAAGTGGTGAGGGTTCTGAAGGCCGGAGGGATGGCTGTCATTTGGGATTTGATGTACGTTCACGAGTATGTTCAGAGGCTCAACGAACTCAAAATGCAAGAAATCAAGGTCTGCGACTGTGGCCGGACCTTCACGGCGCAGAGCCACATTGTTTCCTTCAGGAAGCCACATTATCAGGTCCATCTCAACAGAATAGTCTAATCTCAACAGAGTAGTTTAAGAAGGTGACGTTTTCCCCGGAAAATAATAGAAATTTGTGTAAAATTTGGGGAAATTTTTGGAAATAGGTTAAAAAATTTTGAACATAGAATTTACAGCCATTAAACTTCAGAATTCTTCAGAATTGTGAATAATCTTAAGAGATGGCTGAAACCATTTCCGCTATCAAATAAATGATTCAACCACTCTCATTATCAGATGTCTTGATTTCAAAAACATGGTATAAATTCCTGATACTCCCAATAGCGTATATTCAGAAAATTTAGTAACATGCAGGTTATGCATGATTTCATCCGGAGGATCGTGATCTGACCAGAAACTAGCGGCATGGCTGTGCAGAAACAGAAAAATGATGTAAATTACGATTGCGGAATCACTATATTTTTTTATTTGTATTATCTTGATAGTTGTTATCCTTCTGCTGTGGTTTAAAAGATTTTGGAAAATTTAGAGGATAAATTCAAACATCTATTATCTTTAGAAAATCTGTGGATGTGTAAATTAATGTTTAATTTAAGGGGATTCACAAATCAATCAATTTTATTTTTTGAGAAAAAAAATCAACATAGATTTATATTAAAGAAATATAAAGATCTTCTATACATAAAGTTACAGATTCAGTTGAAAAAAGCCTCATATGTTTTGTAAAAAGAAAATACATCACCGGAAAGCTCCATATCAAAAGCAGGATTTCCATATCAAAAGCAGGAAAAAATCCGAAAGCTCCATATCAAAAGCAGGAAAAAAACCTACACATCACATCTATATAGCCCAAATCAAATATTCACACGATTGTGTTTGAAGGTTTTGTTAACGTGAATAGATTTTAAGGGTTTGAAGGTTTTGTTAACGTGAATAGATTTTAAGGGTTTTAATTTGTATTGTAATTAGTGGTTGAAATATGTAATTTGTGTAGTTTAATTGTGAGATGTTTTCGATTTTTTTGGTTGATTTGTTCCATATATAGTAGGGATTTTTTTAGAAGGGCGAACTTGAATTTTAAGGGATTTAATAAAAAGGCGAAATTTGTAATTTGTATAGGTTAATTGTGAGAAGATTATTTAGATGGTAAATTTGAATTTTTTTGATTTGCATGTTTTAAGGGACTCTAAAAATTGTTAAAATGTTGAATCTATTTACATATATAAAAATATAATTTAAATTAAATATAAACCTATAATGTTGTGAATTATCATTCCAAAAAATAAAAACATTTAATGATTAAATTACAGCGATGTTAAGAATGGATGAGTGGTAATCCAAATACAATTTCCTAATAATATTGATAACTTAAATATCATTAAATCACAATTTCATAAATCATAAATTAATATCGCAACTAACCAACTTACTATTATTTATGTTAATTTTTTAAAATTTTTAATTTTCCATTATAAATAAAAAATAATTTAAAAATAAAATTATCTTTATTTTTTGAAATAAATAATTTAAAAATAAATTTATCCTTATCTTTTTTAAATTTATGTGTTATATGAGGTTTGGTTTCTCATTAAAAATGAGTAGGGGGTGGAAATTATATTTATGAAAGATAAATATTGTTTCGGGAAATTAAGCCTTTCCGAATCTGAATGAAAACACTCCACAACCTAAACTCGACGGGTTGAAAGATAAATATTACCTAAACTCGACGGGTTGAAAAGGAGAAAAATGGAAATATATCTTTTATAGTTCTATTTTCTTTTTAATCTTTTAAATTTTGATTTTATCTTTAAAAGTATCATAAAAAAAAATTAATATATAAATTATTAATAAAAATTAATATATAAAATATTAATTTATATGGTTAAAGTTATAACCATGGTTAATAGATAAATTGAAAATATGAAGCGGATAGATTAATTGTTTGTTTTTAGTGGGTAATAGTTACTAATAAATTTTTACATTTAGAGTTTTATTTGTGAATAAGTGTTCATGAAAATATATATTACTATTATTATTATCTTTTATCTTCAAATTTTAAGGCCACAGCCAAGCCAGACACCAAATTGGTGTATGAGACCCCCTTGAGTGTGGACAAGGGACCCACCTCCGTGCAAGGATTTGACTTTTAAATCTACAAAGGCATACATACTCTATCCCATCTGGTTTTGAACCAGTGAGCTCTTAAGAGGAAACACATGCTCTTGTCATGGTGAGAAATAACTCCTTACATTTATATTTATTTTCATCTTATTCCTCTCCATTTTTTATGCAAAAAATTCTTAAATTATGGGAGAAAACACATGCTCTTATCATGGTGAGAAATAACTCCTTGTATGTATATTTATTTTCATCTTATTCCTCTCCATTTTCAATGCAAATAATTGCTTAAATTATGGGAGGAAACACATGCTCTTATCATGGTGAGAAATAACTACTTGTATTTATATTTATTTTCATCTTATTCCTCTCCATACTTTATGCAAAGAATTGCTTAAATTATGTTGGGAAGTAATTGAAGGTAGATATGGTAGATATGCTCTTTACCTAACTATGAGCTACTCTAAAGATTATACTTTTTTACAAAAATTCAATAATAAAAAATCACTACACAAATATCTAAAAAACATGCATGAATATTGCAAACATGCCCATAAATTATGACATAAAATATTGGAGATAGTTATTCATATTACATTATATTACTTGCCATAAGACTTAAATTATAATCCAATTAAATGTTTAATATTTTTTATTAATTAAATATCATAATCCAATTAAATGTTTAATGTTTTTTTATTAATTAAATATTATAAATTATATTAATTAACTATGGCCAAAATCTTACCTATACTAAAACTAATAAATAAATATTACAAATAAAAACATTATTGTTTAAAATTCTAATAGATTCAACCTTTAATATAAAATTAACAGATTCATCTTTAATTTATCATGGATTTGTTGTTTTTGAAAAGCTTATGTCAATGTTGCTTGAAATCCACCCATATTAAGAGTCAACCAAATATCAAAATCAGAACATTGTGTTCTTCTCCTTCAATTTTATATATGTTTTAATAGTATGGGGTTCGGAGTTAATCAAATTATCAGCCCGGAGACATTTGGATCAGCAGATTGTCAAGTAAAGTGAACGAATCACTCCCGCTTATCAAGGGCTAAATGGATGTCACTTTGTTTTATATATTAAACTTTAGTCTTCCATTTTTATTCTATTATTGGCGTTGACAATGATAGAATGTATTATGAGTGAATATGGGGTATTGTGCGGAAACTTATAATTGAAATTAATAAAAATAAATTAACTTAATATTATAAAAATAATATCGTCCAAATTTTTAAAATATATTTTTTTTTTTAATTAAGCTTTTTAATAGTATGTTAAGTTTTTTAAGTTTAATATTAATGTATTAAGTTTTATGATGATAGTGATAATGATTAATTTTTATTAAGATAGATGCGGTCTATCAGATTTTTAGAGAAAGAATTTAATTGTAATATTTAGGATTTTAATTCTTTGTTTAAAAAGAAGAGAAAAAAGTACACCAAAATCACTATAATTGGGTTGACTTAATAAGTCAAGAAGATTGGAAGTGTGATAGATTTTAAAGAATTGAGAGTGGATGTGAGTAAGGTCCGAACAATCTAAAAGAAATTGTTTTTCATCCTCCACTCTCTTAGTATCGCAACGCTGACAAATTCTATCATGCCAGGGAGTCTTGGGAGTAGACTGTCACTTGGTTTCACTTTGACGCAGATGAGAAATAGTTCTAATCTTAGTGATGTTCATCTTTTTCTTCGAGCTGGTCAAAATAGAAAGATAATTTTTGTTCTGAAGGGTGGGGTTGATCACTTCCTTATAATATCTTAGCTTCCTTTTACCCTCCAACTCTTTATCATCCCAAAACTTATCCTTAAATTTGGAGGTGATAGCATATTTGACACTATACTTGCTTCTCAAGATGATCTCCTCATTATCCCCCAATGGTTGAGCCAAGATTGGGCATCCTTATGCCACCCATGCTTGAGGCGAAGGTAGGGGTTTTGACGAAAGTTAGAAGCAATTTTAACAAGCCTCTTGGATTCCATGTTGTCAAGCTTCCTCTTATACATTAGATATTTTAACATAGCCCTGCTTTCAATAAGGGAGAGTCCAACTTCGATCAGGTGGATAGGGTAGGGAGTATTTCCCTTGATCTTGAGATTGTACGTAATGAATTTGTTTTGAATCAACTCAATCTTTCTTTATGAATCTCTCGATATACTGCAACCCCGGACTTCAAAACCATATAGGACAACAGGGGTGACAAGGGTTTGAAAAAGGAACCTTTTTTTACCCCAAATATAAAGATCGACAACCTTATAATTGTTTTCAAGCACATAATAAGCTTTCTAGCCTCTAATAATCCTTTTCTCAATGTTGTAGTTCCAGTTGAGCTGATAAGGAATGTCAATATCCAAATATTTATATGAAGAGACCTTCTCCAAGCAATTGTTATCATAGACAACATTTTCATGGGTGATCTTTTTGGATTTAATTATCATGATTTTAGTATTGTTGGTATTAGCCGACATACCCATCTTGGAGAAATAGTCATGAAGAATCTTAAATTGCTTGTCCAGGTCCTCATGGATTCTAACAAGAAGAATGATATCATTGACATAGAGGAGAAGAGTATGATAATACCAGCAAGCTTAGTCCTTTGCACACTGTGATTTCCAAACACTCCTCTAGCTCATCGATGTAAATACCAAAAAGGGTAGGGGAAGGCAATGTCACATGGTTCAGGTTCGAGTTCGGGTTCGAAAATGATTAGGTTTGGTTTGAGTTCGAATGTTTTGATGAGGTTCATCATTAGGTTCATCTATATATATTAGTTTAAAATGAATTATACGATAAAATAGTAAGAAATCAACATCAGTAAACATCAAAAATGCTATCACAGACATGGAAACTGCAAGGATAAATTACAAGCTTGAGTTGCGACAGGAAGTTATGAGTTTTGATCTATGGACTTGGTCAATGGCTGTGAGGTTCGATGAAGTTCGCCGGACCTCAATTTTTTTTTAAGTTTCGCCAAAATTCGAACCTTAAGGTTAAAGTTCGACGAACCTTGTGACATAGGGGGAAATGGGACACCCTTGCTTAACCCTGATATTGCCTTTAATATCTTTAGGTCGTCCTTCGGTAGTTTTAAGCTTGGAAACAACCATCTTGTAGAGGCGAATCACAACAATCTTCAACTCAAGAGGAATCATGATCTCATCAATTATTTTCCAAAGTTTATCCTGAGGAACAATGTCGAAGGATTTTATAAAGTCCACAAAGCAACAAAATAGATCAACTTTACTATTGTGACATTCCTCGGCAATGATCTTGAGAGTGATGAGATGGTTGAAAGTCAAGTGGTATCTCCTAAAACTAGCTTGCCCTTTAGCTCTTTTATCGTGGCTTTCAAGCCAATGGCTAATATTCTTTTCCAAAATGAGACCATAAAGCTTAGCTAAGATGTGGCTAATCATAATAGTCCTGTAATTAGAGGGAACGATTTGTCCTCACTTTTAAATATAGTTATAATAAGGCTTTGCGTCCAACACTTAGGGAAGCCATGCTTTATAGCCAAATTGAGGAGCTTGTGAAGATGAGGAATGAGGATATATCTTCCCAACTTTAAGATCTCAGCTTGGTATCCTTCAATGTCTTTAGCTTTCCCACTAGCGAGCTTATTAATCCCACACTCAACATCCTCAAGAGAAAATATATCTTCCTTAATGGGAGTGCTAACGATGTTGTTCATGGTGTTCGGGGAGTTATACAAATTCTTAAGATAGATGTTCCACTTTTCTAAGGGTATCGAATGATTATCTTTAGATTTACGAACAAGCACATTCTGCCAAAATTTTATGGGCACAACTTTAGAAAGGTGAAGAAAATTCTCTTGTCTCTTATTAATATATGACTGCTTCTTCTCTTTAATGAGGACTTTGTATATACTAATATTTCATAGCTTTACAGTTTTGTTAGGAGCATCTCGAATAGTTTTCCTAACATTTTTATAGTCTTTATCATACAAAGCATTGGAAGTTCTATTAATCTTCTTATATGAAACCTTAGTAGAGGACTTGTTAATGGTAGTGGAAAGGATAGTAGTAAAATTGTGATAAATTTGATCAATATTGTTATTATAAGTTAGGGAACTTAAATCTCTATTTAACACCTTTAAAAAGAGTTCTATATTACTCTGATTGAAATGGGAGTGTCTTTGGGTTTCACTGGTATCTTGCATTTGGCTGGTATGCATAACTAGATTGAGGGTTAAATACAAAGGCCTATGGTCAGAGTCATGCTCGAAATCATTAAGAAGCTCAAAGTCGGTAATATGTTTAAGGATATAGGTGTTCGAAATCACATAGTCCACAACATTACTGCCCAACCCATGTAAACATGTCATCTGGCTAGAGGAAGGCCACTTTCTAATACAACTACAGATAATCAGGTCATGGGAACTACAAAGCTCGAGGAGCTTGGTGTCAAATAAATTCTTGGTTTTGTCTTGAGAGGTTCTCTTGAATATAATATCTAAGACATCATCTTCGTCAATCCATAAGGGGTCAGGGTTAGAGTGGTTACTTAACATAATAGCTTGCTTGGTAGAAATTCTAGCATTGAAGTCCCCAAGAAAAAGGATATTACCGTCATTCCTCAGGCTGTGAATATATTTTTCTAAGGTAGTGAAAGGACAATTCTTATCTAAGTTGTTTTTCTTATAGAAGGTAGAGTTGACAGGAACAAAATAATAGATTGCAAGAAAAATCCTATTGGAGAAAGAATCAGGGATCTTGATCCAAATGTCCTGATTGAAGGGGTCAATAGTATGAAGTTGGATGTGATAAGAAACAATGTTCGTAACATAACAGGCCATACCACCAAGCCCCCTTTGAGAGGTTTTCTTATTCCAAGCAAACCAAAGAATGAATCTGTTAAGGTGAGGAACCCTAGATTCGTCATCCTCCCAAGTTTCAACTAGAAAAATAAGGTCAATATCACTCGTGATCCAACTTAACATAAGACCTTTATGCAACGGAAAACCACGACAGTTCCAAAAGAGGATCTCGAGTGATCCTAATTCCTATTTATCATTCGTAGTTTGGAATCTATCTCAAAAAATAAATTTCCTATTATTAATGATATCCCATTTCCCTTCTTTTCTTGCCTCCTCGACCTTTTGGACTTCTCTCCTGAGTTTAGCTTGGTCTTCTGGAATCAGATCTTTATTTATAAAGATTATGGTTCCCTTTAGGCTCAGGGATTCCTTGAGTATATCTAATTTGTGGTCATTGCAAATGGTTCCCTTTAGACTCAGGGATTTCTTGAGTATATCTAATTTGTGGTCATTGCAACTTACATTAATACGGATTAGTCCATGTTGATTCTCGAGTAACCTTCCTACCTTGATTGCTTTCATGATATAAGTTGTTTGAATTTGAGATTTTGTTTTGAATTTTTCTTTTACTATTTCTAGTGTGTCCTCATTATTTTGTTCTTCTATAACAACAATTATAAAGTGTAAGGCTCTTTTATGATGCTCATGGTAGAGTTCAATCAATTTGTTAATTTCCTCTTTTATGAGTTTAATATCTAATTTACTCTCTCTGTTTTTTTTTCCAAAGGAAAAAACAGTAACTTTTATTAAAAAGATAATGAAAGTTACACTAGCATATGCTCTGATACATTCTGTAGGCCGCCACTAAGGCTCGAGTGCTTTCGCACCCCCCACAACGTTAGAAGGCTAACGTGCAAAGAAAAAAGAGAAAAAGAGAAGAGAGGAGAGAGAAAGAAAAAGAAGCAGAAAAAAAAACTGAATTCCGGCTGCAAGTGAGACTCGCGCTTCAAGTTTTTCTCCCCTTTTTCTTTTCAACCTTACGCCACTCTCCTTGAGAGGGCTCGATCGAAGCTATGACTATCTGTGTTTCTGCATTCTGTGGGATGGTTTCTTTGTCTGAGTCTGAAGTATCAGAGTGGTGATGACGTTTTATGCCTCCCATGCTTGGATCCACCCTTGTCATCTCTGTCTTGTCGTTCGGATTAGTTCCCTTCTGATTCTCCATTTCTTGTGATATCTTAGTCTTCTTTGCAGGGGTCTCTTCCTCCTCTGCTTCTGACTCTTCTTCCTCTGAATCTGGAGGTGAGAATTGCCATCCTTTCTTCTGCTTCCCTTTCTGCTTCTTGTTGGTTTTCTTTGCTTCTGGACATGAGCTTTGCAGGTGTCCTGTCTGCCTACATAGCCTGCATCTGAAGGCGGTGTTTTCATAATCTAGTACTTACAGCCAGTTTTGTTGTTTGTAGACCAGCCTTATATTGTCCGGAAGCCCTTTACTTAGATCTACTTCCACACAAATACGTGAAAAAGTATAGATCCTTTCATCAATCCTTTTCAGGTCAGTTTTAATGTATTCCCCTATACTGTTTCCAATGCCTTCCAAGACTCGTTCATTCCAGAAGTGCAAAGGGAGATTGTATAGTCTGACCCAGACCGGCATTTTGGTTACAGTCATTTTGTTTGGATCAAAATCTGGGAACCATGGGGTCATAAACAGCCCCGATGTTCCCCAGAACCATGGCCCTGTACTAATGACTGTATCTCTGACTTCCTGGGATGTAAATTTTACGATAAAAAACCCCTTTGAACATAGGTGAATCTCACATTCCATGGTCCATCTGGTGAAAATCCAATGGAATAGATCCAAAGGTTTGGGCCAAAAGCTGTTGAATCGGCAGATTAGAGCTTGCGTTTCATAGGACTTGACGAAATCGTCAAGCCCTGTAGAATCTAGATTTAAGGCTGGGGTTTTTTCTGCCTGATCTACAATGTATGGCCTGGGTATGTTTCTGCTTGGATTTGAAGAGGGCCCTGCGTCTCTGCTGCCCTGAAAAATGTTTTTGTAGGATGCAGTTTTTTTCCCCTTGTCTCCGTTTTGCTGTCCTTGAGGTGGAGCCCCTCCTCTCAATCTGAAGTTTAAAGTAATAATTGATCCTGGCCCAATCTCATAGCTTTCCATCGATCTACAGTCCTGGAGTGACCGCCTACCACTAACCAGGTGTTGGATCTAAACAGGGTATCCCATTTCTGCCCATATTTGTTGTTTCAGCTGCAAGGAGGTGCTTCCTGCATGGACCCATACTAAACGAGTTTTCCCCTGTGGGAGTTATTTACTCTCTCTGTTATTTAGGGGTGGATTATTATTTAGTTGTTCTTTTAGACTTTTAATCTAGCTTTTCAGGGCGCCATTTTCTTCTATCATTGATTGTTTACTATATTCTATTTCTTGAATCTTACCTTTCATTCGTTGGAATTCATTCTCAAGCAAGATTATTCTATTTTATAAAAATTTGTAATTATTTTCCCATGGCTTTTTCTTTCTTCTTTTCCTCTGTCTAACCATTCAATATATTTATAAAATCTATTTAAAAAATGATTAATTTATTTTGATTAGATCTCTATAGATAATATATATTAAATATATTGTTATTAATGCGACTTTTTGGAAGTTTTTCCGGTGGGTTTTTTCCGTCAAAATCCGGCAGCAATTTATTGGAATCGCAAGTTTGATAGCTAGTTTCTGCACAATCAAAGCGTCCTAGGGGTTTTCCAGGGTGCTGAATCCAAATATACAGTGAAAAAACCATTTTAACTGCAAAAAATCAAGATTTAACCTCAATTTCTTCCGCCTGGTTCCGTCACCAGAATCTCCAAAAAATCGCATTATAGACAACTCCAAATAAAATTAATATTTTTAATATTTTAATAATACGTTGTCCCTATCTTAGGTCGCACAGTCTTAGATAATATGTTGTTTTAATTAAGATTAATATGTTGTTTTAATTAAGGAAATCTTGTTGTCACGGTCTAACCTCTAATAACACTAGGAAAGCAAGATCAAACAAATTTGTTCAACGCAGTTCTGTTATTTTGGGACTGTTTCCATGAAAGTTGATAAAAAGGTTAGGGGCTGGGAAGTTTTGAAAGAAGTAATTAATGGTTTATGTTTCGATAGTGGTGTTACAGTTAAAAATAGGTATTGTTTATATTTTCTAATCAATTTATTTATTTATTAAACTGAGTTTTTGATTATATAAATCTAAAATACTAAAAAAAACTCTGGAAACATTTGAATTATAATTCTTTAATTCCAACCAATTCTTTTAAAAATATGAAAATTTTAATCATAAAACCCAATCTAACGGATCTCACCTGCCCTGAAAACCTACAGTAGTTCGAAGAGAAGTTAGTCTGTTTATTAGTGACTTAGTGACTTTTCAATGTGAAAAGAGTCTTACGTGGAGGAGTGGCATGAAGTTTAAAGATCGGAAAATAGGTGTTTGAAAGAAACCCATTTTTATTGTTTATGAGTGACTTTTCAAAGTGAAAAAGGTCATTACGTGGAAGAGTGGTGTGGAGTTTAAAGATCGGAAAATTGGGGTTGGAAAAAAACCGGTCTTCTAGTTCTTATTGGTGAAAGGAGTTGTTTATTATTTTTGATGTTGTCATAAGAACGTGTGAGATATTGTTAAGAATCATTTAAAAATATTTTTATTTTTTTGAAATTCAAGTTATACGAGGTTTGGTTTCTCGTTAACGATGGTTTACGGGTGGAAATTATATTTATGAAAGGTAAATATTGTTTCAGAAAATTTTCCCAATCTCGATGAAAACGTTCCACAATTAAAATTTGAGAATTGAAATATATATATATATATATTTTATAATTGTTAAAGTTAAATTAATAGTAGTTAATAGATAAATTAAAAAAATGAAATGGATAAATTAATTGTTTGTTTTGATAGGTAGTAACTATCCGTGAATCTAACCCCACGGGGCTTTGGATTGACGGTGAATGGGTGTCTTGTTAAGGCACTCCTTGCGATAGGTCACTGGTTCAATTCCCTGTGGGTACTTAGTTTAGTCTTAACCTAGAAAAAAAAACTATCCGTGAATCTACATATTTAGAGTATTATTTGTACGTAAGTGTTGAGGAAAGTTTAGAGTATTATTTGTACGTAAGTGTTGAGGAAAGTATAAATCATGATGAGAGATAACTCTTTGTAAGTATATTTATTTTCATCTTATTCCTCTCCAATTTTTATTCCAAGAATTACTTAAATTATGGTGAGAAATAATTGATAGTAAATATGTTAATTTAAATATGAGCTACTTTTAGAAATTTTATTTTTGGATTATTTTCTTACAAAATTTAAGAATACAAAATCGCTAATCACTACACAAAGATCTAAAATTCATACATAATCATACTCATAAATTATAACATTATTCACCTAACATTATATTGTTTAAAGATTGCAATAAAACTTTACATTATAATGTAACCAAATGTTTAAAAATATTTTTTTTTAAATATTAGAAGTAAATATCCGTGTTTCAAAATATTTATTTCCAATTATATTAATTAATAGTAATCCACAATCAAATCTATTACTACAATCTTTCTTGCTCGACACAAACTAATAAATAAATATCACATATCAAAAGATTACACTAAAAAATTCTAGTAGATTCCAGATTGATCTTTAATTTTATCATGGATTTGTTGTTTCTCACATGCTTGTGTCAATGTTTCCAGAAATCCATCGATGTCAAGAGTCAACCAATTATCAAATTCAGAACATTGTTTTCTTCTCCTCCAATTTTATATACGTTTTAATACTATGTGGTTCCGAGTTCATCAAATCATCACTCCGGAGACATTTTGATGAGCGGATTATCAAGTAATGTGCACGAATCACTCCCGCGGATCAAGGGCTAAATGGATGTTGGCCATTTGTTTTTTATATTAAACTTTATTCTTCCATTTTTATCCTATTATTGGAGTTAACAAGGATAGCATGTATTATTGGTTAGTATGGGGTATTGTGTGGACACTTAAAATTGAAATTAACAAAAACGATACAAATTAATATTATTTTTATAGTATTGTTTCCATTTTTAAAATGTATTTTATTATTAGATATCATTTTTGGGATTCAACTGCGTTAAGTAAGTCATTCAAACGTATGACCATTTCCATGAGAGGTAGTCGTAACTGACTAATTTCTCATGATTTTTGAATAGTTCACTTAGCACTCATTGCATTTCCGGGGCTTGCACCCGGTAACCAGGACTTCCCAGGAGGTCACCCATCCCAGAACTCCTCTGGCTCAAGCGCGCTTAACTGTGGAGTTTTTCCCACAATCAAGCCCACTTAGCTTGCTACCCCATTTGCAAAACCTTAGCAAGTATTGTGCCTCATGAACCATTCAAGTAGAGATCCCTTGACTCTTTTTGAATTTAAGTATGGGGATTTACGCAGTGCATTATATTAGATATCATTTTGGGATTCAACTGCGTTAAGTAAGTCATTCAAACGTATGACCATTTCCATGAGAGGTAGTCGTAACTGACTAATTTCTCATGATTTTTGAATAGTTCACTTAGCACTCATTGCATCGGGTGATGCTCACAGGGGTGAAGAAGTGGGATTGAAACTAGTGAAATGTGGAGAACGAATCACATAGCATCAATCATCACTTCCGGGGCTTGCACCCGGTAACCAGGACTTCCCAGGAGGTCACCCATCCCAGAACTCCTCTGGCTCAAGCGCGCTTAACTGTGGAGTTTTTCCCACAATCAAGCCCACTTAGCTTGCTACCCCATTTGCAAAACCTTAGCAAGTATTGTGCCTCATGAACCATTCAAGTAGAGATCCCTTGACTCTTTTTGAATTTAAGTATGGGGGATTTACGCAGTGCATTATATTAGATATCATTTTTGGGATTCAACTGCGTTAAGTAAGTCATTCAAACGTATGACCATTTCCATGAGAGGTAGTCGTAACTGACTAATTTCTCATGATTTTTGAATAGTTCACTTAGCACTCATTACATCGGGTGATGCTCACAGGGGTGAAGAAGTGGGATTGAAACTAGTGAAATGTGGAGAACGAATCACATAGCATCAATCATCACTTCCGGGGCTTGTATTTTATTTTAATTAAGTTTTCCAATATTTTTTTTAATTGGGTTTTAAAGTTTTCTATTAGTTTTATTAAATTTATATATATGAAAAAATGATGGATTAATTAATTAATTAATTTATTTTAAATTAACTTTTAATAAATATTATATGTTAAATATATGGTTAAAATGATTTTGAGTCGTATAATTACATAAAATAAAAATTAATATTTTAATAATACGTTGTCACGATCTTAGGTCGCACCGTCTTCTCTAAGAAAATATGTTGTTTTAATTAAGGAAATCTTGTTGTCACGGTCTAACCTCTAATAATACTACGAAAGCAAGATCAAACGAATTTGTTCAAAGCAGTTCTGTTATTTTGGTAGTGCTTCCATGAAAGTTGATAAAATGGGGTGGGAAGCTTCCATGAAGTAATTAATGGTTTATGCTTTGATAGTGGTGTTACATAAAAATACGCGTTGTTTAATTATGAGATTTTATGAGATTTTTAGGAATATTTGGTTCGTAATGATTTTCTTGTTAAATTTTCATTTTTTTGGGGTCTAGATGGAGTTTTTAATTGCATATATGAAAATGTCTAAAGAAAGAAATTATATTAAAGATTTTGGTCTATTTTTTAGACAATTAAATTATAAAAAATTTATAATGCAAATTTTTTATTCCAACAATTTTAGTTCTAATAAATTATTTGATGTGATTTCTCAAAAAAATTTCTCCCTAAATCAAAAAGTCTAATCTCCTAAAAATTCCCATCATAAAAAAATGTCCAGAGACCTAAAACAAGATCAAACGAATTTGTTCAAAGCAGTTCTGTTATTTTGGGAGTGTTTTCATGAAAGTTGATAAAAAAGTTATGGGGTGGGAAGCTTCCATGAAGTAATTAATGGTTTATGCTTTGATAGTGGTGTTACAGCTAAAAATACGCGTGGTTTAATTATGAGATTTTTAGGAATATTTGGTTTGTAAAATTTATTTTTTTCAAATTTTTATTTTTTTGTTCGAAAGAAATTATATTGAAGATTTTGAAAATTAAATTATAGAAAGAAATTATATTGAAGATTTTGGTAAAATTAAATTATAAAAAATTTATAACGCAAATTTTTTATTCCAACAATTTTAGCTCCAATAAATTATTTAATGTGATTTCTCAAAAAAATTTCTCACTGAATCATAAAAAAAATGTCCAGAGACCTAAAAAAATAAAAAATAAATAATTCTAACATATAATCTACCACCTAAAAACCTACCCCTAAAAACATACTGTAGTTCGAAGAGAAATCGGTTCGTTTAAGAGTGACTTTTCAAAGCGAAAAAGTCATTACGTGGAAGAGTGGCGTGAAGTTTAAAGATCGGAAAATAGGTGTTTGAAAAAAACCCGTCTTCTAGTTTTTATTGCTGGGGTGTTGTCATAAGAATGTGTCTGATTTTGTTAGCCTTAAATGCTTTTCAAGTAATTTTTATGACTAAATTTCAGTCTCAACTTAGTTAACTTAGTTCATGATTAAATTTCACTTTCAATTTAGTCAACTTAGTTTATGATTAACTTGTTTCATTGCCTCATTAGGTTTGTGAGGGGGTTGTTTTGGGTTGTTTTCTTAAGTAAGAATATACTGTTAATTTTAGTGATATTTCAGATTTTATAACATGTTACACGTCTACTAATTATCTTGATTTAAGAAAAGAACGAACACAAAACAAAAATAAAGCAACTCTCACTCTTAACTTAAAATTTATTGAAAAATTAAACCCCTCACAAATCTAATCTTATATATATGATCACTTTTGTATATTTATCATTATTTTAAATTTACGAAAAGATGTTTTATAATATCAAAATGTTTAAAGTTTCATGATGGCTTGTTTTCCCCTTTTAAAGATTGTTTTACCAAAGTTAAAATGAATATAGATAATATGGAAAATGTTTCTAAGAATAGTTTTAGTTTTTTTTTTCTTCTTCTAGGTAATTTTCCTATTTCTGTAAAATTTGTTTTATTTGATAGAATATAAGATATTATAATGTTTATAATAGTAGTTTTAAGTGTTGTTTAAATATGTTATATTTTGGAGATTTTAGTTACATTCACATGAATTTTTGTTTTGCCAAATCTTATTTTTTGTTGTTTAAAATGGCGTTTTGATTACATATATGGATTCAATACCCTCACAAACTCATAGAGCACCCAAATTGTGGAGAATTTACAAATAAAACTTGTGATTCCAAGATATCTCGATCCCATAAAACCCTCCAAAATGTAGAACATATAGACTACGATTTTTATAGTTCATTTCTTTCCCTTTTAAATAAAATAAGGATTTTTTTTTTCATTATGAATAATAGTATTATTATATATTTATTTTAAACATTCATCTATATAATAGGACAAAAATTGGTATGAGTAATAGTAGCAGTACTAATAATAATAAAGTGTTAAGAGTAATAATTTGAATATGAAATTAGCATAGGCCTATCTGAATGAAGATGAGGATGGTTGAAGTAATGGTCGATTTTTTAGTAGATGCATATAAGGGTTTTGAAATTTGTCTTCTCCTATCATTAAATGCTTACCAAGCTTGTTGGGGACTCGTATAACTAAGTAAACTCTCATAGGGTATTTCTAGTAAGAAATTGAGATTTTAGGTTATCGGATCTTAAGTGGCTAGTTTTTCTGTCACAATAGTTGGTGGTAATCTTGACAACAAACTTGATTTTCCTTCTAGTGGGAAGTTGGTGGAAAATTAAAAGGGACTTGAGGATGGAGGCTTGTTGTTAGTACAAGGCATTAATCACGAACTTGGCATTTGCTACTAGAATCATGCTATCAAGTGCTCATGGGATCTTATTATTTTTCGTGTTAATGAGGTTGGTCATTCCTTGTTGATTGAACCTACTCCATTGCTCGCCCATTCAAATGGTGCATGCATTTCTCCAAGGGCTGGATAATTGTGTGGTGAGCTTGGGCATGGTTTCATTAGAGCTTCACTAGACCTTAAATCTCTATGTGGAGTTTCATAAAGGCATATTGGTAGTTGATTTGGAGGCTATGTAGAGTGCTATGGTAGTTTCTTCTTCATTTGATAAAAGAGTCACCTCCTAAAGCATGAAAAGTGAATTAAGAAGTGTTTCGGTCCTATAAATTTAGTTCTTAGGGAGGAGATTGAGATACATGAGGTGGTCACATGACTAAGAAGGTGCTTTTTGGGAACTTTAAGTGAAATTAGGTGTGTTTGAACTCTCTCAAAGATTGAACTATGATAAAATATGGGCTTGTTTTGGGCTATTCTATGGCTTTCTCATTGGTAACAAAAGGGTGAATGACCTTTTAATTTCACAAGTCAACATAGGTGGAGAAAAGGTTGGGCACATTTTATAATAAAAGGTCAATTCAATTATCTTTAAATAAATGGACACCATTTTTTGATTTGGGGATGGAGAATGTAGCAATTACATTAGTATGGGTTTAAATTTTGGACATTTTATTGGGTTTTTGGTTAGCTAAAGTTTTTTATTTTTTTACTAGTGTATCTATGATTTGGAAGACTATCATGTGGTCTAAAAAAACATGACCCGTGTGCATATAAGTTGTCAAAATCAGTTGATGATCATACATGGCTTAGTCCACATTAACCCTTAACATGGTTAGATTTTTTTGTTGTCTCTTCTTGGTTACCACGAGTTTCAAACCTTGGGCATCTCATAGAATGAAACCTTTGAAATCTAGTTGCATTAGTGGGTTTTGACTGGCCACATAAAGTTTTAAAAGAGATTGGAAACAAAATTACGTTTTTCAGTGAAGAAAACCTCTTCTTGAGTGAATTTGGTTTGATGCTCATTACCTAGATCTTGGCCTGAATTGACCTATATGAGGGCATGGTAGAATGTATGACCTTGACAAAAGGAAGTGTGACTATGGAGTGTGTATGAATTAAGCCCTAGGCTATGTTGACCTTCCTTTGTACTATTTGAGATGTCATTATAATTTTTAGGCTATGAGTCCCTAGATAATTACAAAGTTCGAGATCATGATATGTAATCCTTATCTTCATGAGATGTCATCATAATCCATTAATGAGTTCTTAGTGAGATCTAGATCTAGAATATCTTAAATGATCATTGATGTGTTATAAATTCAAACCCTGAGATCAATTTAGTGCAATACATCGACTTTAGGTAACTTTTTCCACTTTGGTTGTATTTTCTCGCTCATGTTGATTCTTAATATGGTATTAGAGCCGTGACTGTTATGATTTAGAAACTTTTTTTTTTCATGAGGTTTATCTATGATCGTGTGGAAAAATTCGAGTTTGATAAGCTTATTGATATAATCCCACAGTGGATTCAAACCCTTGTAATGTTGCTTCATGCCTTCAGACTTTAATTTTTGAATTGTGGCATTTATTTATCTAGTGATTTTGTTTGATTCGTGGTAAGTCTTGTTCATGGTGGACCATGGTTGTAGAAATTATGATGTAGATTGGCAACCGCTCATGAAATTTTAATCAAAATCACAAGACATAAACCTACTCTACTCCTTTGTGAAATTCAATTCACAATTTAGAACAATAATCTAAGACCTGTAATAAGAAATAACACACATGCACATAATATTTTTTCCAGGGAAAACAATCTACTAAAAACCCTAATGCCTACTTGCATTAATATGATGAATAGAGATGTATTACAATTGCTTTGCTCAACTGAGCACAACCTGCAGGTGAATAACTTATCTCTCTGCTCAATGACAAGATTTGACCTAGACTTCGTCAATTTATACCTTTTCTTGAGCCCCTATTTCCTTGTGTAATTCCTTGAGAAATTAAGCCCCTATTATTTAGGAGTTTCTCCAAAATTATTGCGCAATTCCCACGGTTGATCATATGACTCTATGCAACACCTATACACTCAATACTAATCTAAAATTGACGATGCATTGCCTTGGAATCTCCACCATAGCTGGGGATCTCAAGTTATCTGCATGCACTAGCTATTTTAGGTTGATTGATCAGTTAATTAGATGGTCACTAAGTTTGAACGCAGTCCCACTGCTTAACTAGCCTTCCGCTAGTTCCTCCAACAATTAGAACTAGTTTAATTGACAACAATCTGAGCTAACTAACCTTGATTGCTACAAATTATCAATCACACATGCTTAACTAATGTCTAACTCCTCTAACTCAAATTTACCAAGATAATTCAGTGACAAGAGCCATGTCACCTCAGTTCACTGCATCCAAGTTGTCTGCTGATATGGAAATTCAAATTTTCTCAATTTAATCAAGGAAAAATCAAATTAAGAATTTCTTGCTTCATTTTTTAACACTCCCTCTCAACATGAAAGGGATAATCAAGCACCCTTATCCTGCACCTATGGAACTCGAACTTCCCTCTTAAAAAGGCATTTATGAAAATGTTAGCATCTTGTTCCTTTGTCAGAATGTACTGAAGCAACATTATCCACCTTTGCACACAGTCCCGTAAATGGTGATACGAGATATATATATGCTTGGATCGATCGTGAAACACAGGATTATCAGAGAGCTTGATACAACTCTAATTATCACTGTAGATATAATTTGGATCCATCATCTTCCTAAACAGTCCCATAAGTATATTTCTCATCTTGATCGCCTCACATGTTGCTTGAATTACAACCATGTATTTTGCTTCTATCGAGTTGAGCGCCAAAAATCTTTGCTTCCTTTTGTACCAAGAAATCTTGTGGAGCCAACACTAAAATTCCACCTAATGTACTATTTCGGTCTGATGGACTCCCTTCCCAATCTGCATCTGTGAAGCCACACAACTTTACTCCCTCTGTCTATCTATACCATAGTCGAAACTGGGTAGCGCCTCTGAGCTACCATAGAACATGGTTAGCTAACTTCCAAAATAATTTGGTTGACCTAAACATAACATGGCTAAGATAGTGGCTACATAGCACATATCTGGTCGTGTGTTCATAAGGTACATCAATGAACCCACTAGCTACCGATAAATGGTAGCATCCACTTCTTCAGCTAAAATGACATCCTCCTTCCTCCAGTTGGTTGTTAGAGGTGTCTCCATGGGTTTGAAACTCTCCATATGGAATCTCTTCAGTATCTCATTTGCATTCTTGCTTTGAGAGACAAATAGTTCCCCATCACCTTTCCATACTTCCAACCCAAGGAAGTAGTGCATGAGACCGTGTCATTCATTTCAAATTATCTTGCAAGTTCCTCCTTACAACATCTAATCAACTTCTCATCACCAGTTAAAATTAAATCATCAACATATAAGATTGTTGGAATTATGGCTAATGTGTTGTCCTTGATGGAAACCTGCTTGATAAAGATGTCAACATTGTCATAACATGATGTTTATGTAGACTGATACAAATGTTATAGGTGATATGGACAAAGGAATGTCAGTTCAGAGACAAATGTATAATAAAAGAAAAGTTCGATAAAGTATATGCGGGTCTTGAGAAGCAAGGTCATGTACATACGTAGGTACTGTGAAGAAAAGTTGCGTAAAGAATCTACACCATGGTAATTTTGATACCAGGGGTCTTTACCATGGTATTGGCCCATAGTAATGAGTGCATCAACAATTATTTGATCTCATCAAGGAACACCAAGGACATTACTAAGGGATTGGCCTAAGGTATTGACTAATGCTAAAGCTATATAAAGAGATGGAGATCAAGGTGTTATGTGTGAAACTATTGGATTGTCTATGAATGATTTGATATGAAATAGGTGTGCAACGGGGAGCAAGGAGAAGACTTAGATATGAAATATCTTAAGTCTGTTGACATACATGGTTGATTCTTGTTGCAAAATAGATAATATTGATGAAAATGTGATACTATGTTCTAAATGATTTATTCAGAAATCTGTAGTATTGACATTAAAGGTTGCAGAAAGTGAAATTGTGTTTGTAGCGAAATTTTTTCATATTTTTACACAGATATGTTTGGGAATAGTCGCATACATATGCAGGTCCATATCTATAGGGTCATGTATATAATTTTCAAAATAATTTTCAGTATGTACAGATCTATACATGGGTGTTGTGCTTGGTAAGTGCGTACATATGTTGATATTCCTCGAGGAAGTCATGTATAAAAACTAGGTTTTGATCTAATGATTGATGTTTATAGTTGAGGCTTTATAGTTTACTTGCTACTGTCTATCGATGATGTATCTATCATGATGATCTATGTTTGATAGTGAAAATAGAGGTGACTTGGTTGAATTGATCAGTTTTAATGGTACAAAAGTTTGACTAGGTGTATGATGTATAATTTGTAATTAGTTCAGAAATATGTGGTTGGTTTAGTGATCTGTAACTGGTGAAATGGTCTATTCATGATTCAGTAATTAATGATTTAATGTTTAGTATTCTGAGATTTGTACGTAGGTGTTATAAAGAGAAAGCATGTATATACATGAGTCTTATTCGGTAAAGTTGCAAACAAAATTTGATGTTTTTTTATTTCTATTTGGGTTTGCATTCCATGATTTGATGCTTCAGAATTTCAGTTGATTTTTAGTATGAAAATGTCTCAAATTCAGTGCTTTAGTTTGTTTGGGTTTATGGTTGATATGGGCTTGATTTGAAAATTTGATGAAAGGTGGCTGACATGTTGTGTGATGATTGTTTGATAGGTGGATTGAGTCTAAAATATTCTGAAAATTGATCCACAAGGAGCTAAGGGTTGCAACCTTCAGAAAGGGGGTAGGGTCTCCCTTCTTGTAGGAGTTGATAAACACATTCAAAGGTTTGTAGCTCCCTTTCAGTGGTTAATGGATAACGAATCACTCCCGCATATCAAGGGCTAAATGGATGTCACTTTGTTTTATATATTAAACTTTAGTCTTCCATTTTTATTCTATTATTGGCGTTGACAATGATAGAATGTATTATTAGTGAATATGGGGTATTGTGTGGAAACTTATCATTGAAATTAATAAAAATAAATTACTTAATATTATAAAAATAATATCGTCTAAATTTTTAAAATCTATTTTTTTTAATTAAGCTTTCTAATAGTATGTTAAGTATTTTTAAGTTTAATATTAATGTATTAAGTTTTATGATGATGGTGATAATGATTAATGTTTATTAAGACAGATGCGGTCTATCAGACTTTAAGAAAGAGAATTTAATTATAATATTTTAGGATCTTATTTCTTTGTTCAAAAAGAAGGGAAAAAAACACACCAAAATCACTATAGTTGGGTTGACTTACTAAGTCAAGAAGATTGGAAGTATGACAGATTTTAAAGAATTGAGAGTGGTTGTAAGTAAGGGCCAGACAATCTAAGAGAAATTGTTTTTCATCCTCCACTCTCTTCATATCGCAAAGCTGACAAATTCTATCATCCCAGGGAGTCTTGGGGGTAGACCACCACTTGGTTTCACTTTGAAGCTTATGGGAATTCGTTCTAATCTTAGCCATGTTCATCTTTTTCCTTGAGCTGGTCAAAATAGAAAGATAACTTTGGTTCTGAAGAGTGTGGTTGATCACTTTCTTATAATATCTTAGCTTCCTTTTACCCTCCAACTCTTTATCATCCCATAACTTATCCTTAAATTTCGAGGTGATAGAATATTTGACACAATACTTGCTTCCCGACATGATCTCCTCATTTATTCCCCAATGGTTGAGTCAAGATTGGGCATCCTTATGCTACCCATGCTTGAGGTGAAGGTAGGGGTTTTGACTAAATTTAGAAGCAATTTTAGCAAGCCTCTTGGATTCCATGTTGTAAAGCTTCCTCTTATACATTAGATATTTAAACATAGTTGTGCTTTCAATAGGGGAGAGGCAAATTTCGATAAGGAGGATAGGGTAGGGAGTATTTCCATTGATCTTAAGATTGTATGTTATTAATTGCTTTTGAATCATCTCAGTCTTTCTTATGACTCTCGATGTACTGCAACCCCATACTTCACAACCATATAGGACAACGAGGGTGACGAGGGTCTAAAACAGGAACCTTTTTTACCCCAAATACAAATATCAACAATGCTATAATTGTTTTCAAGTGCATAATAAGCTTTCCAACCTTTTCTCAATGTTGTAGTTCTAGTTGAGATGGTAAGGAACGCTAATACCCAAATATTTATAGGAAGAGACCTTCTCCAAGAAATTGTTATCATAGATGACATTTCCATGGGTGATCTTTTTGGATTTAATTATCATTTTTTTAGTCTTGTCGGTATTAACTGTCGTACCCATCTTGGAGCAATAGTCATGAAGAGTCTTAAGTTTCTTGTCTAGGTCCTCTAGGATTCTAGCAAGAAGAACGATATCATCGCAATAGAGTCGAAGAGTAATGATAATTTCATCAAGCTCAGTTCCTTTGCACCTCGCGATTTCCAAACACTCCTCTAGCTTATTGATGTAAATACCAAAAAGGGTAAGGGAAAGGGGACACCCTTACTTAACCCGGATATTGCATTTAATATATTTAGGATGTCCTAGGTGATTTTAAGCTTGGAAACAACCATCCCGTAGAGGAAAATCACAACAATATTCAACTAAGGAGGAATCATGATCTCATCAAGTCTTTTCCAAAGTTTATCCCGAGGAACAATGTTAAAGGCTTTTCTAAAGTCCACAAAGCAAAAAATAGATCAACTTTACTATTGCGACATTCCTCGACAATGATCCTGAGAGTGACGAGATGGTTGACAGTGAAGTGGTATCTCCTAAAACTAGCTTTCCCTTTAGCTCTTTTATTGTGGCTTTCAAGCCAACGGCTAATATTCTTTTCCAAAATGAGACAATAAAGATATGTATAATAAGGCTTTGCATCCAAAGCTTAGGGAAGCCATGCTTTATAGCCAAATTGAGGAGCTTTTGAAGATGGGGAATGAGGATAAATCTTCCTATCTTTATGATCTCACCTTGGTATCCTTCAATGTCTTTAGCTTTCCCACTAGCGAGATTATTAATCCCATACTCAACTCCCTCAAGAGAAAAGATTTCTTCCTTAATAGGATTGCTAACGATGTTGTTCATGGTGTCCAGAAAGTCATACAAATTATTAAGTAGATGTTCCACTTTTCTAAGGGGATCGAATGATTATCTTTAGATTTACGAACATGCACATTCTGCCAAAATTTTATGGGCACAACTTTAGAAAGGTGAAGAAGATGTTCTTGTCTCTTATTAATATATGACCGCTTCTTCTCTTTAATGAGGACTTTGTATATATTAATATTTCAGAGCTTTACAATTTTGTTAGGAGCGTCTCGGATGGTTTTCCTGACATTTTTACATTCTTTGTTGTACAAAGCTTTGGAATTTCTATTAATCTTCTTATATGAAACCTTAGTAGAGAACTTATTAATGGTTGTGGAAAGGGTAGTAGTAAAATTGTGATAAATTTGATCAATATTGTTATTATAAGTTAGGGAACTTAAGTTTATTTAACTCCTTTAAGAAAAGGTCTATATTAATTTGATTGATATGAGTGTGTCTTTGGGTTTCATTGGTATCATGCATGTGGTTGGTATGCATAACTATATTGAGGGTTAAATACAAGGGTCGATGGTCAGAGTGAGGCTCGAAATCATTAAGAAGCTCAAAGCTGGTAATATGTTTAAGGATATAGGTGTTCGAAATCACATATTCCACAACACTACTTCCCAACCCATGTAAATAGGCCATCTCGCTAGAGGAAGACCACTTGCTAATACCATTACAGATAATCAAGTCATGGGAACTACAAAGATTGAGGAACTTGGTCCCAAATAAATTCTTGGGTTTTTCTTCAGAGGTTCTCTTGAATCTAATAGCTAAGACATCATCTTCGTCAACCCATAAGGGGTCAGGGTTAGAGTGGTTACTTAACATAATAGCTTGCTTGGTAGCAGTTCCATCATTGAAGTCCCCAAGCAAAAGGATAGTACTGCCATTCCTCATGTTGTGAATGTATTTTACTAAGGTAGTGAAAGGAAAATTCTTATCTAAGTTGTTTTTCTTATAGGAGGTAGAGTTGATAGGAGTGAAATAGCAGATTGCAAGAAAAACCCTATTGGAGAAAGAATGAGAGATCTTAATCCAAATGTATTGATTGAAGGGGTCGATAGTATGAAGCTGGATGTGAGAAGAAACAATGTTCTTAACATAACAGGCGATACCACCAAGCCCCCTTCGAGAGGATTTCTTATTCCAAGCAAACCAAAGAATGAAAATGTTAAGGTGAGGAACCCTAGATTCATCATGCTCCCAAGTTTCGATTAGCAAAATAAGGTCAATATCGCTTGGGATCCAACTTAACATAGGACCTTTACACCATGGAAAACCAGGACTGTTCCAGAAGAGGATTCTGGGTGATCCTAATTCCTATTTATCATTCGTAGTTTGGAATCTATCTCGAATAATAACTATCCTTTTCCTAATGATAGCCCATTTCCCTTCTTTTCTTGCCTCCTTGACCTTTTGGACTTCTTTCATGAGTTCAACTTGGTCTTCTGGAATCAGACCTTGAGTGGGCCTAATGGTTAAGGGCATGTGTTTGCTCCTAAGAGGTCATAATTTGAAAACTAGAGGGGGGTAGAGTATGTATGCATTTGTAGACTTAGCAGTAAAATCGTGGAGGTGGGTCCCTTGTCCCACAAACAAGGGGGTCTCATACACCAGTTTGGTGTCTGGCTTGGTCATGACCTTAAAATTGCATAATGGATAATAATAATAATATTCATTTATAAGGATTTTAGTTCCCTTTAGGCTCGGGGATTTCTTGAGTATATCTAATTTGTGTTCATTGCAACTTACCTTAGTCCCACAAACAAGGGGGTCTCATACACTAATTTGGTGTCTATATCTAATTTGTGGTCATTGCAACTTACCTTAGTCCTACAAACAAGGGGATCTCATACACCAGTTTGGTATCTGGCTTGGAAGTGACCTTAAAATTGGATAATGGATAATAATAATAATAATATTCATTTATAAAGATTCTGGTTCCCTTTATGCTCAAGGATTTCTTGAGCATATCTAATTTGTGGTCATTGCAACTTACCTTAATACAGATTAGTCCATGTTTATTTTCGAGTAACTTTCCTACCCTTATTGTTTCCGTGATATAAGTTGTTTGAATTTGAGATTTTGTTTTTAATTGTTCTTTTACCATTTCTAATGTGTCCTCATTGTTTTGTTCTTCTATACTAGCAATTATAAGGTGTAAGGCTCTTTTATGACGCTCATGGTAGAGTTCAATCAATTTGTTAATTTCCCCTTTTATGGGTTTAATATGTAATTTACTCTATGTGTTATTTAGGGGTGGGCTATTATTTAATTGTTTTTTTAGAATTTTAATCTAGCTTTTCACGGGGGCATTTTCTTCAATCATTGATTGTTTACTATGTTCTATTTCTTAAATCCTACTTTTCATTCTTTGGAGTTCATTCTCAAATAAGATTATTCTATTTTATAGCAATTTGTAATTGCTTTCCAGTAATTTTCTCTTTCTTCTTTTCCTTTGTCTAACAATTCAATGTATTTATAACAACTATATAAAAATTGATTAATTAATTTTTTTGACTAATTTTTTATAAATAATATATATTAAATATATTGTTATTATGATTTTGAATCTTATAATTAAATAAATTAAAAATTAATATTTTTAATATTTTAATAATACGTTGTCACGATGCACCGTCATAGAAAATATGTTGTTTTAATTAAGAAAATATTGTTGTCACGGTCTAACCTCTAATAATACTAGGAAAGCCAGATCAAACAAATTCGTTCAACGCAGTTATGTTATTTTGGGAGTGTTTCCATGAAAGTTGATAAAAAAAAGGTTAGGGGCTGGGAAATTTCCATGGAGTAATTAATGGTTTATGTTTTGATAGTGATGTTACGGTTAAAAATAGGTGTGGTTTACATTTTTCTCATCATTTTTTTTTAAAATTAAGTTTATATATATATATATTTAAAATGCTGAAAATTTTGAAATACTACAATTCAAATTTTTAATGTCAACAAATTCTTATAAAAATATGAAAATTTTGATCATAAAACCTAATCTAACCGATAACACCTACCCTCAAAAGATACCGTAGTTCGGAGAAAAGTTAGGAAAATATATTCATGATTGATAAATATTATTTCAGAAAATTAAGGCTTTCCCAATCTCGATGAAAACGCTCCACAACTTAGACGGATTGAAAAAGGAAAAATTGATACATAGCTTTTATATTTCTATCCTTCCCTATAATCGTTTGAAGTTTGACTTTATTTTTAAAGTTATCACAAAAATGATATATTAAAAAAATTTATATTTTTTTTAATAAAAAGTTATAATTTATATTACTAAGGTTAAATTAATAATAGTTAATAGATAAATTAAAAATATGAAGTGGATAAATTAATTGTTTGTTTTGATGGGTGGTAAGTATCAGTGAGTCTATATGTTTAGAGTATTATTTGTACATACATATTGAGGAAAGTATAAATCATGGAGAGAGGTAAATATATTTATTTCATTTTATTTCTTTGTAATTTTTATGCAAAGAATTACTTAAATTATGGTGAGAAGTAATTGATAGTAAATATGTTATTTACCTAAATATGAGTTACTTTTAGAGAATTTATTTTTAGATTGTTTTCCTACAAAATTTAATAGTACAAAACCACTAATCACTACACAAAAATCTAAAATTCATACATGAATATCGCAATCATACTCATAAATTATAGCATTATTCACCTAACATTATATTGTTTAAAGATTACAATACAAATTTACATTATAATCTAACCAAATGTTTAAAAATATTTTTTTAAAATATTAAAAATAAATATCCGTGTTTCAAAATATTTATTTCACATTATATTAATTAATAGTAATCCACAATCAAATCTATTACTAAAATCTTTCTGGCTCGACACAAACCAATAAATAAATGTCACATATCAAAAGATTACACTAAAAAATTCTAGTAGATTCCATTTTTAATATAAAATTAAGAGATTCATCTTTAATTTTATCATGGATTTGTTGTTTCTCACATGCTTCTGTCAATGTTTCCAGAAATCCATCGATGTCAAGAGTCAACCAATTATCAAATTCAGAACATTGTTTTCCTCTCCTCCAATTTTATATACGTTTTAATAGTATGTGGTTCGGAGTTCATCAAATTATCACTCCGAGACATTTTTGATGAGCGGATTGTCAAGTAATGTGCACTAATCACTCCCGCGGATCAAGGGCTAAATAGACGTCGGCCCTTTTTTTTTATATTAAACTTCAGTCTTCCATTTTTATCCTATTATTGGAGTTGACAAGAATAGCATCTATTATTAGTGAGTATACTAAGAAAGCAGGATCAAAGCAGTTCTGTTATTTTGGGGGTGGGAAGCTTCCATGAAGTAATTAATGGTTTATGCCTTGATAGTGGTGTTACGGCTAAAAATACGCGTTGTTTAACTATGAGATTTTATGAGATTTTTAGGAATATTTGCTTGTAAATTGGGTTTTTAATTATATATATAAATTTAGACAATTAAATTATAGAAAATTCATAGCAATTCCAATCATAAAAAATGTCCAAAAAACCTAAAAATAAATAAATAATTCCAACACATAACCTACCACCTAAAAACCTACCCCTAAAAACATACTGTAATTCGAAGAGAAATCCGTTCGTTTAAGAGTGACTTTTCAAAGTGAAAAAGTCATTACGTGGAAGAGTGGCGTGAAGTTTAAAGATCGGAAAATAGGTGCTTAAAAAAACCCGTCTTCTAGTTTTTATTGGTGAAATGAGTTGTCAGAGTTAAATTTTGTTTGGGGTGTTGTCATAAGAATGTGTGTGATTTTGTTAACCTTAAATGCTTTTCAAGTGATTTTTATGATTAAATTTCAGTCTCAACTTAGTCAACCTAGTTCATGATTAAATCTCACTTTCAATTTAGTCAACTTAATTCATGATTAAATTTCAGTCTTAACTTAGTCAACTTAGTTCATGGGTTAAGTCCAACTGTGGACTCTTTTTTATTGGAAGGGCTTCAAAATTTGGTTTATTTGTTTTATTGCCTCATTAGGTTTGTGAGCAGCGTGTGGCTTGTTGTGTTAAGCAAGAATATATGGTTAATCTGAGTGACATTTCATATTTTATAACATGTTACAAGTCTACTAATTATCTTGATTTAAAAAAAAAACATAAAAAAAAACATAACAATTCTCACTCTTAATTTAAAATTTATTGAAAAATTAAATCCTCACAAATCTAATCTTATATATATGCTAACAGTTGTAATCTTATATATATGATTACTGTTGTATATTTATTATTATTTTAAATCTATGAAAAGATGTTTTATAATATCAAAATGTTTAAAGTTTCATGATGGCTTGTTTGCCCCTTTTAAAGATGGTTTTACCAAAGTGAAAACGAATATAGATAATATGGAAAATGTTTAAAGTTTCATGATGGCTTGTTTGCCCCTTTTAAAGATGGTTTTACCAAAGTGAAAACGAATATAGATAATATGGAAAATGTTTGTAAGAATAGTTTTAGTTTTATTTGTTTTTAAAATTATAGTTTTATTATTTTTGTAAATTTTGTTTTATTTGGTAAACTATGGGCTTGTTTTGGGCTATTCTATGGCTTTTTCATTGTTAACAAAAGGGTGGAAGATCTTTTAATTTTATAAGTCAACAGAGGTGGAGAAAATGTTGGCACATTTTATAAATAAAGGTCAATTCTATTATCCTTAAATAAATGGACACCATTTTTTGATTTGGGGATGGAGAAGGTAGCGATTACATTAGTATGGGTTTAATTTTTCGACATTTTATTGGGTTTTTGGTCAGCTAAAGTTTTTTATTTGTTTACTAGTGTATCTATGATTTTCAAGACTATCATATGGTCTAAAAAACCATGACCTGCGTGCATATAAGTTGTCAAAATAAGTTGATGATCATACATGGCTTAGTCCACATTAACCCTTAACATGGTTAGATTTTTTTGATGTCTCTTCTTGGTTATCGTGAGTTTCAAACCTTGGGCATCTCATAGAATGAAACCTTTGAAATCTAGTCACATTAGTGGGTTTTTACAGGTCACTTAAAGTTTTAAAAGAGATCTGAAACAAAATTAGGATTTTTAGTGAAGAAAACCTCTCCTTGAGTGAATTTGGTTTGATGCTCATTACCTAGATCTTGGCCTGAATTGACCTATATGAGGGCATGGTAGAATGTATGACCTTGACAAAAGGAAGTGCGACTATGGAGTGTGTATGAAGTAAGCCCTAGGCTATGTTGATCTTCCTTTGTACTATTTGAGATGTCATTGTTATTGTTAGACTATGAGTCCCTAGATAATTACAAAGTTCGAGATCATGAGTTGTAATCCTTATCTTGATGAGATGTCATCATAATCCATTAATGAGTTGTTAGTGAGATCTAGATCTAGAATATCTGAAATGATCATTCATGTGTTATAAATTCAAATCCTGAGATCAATTTAGTGCAATACATTGACTTTAGGTATTTTTTTCCAATTTGGTTGTATTTTCTCGCTCATGTTGATTTTTAATATGGTATTAGAGCCATGATTGTTGTGATTTAGAAACTTTTTTTCATGAGGGTTATCTATGATCATTTGGAAAAATTCAAGTTTGATAAGCTTATTGATATAATCCTATAGTGGATTCAAACCCTTGTAATGTTGCTTCATGCCTTCAAAATTTAATTTATGAATCGTGGCATTTGTTTATCTAGTGATTTTGTTTGATTCATGGTAAGTCTTGTTGGTGGTGGACCATGGTTGTAGAAATTATGATGTAGATTTGCAACTACTCATGAAATTTTAATCAAAATCACAAGACACAAACCTACTCTACTCCTTTGTGAAATTCAATTCATAATTTAGAACAATAATCTCATAAATGTAATAAGAAATAACACACATGCACATAATATTTTTTCCAGGGAAAACAATATGCTAAAAACCCCAATGCCTACTTGCATTAATCTGATGAATAGAGATGTATTACAATTTCTTTGCTCAACTGAGCACAACCGGTAGGTGAATAACTTATCTCATTGCTCACTGACAAGATCTAACCTAGACTTAGTCAATTTCTACCTTTTCTTGAGCCCCTATTTCCTTGCGCAATTCCTTGAGAAATTAAGTCCCTATTATATAGGAATTTCTCCAAAATGATTGCGCAATCCTAAGGTTGATCATATGACTATATGCAACACCTATATATTCAATACTAATCTAAAATTGATGTTGCATTGCCTTGGAATCTGCACCACAGCTAGGGATCTCAAATTATCTACATGCACTAGCTATTTTGGGTTGATTGATTAGTTAATTGGATGGTCATTGAGTTTGAATGAAGTCCCATTGCTTAACTAGCCTTCCACTAGTTCCTCCAACAATTAGAACTAGTTTAATTAACAACAATCTGAGATAACTGACCTTGATTGATACAAATTATTAATCACATAGGTTTAACTGATGTCTAACTCCTCTAACTCAAATTTACCAAGCTAATGCAGTGACAAGAGCCATGTCACCTTAGTTAACTGCATCCAAGTTGTTTGCTAATATGGAAATTCAAATTTTCTCAATTTAATCAAGGCAAAATCAAATTAAGAATTTCTTGTTGCATTTCTTAACACTCCCTCTCAACAAGAAAGGGATTATAAAACACCCTTATCCTGCACTTGTGGAACTCGAACTTCCCTCTTGAAAAGGCCTTTATCAAAATGTTAGCATCTTGTTCCTCTGTCAGAATGCACTGAAGCAACATTATCCACCTTTGCACACAGTGTCGTAAATGGTGATACCAGATATCTATATGCTTGGATCGATCGTGAAATACATGATTCTCAGAGAGCTTGACACAACTCTGATTATCATTGTAGATATCAGTTGGATCCACCATCTTCCCAAACAGTCCCATAAATATATTTCCCATCTAGATCACCTCACATGTTGCTTGACTTACAACCATGTATTCTGCTTCTGCCGACCTGAGCGCCACAAATATTTTCTTCCTGTTGTACGAAGAAATCATTGTGGACCTGTTGACGGTGATGGACCCACCAACATGTCAAGTGGATCTCCCCAGTAATAGGTCACAATTAGACCTCAGATCGTTTGGTGTAGGAGTCCCAGCAGTGGGTCATAAGGTAATGCCTTGACCGCGATGTCGCAGAGAGGCAAGTAAGATAACTTTGTAAGTAGCAAGGGTGTCACTGATGCAGTGAGTCAAGGAATGAGTATGAGAGGTTCCAACACTTCAAAGGGAGAGGAAGGTGAAGGTGGGTTCCAGGTTTAAAGGGATCAGTCCCAACTCTGCTAGGAACACACAACACAAAGGACATGCATAGCTTTCGGCAGAGCAGTCAACACAGATGCGGCAGTCCCAACATAAAATGTAGGATAACACAAACAACACTCACGGATTATTCCAAGACGAGTGTGACAGTTGATATAAAAAGGTTTATAGAAAGTTCTGTCTGGTGTCTAGCAAAGCAGTTGACATGGATGGTGACAACATTAACAACATATGCAACACATTAAGAACAAGATTCATATAATTGCATGTGAATCAGTTCATACAAAAGTACGTAAGTTAAACAACATATATCATTAAGGCAACTAGAGTAGTCCAACTATAATAACAACATATGCATGAAAATGTGTTGGCTTTTATTATATAAAGAAGTGTAAGTCACAATCATACAATACACCATGTAAACCTGCTAGCCCTATCAGTAGAACGTTACAACCACATCCACCTGCTCCTCCAAAGAGATGTACTAGCTTCGTGCAGTGGAGAAGCCAAGGCGCATTACAATACTGTCCAAGCCTTCTTCAAGATAGTCTTAGTAGAAGCTTGGCTGACCAAAAGCCTATATAATGAGTTATGAGGGACTATTTATAGCAAAGGGTGGGGTGACCCTTGACATTCCCCTTTGTGATAGTTCAACTACCCTCATGACTCTTCACCTACTCTATGACTGTTACATCCAACTGTTGACACTCGACTTACACTTGACATGACTCAACATTACAATGCACATGTACTCATGTGAGACAACATGGCTTGAGAAAGCCTTGCAAGACATCACTAACACTCTGTCTTCTGTGGTGAGACCAACTCTTTGACATGCTTATGATGGTGAAGCTGGTGAGCTAATGCCTAGCTTGGTCATCCGTGATGGTGGGTTACACCTCATGGTGACATCTTGTTGAAGTGAACTCTTACCTCTGTTGCAACCAGTGCAATGTTTCGGCCCCTTCATCCAGCTCATCTGCTAACATGCGCATGGTCTTCTTAGGTACGGTTGAACTGGAAACACACTGATGCATAATGTCCATGTTGATCTTCAAGTGTGTGTTGGTGGTCATGCACATCAACTTGCCGAAGTGCAAGTTCAGCCCCAGTTGGACTTGCTTCTTGTATTCGCCTTGGTGAGTGTGTTAAATAGCTTGGATTGCATGCGTGCACTCAATGACATGCATGTTACTGGATCCTTTGCATGCGATCAACAACAATACTCACAATGTTTGCTCTGTGACAACTGTTGGGATGGATCCTTAACTTGTACTAGCGCAGTTCCATCTATAAGTGCATGTTGTGCCTGCTGTTGTTCATGACCCTACTGCAACACATTAGTCTGTCTGTGCAGCTTCATGTTCTTCCTAAGTTGTTGATTCAGCACATGCAACTATTTCTTTGTTCCATCTTCTGCCTTCACATGATATTCATGTCGCATTGTCACTTCATAGCCTAATTCTCCGAAGTTTCTTTCATTATCAGTGGATCTGCTTGATCTTGCAACTTTTCTTTGCCTCTAGGTTGTCAACAATGTTCCTCTTGCATTCGTTGCATTCGTTGCGCTCACTGCATTCGGTATGTTTCCTTCAGTTGTTGTTCATGATGCTTCTCACTATGATGCTACTTCTTGAGCTATTTGTCCATGAACAACTTGATGTATTCGTGAGTAGTTAAGCCCAGGGACACTTGATCGACTGCATCCCTAAGTGTGCTCTGAACGGTGTCTTCGTCTCTGCTCTCCTGGAAACTGTTGTACTTGTACTACTAAGAGGAAAATGAACACCTGTGATACCTGAAGACATGGAAAAACTCATAGCAAGCAATTTTTCAGCTGAAAACCAAAATGAACATGAGAACTGACTTGAAACATACGTGGGTGAATGATCATGAAGGTTGTGCAATTTTGGCAGGGATGTCGGGAGACCGACTGCCAAGATTACACAAGGTAGGGTCCGAACTTCTGGGAGACTAATTGATTGTTGGAACTTCATAATGCACAATCCAGTTGGGTAGTTGGCTAATATGATTGCACAATGCGCGATTCCAGCTAGGAAAGACTACTGGCTGAGGGACATATTTGCGCAAATTTTTGGGCCAAGGAGCCACTGACCTCCAGAAATGCACAATTAAGTCCAGGAGGCCAGTGCTAGGCTAGAATGCACAAAAATGGAGAGGAAGGTGAGCCTTCCCTATCCATATTGCGCAATGCAGCCTTGGTGAAGCCAGAGACCGAGCCAAGGTTGGCTCGACTCGCCGACGGGCAACTGAAAGCAAGTAAGTCGATGAAATGCATGGCGACACTAAGTGGTAGTAGAAGTGATAAAAAGTGCATGCAAAACATGAATGCAAGATTGAGAAAATAGATCAACATGCATGTGGGTGAGGACATTCATTGGTTGGGCGGATGTCTGTGCAAAATAGTTTCATGCATGCGAAAATAGTGAGATAGCAACGAAAATTGAAATAGAGCTAGGACAGGCTAGAATATATGTAAATGATAGTAGGCGTTCAAAGAAATCAAGCAAACAACACTCACACAAGCGAATATACAAAAAGAAACAGAAATGTAGCACAAGGAATGGGAAGTGAGCTTACCCCAAAATAGTTGAGCTAAATGTGCCAACTGCTCCCAGATGTGATGTGGGATGTTAGAGCTATAAGTTTGATGTGAGAAATGATCTTTGTAGCGTCCGGTTGATGAGTTTTGATAAAATCGAGGTTATGACATGCATGCCACAAATTCAGGGGAAGCGACACTTGGAGGGAGTTTTTGGAATTACTCCTTGCATGTAACCTCCAACTGCAAAACATAGATCCCTCAAACAAGGGATGCCTTTGCATGCTACCTTGGGAGAAGTAGGCTATGCATGAAACTCTATTTTTCTCAGTCCCAGAGGGAATCGGTCAACTCAGCTGCACATGCAAGAAACTGCTTGACTGCTCTAGAAAAACGTGCATTCCTGACTGTAAGTTGGGCTCACTGCCCAAGGGGATTGCGCAATATCTGGGCCCAACAGCTGACTGCTACCCAAATTTGCACAAATCCTGGGCTGATTTTCTTGTTGATGGGAAAAATTGCACAAATCCTGCTGGGATGGTTGGCTGGCAGGATTGCGTAATCCTGGAGCCCAGCAGGGTGTCAGAGGGAATTGCGCAATTCCTGGAGCGAAGGCTAGTTTCCCTCTAGGAATGCGCAAATTTCAATGGGAAGCTGCTCAGACTACAACTGGACCAAGTCTGGATGAGTAGCCTATGAAGGGAAAATATCAAACTGTGATCAACAGGCTACCTTTGAGCAAGAAAGACACTGAAGCTTGAGGACTTGAAGAAGCAAGGAAAGATGTTGTGAAGGTTGGTAGGGAGGCTCCAAAATAGGCTAAGGCAAAATTTTGGAGGGTGGTTGTAGTTGCTACAACACTTGGTGACACACTGGTAGAACTCCAGATCTCTAAATGGACCTTGTTCGTGAAAAATAAGTCTAACACCTCCAGAAGTATTGTTCAACTCTCAGCTCGTCTTGGCTTAATAGTAACTTGATTGTAAGATGTAGCATCCACCAAACTCTTGGTTGATTGACACACATTCCAAGCCAAGGCAACACAGTTGTTTCGATTGGGGTTGAGGGTTATATAAGTGCACAAGCAGTATAGTCATTAGAGTGTAAGTTTCATCTCTGGTGTTGCTCCACTACCATCAGGCCTGGACAGTACCCCGGTGGAGTCACATAGGAACACAACCATGGCTCCGCTGCCAGCGATCCTGATCAGTACCCTTGATGAGCCCCAAAAATGGATAATTCTATGGGCTCATTCAACCTCCTAATTTGACTTAATCCACCATTCTCATTAGTTTATTGCATGTTTTTGATTATATTTATGCTAATAGAGTGAATTGGGTTAGTCATTATGCCAACAAGTCGAATGTGTGCTTTGTGTAGTCTTTTTGGTCAATTTGGAGACAAAATCAAGGGTTGAAATGAGCACTTGGCAGCCAAATTCATGGAGAGGATTTTTAGGAAGGTGTTCCCTTCATTTACGGGCCCTTACCTCGAATTCTCCACCATCAGCTCAGAGTTCAAGGGCCACCAAATCAATTATCACAAGGGCAGCCAAGCAAGTCAAGTAGGACTGCTGTTAACTACAAGTTTTGGGCAGCCAAGTCCCTAAAGTTTAGGAGGACTGTTGGGGTCCTCAATTTGTATAAATAAGAAGGCTTAGGGCCTCATTTTGGTTAGCCAGTAGTTAGTCACTTTGTAGGCAGAAGTTAGCTAGCTTGTATTTCGATTTTAGTCAGTAGATTAGCTTTGCATTTCAGCATATTTTCGAGCTTCCCCTCGTGGACAGTTTTGATGTAACTCTTCTTTTATTGCTCAATAAAGATGAATCCAGCTTTGCACCAGCTCTAAATCTCTCTTAAGAGGCTTTAGCTCTTGGGTTTGGGCCCATCTCAAGTTCCCAGTACCTCCTTTGTTTACTTTCATGTGTCTTTGCTGCATTCTTAGAATATAATATGCTATTTAGATTTAAATCTTATTTTGTTATTTAGGTTGTTTTTGATGAGTAAAATAGATTTTCATGCTTAGATTTAGTTGATAGGTTGTTAATAGAAAAAGCTTCAAGAAAAGGGCCATCAAACATCTGTGGTTTCACCTCTCCCTCAGTGGGATCAGGAGCTGTGACTAGGATGACTTTGCTTCCCACAAAAACACTGATTTTGCTTTGCCATGCAATCACTAGTGTTTGATTTTCATGTGTAGAAGTTGGTTACAAGTTCAGACTTTCATTTTCTTAGTTGCATGAGTTAAAATACATGGTTTCATTGCAGGTCACACTTCCTTTCATTCTCTTTACTGGCAGCTAGCATATTAGGTCAACGTAACTAGGTCTTTGAATTTACAAGTCTTTGTTGGTTCAGATTGGAAAAACGACTTACAGAGCACCTGTACCACTTCTCCATCTGCTTATTCTCCATCAGCATCATCCACTCCACCCTCTACTTAGAATCCTTGCCTCACGTTTTCCATTTTCTCCCAAAACCCTAATTTTTGTGCAACATTGCTTCAGTCTTCCTTGAACAAATTCCACCATCCTTGCCACTCCTCAGCTCCATTCCCCAAGTCTTGAACTCCCCTACACCCCTATTTCACCTCCATACTCATTCATCCACCTTTTTCCCTCCATCCATGCTCCAAAATCCCATTTCTGAACATCCTGTAGAAAAATTACAGAACATCCTGTAGAAATTCCTGAACATCCTGTAGAACCCCTACAGACTTCCTGTAGAAGCTCACGAATGAGGTTTCTTGATAGCCAAACTCTGTGAAACTCTCTAGAAGGGTGCTAGGGACCCCTTAGGCCCTCTCTAAACCTTCCCGACCTCCTCCAAGCATTTCCTCTCACCAATCCACCTCTGCATAGTAAAAAAAAATAGTTAAAATCACATGCATGATAATTCTAACAACTTATTCAAAAATACAAAAAGATGTTTTCTTCAGATAGAGGTAGTTTAGACACATGTATTTTACCTTCATAGAAGTAATGGCATCTCTGTCAGTAGTTTGCATGCTCTCTTTTGCATCAGTAAGACTAGCTGGTAGAATTAGGGTTTGCTAGGGTTTGCGTTTCTTTTTGGCTTTCAGTTTCTTTCTGCAAGTAGATTAGCTTCCTTTGAGTTAGCTTTCATCCATCAGTTAAAAGGCTTCTTCTAAGATCTCATAGAAGTTGACTTAAGCCCCTAGCGGACTTGTGCCAGCTGACCAAGTGACAGCTACGGCAAGAGCTAGTACTTGTGCATACAGCACCGTCACTTCCAAGTTTGTTACGAACTACCGGGTTGATAAAATTAAAGAAGGGAGTTCCAGGAGTTGCAGCATTATTGCTGCAATACTAGGGCCCACCACTCTTTTTGGCGTCGTTGCCGGGGAAGCATCAGAGTATTGGTGATTGCTACTTTTCTTCTATTTTCCACTACAACCTTCTGCTAAGTAGTTTATTTCATTTCCATTATGCAATTTCGTTTCTGCAAAAGTAGATTAGTATTTCCTGCTTTCATAGATTAGCAATTCAATTCAGCAATTTCAATTCTGCAAGCATAGATTAGCATTTCTGTTCTGCAAGCGTAGATTAGCATTTCATTCTTGCAATTTCATTCGAGAAAAATAGATTAGTTCTTTCTTGCTTTCATTTCAATTCCGCATTTTCATTTCAGCAAGATAGTTAGTTGCAGTTCAATCTATTTTAGTTTTTGCAGGTACAAGCAGAAAAAAGCAAAAATCAACCAAAAATATTTCCTTTCATACCTTGTAGGAGTAGAGATAATTCAGAAAAATGATTGCATAACATCCCCACTACTTCACATGGCCAACCTTCTCTCTTCTTCGATGGCTGTGAGTAAAGAACCCTTAGGTGGACAACAAGACATATTTGAAGAACCTCAAGGGAAGAAGAAGAAGAAAACATTCCTCTAGAGAAAATGGCTACAAGAAGAAATGTTGGGAGCAATACCTTATCCAAAAATGAATTTGCAAATCATATGGAAGATTTCAAGAGTGAGGTAAGGCAGTTTCTTGCCATGCAACTAGATACCTTGCGGATCCAAAAGAAGCAAGAAGAAGCCAAGAGGGCTTTGGCCATTTTTTGTCCTAGGTGCACTAGAAAGCATCCTAGGAACGAATGTCCATTATACTCCATAGAAGTGGGTTTTGTCTGTGAAGAATACCATCCTACAGATCAGTGCCCTTCCTTACCCAGAATCAAAGCTGCATATCAGAGAGCAAAAGGGGCCACTAAATCACTCTACTATATGAACCAAAGGAGGCCACATGGACCTAGATCTTACCAATAGGAACTGCAAGGGACATCCGAGACCTATTATAACCCATATCAAGCCACTTTCATGCCTTCTTGGGGTCCCCCTGCTCATCCTTTCTGGTTCACACCTCCTCCTTGTTCCTTCATAGATCCATATTATGCCCAACCAGTTGCTCATTCATTTCACTCTTATGCTCAACCACAGCCTCAGTGGAATGCACCTCATCAAGGGTGGAGGCCCCAATACAACACTCCTCCCGCTTCTTTTCCTCCACCACCTGCTCGTCCACAACCATCGCCTCCTGCTCCACCAAGGAAACCCCAAATGCCTACCCAACCACAACCCCATCCACATCCATCTCAAATCTATGCCCCCACTCAGCTACCCATACCACCATCTCTAAACCTGTCCATTGGAGTAGCTCAACACAATTGCAATGTTGGGACACAACATGTCCAAATGACTCCTCTTGAGCTCAATGATCTTCACCATAGCTCAGGAAAAGCATTGCAAAAAAGAGATTATCTTGAAAGCATTGAAGGACCACATCCGACAAAAGAAGATTCAAAAGAGGAGATCAAAGAGCCATGGGCTGCACTTGATGAAGAGAAGAGATCAGAATCAGAGATCGAGAGAGTTCCCTCATGGTTACCATCAAATCCTCCATGTACTTAAGAGAAAGATCAGCAAAAAGAGGAAGATGAGAAGGTCATGATAGAAGGTGACATGAAGAATGATCCAGATCACAAAAAGGACCAAGGATATCAAAGCTATATTGACACATGGTTCTAGACAATCACTAAGTTGCGGCAGTACTCTCTTACTCAGCTATGTTTGATCCCTTCAAAGTCAGATCATTTTGTCTCTGAAATCTGGATAGCTGTCAAAGCATGCATTTCGAGCCTTCACATTGTCTTGTATCTAATCTCGATGTGCACATGGCTCCATTGGAAGTATTCTTATACTTGAAAATGATTTTGTTTTTCAAGTAGGGTAGGGTAGAAAAAGGAAAAAAGAAAAAAAAATGAAAATAAGAAGAAAAATAAAAATCTAAGGTGAAAACCTCCTCGGAGGCGCCTTAGATTGGCTCATTAATTGAAAACCTCCATGAGGCGGTCAATGGGTTGGGAAAAAAGAGAAAAGAGAATAAGATCCCTGGGTGAAAACCTCCCTTGGAGGCGCCCAGGGCAGACAATTAGGGTGAAAACCTCCATGAGGCGCCCTAGTTGTTTTTCAAAAAAAAAAAAAAGAGAAAAAGAAAAGAAAAATAAAGCTAATTCCCATTGGATAATTACAGGTTGCAAGAAGGACATTGCAGGTCAGGAGGATCACTCAAAACAAAGACAAAGGAGTTTTTGTACCTTCTACAGGAAGTTCTGTATTTCTACAGGAAACATCCTGTAGAACCTTTGGACAAACCAAATTCAAATTTAAAAGGGAATCTGATGGTGGGAATCTGTTCGTTAGTCCTGCAGGCACCTCTGCTTCCATCCCTCACCCTTTTCCATCATTTTTTCTGCCTCATTTTGCTTCTTTTATGAAAACTGTGTTTTCTACAGGAACTTCCTGTAGAAATTACAAGAAGTTAAAAATGGATTGCAAAAAAGTAGTCTGGCGAACATGGTAGCTTCCTCAAGGGTTCAGAGTCCCCCAGCACTTTTCAAACTCCTCCTCCATCATCTCCATGCCTGCATCACAGCCAAAGCTCAGTTTTTCTTTCCATGCAAAAACTTGCAAACTGCTTTGAAGAAAAAAATACATAGAACAAAATTTGTTTTTGCCCTAAATTGAAAACCATGCATCTATGAAAAACCGTTTTATGGGGAATTGTATAGGGATGATGGCAACATGCCCGAGCAATTTCAGCCCATTTCGGTGCACGGTTTCCAGGAAATCCGCCCGTCAGCCATTTTTGCATTTTCTCGATATCCATGCATCCATTTCAAAACCTGTTTCAAGGGGAGATGCATATGGGTGATAGTAACCTACCCAAGTAGTTTCAGCCAATTCTGATGCACGGTTTCCGAGAAATTGATCTCTGAAATCTTCAACCATTTTCCATTTTTCTCGAAATCTGTACATCCATTGATCACAATTTTGCTACGGGAGGTGCATCATGATGATAGGAACATGCTCAGAAAGTTTCAGATCGATCCGATCCATCGTTCAGGAGCAATGGCGAAAACAAGTTTTGGTCCTGTGAAAATTCAGCAGCAGCAGCTTGAGGGTGCAGATCTGAACGTGGAAACGAACTCCTGCAGCTTAGATCCGGCTAGAGGATACCCGCACAAGAAAAATAACCACACATCAGATATCAAAGAGCTTATAGCACAAAGGAGCCATCATGCAACCATCAAAACAGATGCATGCAGCAGCAAAAAGCACCTCACAACAACCATTTGACTTCAGGTACGTGACTAAAACTTGTTCCTCTATTGCATGAATCTAATCTAAGCACTGCATGAACGAATGAGATGGGGGGATTTAGCCAGGAAGCTAGCCATATTCAATTGCACTCATCCAGGCAAAAATCACGCAGCATGCGTGTATAGTCATTCACATGGAAGTTGAAAAACATAGGCAGTGGTAGACGTGTTGAAATCTAGCGCATAGGACATCAAATGATTAATAGATAGAAGAAGACATGTAGTTCATAACATCACTGCAGTTCGAAAAAAGCCAACGTACATGTTTTTGCAACCTCACCAAAAATCACGTAGCAATTAAAGATGGATTAACTGAAACTCATGAACTGCTGTTCATCTGCACTTTCCACATCCTCAACTGAAGTGTGCACAATCGGTTAACCTATCATCCTCCACTGAGTTTTTCTACCTGTCTTCGAGATTCTGCTACGTATCAGGCTCACTCAGAGGCGCAGGGGCACTCTACAGGCGTTTCTACAGGAAGTTGCGCTACAGGAAACCCAGCATACGAAGAAGCTTGGATTGTTCACGGCGAGGGTGGCAGTTCTCAGTGAGGTAGGCCTAAACATAACTTTCCCATGCAAATAATTCAAAAGGTGGTGAATTCGACGTGTTGAGGGGGTAGGGAAAATGTGAATGCAAGTCTGTCTATGAATTCAAAAGCCGTTTTCTTATTGCTGCCTGGAATTGTCTTCAGTGCAACATAGCCCATGCTTTGGAGAAGACCAAATACTCAGATTCAGACATATACTGAAAAAATATGAAAAAAATACCATTTCTCTTGCCAGTTTACTGCAGATCTAATTGCAATGAATCATGCAGATTTTATTATCACTAGCACATATCAAGAGATTGCTGGAAGCAAGGATACTGTTGGACAGTATGAGAGCCACACTGCTTTCACCCTTCCTGGTCTTTATCGTGTGGTTCATGGAATTGATGTTTTTGATCTCAAGTTCAACATTTTTTCTCCTGGAGCAGACATGCAGATTTATTTCCCTTATACAAAGAAGCAGCATCGTCTTACTGCTTTACATGGTTCAATTGAGGAACTCTTGTTCAATCCTGAACAGACAGCTGAACACATGTGTATTTTGAATGACCGTAAAAAGCCCATTATCTTTTCTATGGCAAGACTCGATAGAGTGAAAAACATGACAGGACTGGTTGAATGGGTTGCAAAGAAAAAACACTTGAGGGATACTGTCCTCCACGTTCTGGGGAGGAAACCATATACAGAATTCCCATTCTGATCAGTGCACAAGCCAAAACAGAGCGTGAGGAAGCAAGATAGTGAGGCAGAGAAGAAAACTAAGGGTAAGGAAGCTAAGGGAAAGAAAACCTAGGGCAAGCCATCACAGGAAAAGCCACAGGAGAAGCAAGAGGAAAAGCAAGAAAGAAAAGAAGGAAGAAATAGAGAGAAAAAAAACAAGTTTAATCCCTGGAAATTGTTGCAGGTTGTAGGAACGCAATGCGGAAAGGGAGCCTCCCAACACATGTAGAAGGGTCCCTACCAAGTTCCCAGGCATCCTCACATCCATCCCCTCCATGAACACTCATTTTTTCAGGGTTCGGACACAATTTAGTCATGGTTCAACCTTCTACAGGAAGCTACAGGACTTTCTACAGGAAGTTCTGTATTTCTACCAGAAACATCCTGTAGAGCCTTTGGGCAGGCCATAATCGATTATGGAGAGGGATTTGAAGCTTGAAGTCTGTTGAGGAGGCATGCAACCACTCTTTTCTTCCATCCTCCACTGGTTTCACCTCCTTTCACCACCATTGCCACCATCTGATTAAATATACTTGCACAATCATACCAAAGCTGAAAATTCTCTAGGAAAAGGAGCAGACAGTGGGAAGGAGCAGAGCGAAAAGCATGGTTTCATGACCGAGAAGAGGCCATCACTTCAGAAGCTTGGCATGACAGGGAGTCTACCAAGGACATCAAAGATGAGGAGATAGATTGGTTGCTCAGAGGATGAGCAACACTTTCAGTAAGGGGGTGATGATGAGCCCCAAAAATGGATAATTATATGGGCTCATTCAACCTCCTAATTTGAATTAATCCACCATTCTCATTAGTTTATTGCATTTTTTTGATTATATTTATGCTAATAGAGTGAATTGGGTTAGTCATTATGCCAACAAGTCTAATGTGTGCTTTGTGTACTCTTTTTGGTCAATTTGGAGACAAAATCAAGGGTTGAAATGAGCACTTCGCAGCCAAATTCGTGGAGAGGATTTTTAGGAAGGTGTTCCCTTCATTTATGGGCCCTTACCTCGAATTCTCCACCATCAGCTCGGAGTTCAAGGGCCACCAAATCAATTATCACAAGGGCAGCCAAGCAAGTCAAGTAGGACTGCTGTTAACTACAAGTTTTGGGCAGCCGAGTCCCGAAAGTTTAGGAGGACTTTTGGGGTCCTCAATTTGTATAAATAAGAAGGCTTAGGGCGTCATTTTGGTTAGCCAGTAGTTAATCACTTTATAGGCAGAAGTTAGCTAGCTTGTAGTTCGATTTTAGTCAGTAGATTAGCTTTGCATTTCAGCATATTTTCGAGCTTCCCCTTGTGGACAGTTTTGATGTAACTCTTCTTTTCTTGCTCAATAAATATGAATCCAGCTTTGCACCAGCTCTAAATCTCTCTTAGGAGGCTGTAGCTCTTGGGGTTGGGCCCATCTCAAGTGCCCAGTACCTCGTTTGTTTACTTTCATGTGTCTTTGCTGCATTCTTAGAATAAAATATGCTATTTAGATTTAAATCTTGTTTTGTTATTTAGGTTGTTTTTGATGAGTAAAATAGCTTTTCATGCTTAGATTTAGTTGATAGGTTGTTAACAAAAAAAGCTTCAATAAAAGGGCCATCAAACATCTATGGTTTCACCTCTCCCTCAGTGGGATCGGGAGTTGTGACTAGGATGAATTTTCTGCCCACAAAAACACTGATTTTGCTTTGCCATGCAATCACTAGTGTTTGATTTTCATGTGTAGAAGTTGGTTACAAGTTCATACTTTCGTTTTCTTAGTTGCATGAGTTAAAATACATGGTTTCATTGCAGGTCACACTTCCGTTCATTCTCTTTACTGGCAGCTAGCATATTAGGTCAACGTAACTAGGTCTTTGAATTTACAAGTCTTTGTTGGTTCAGATTGGAAAAACGACTTACAGAGCACTGTACCACTTCTCCATCTGCTTATTATCCATCAACACCATCCACTCCACCCTCTACTTAGAATCTTTGCCTCACGTTTTCCATTTGCTCCCAAAACCCTAATTTTTGTGCAACATTGCTTCAGTCTTCCTTGAACAAATTCCACCATCCTTGCAACTCCTCAGCTCCATTCTCCAAGTCTTGAACTCCCCTAAACCCCTATTTCACCTCCATACTCATTCCTCCACCTTTTTCCCTCCATCCATGCTCTAAAATCCCATTTCTGAACATCCTGTAGATAAATTACAGAACATCCTGTAGAAATTCCTGAACATCCTGTAGAACCCCTGCAGACTTCCTGTAGAAGCTCACGAATGAGGTTTCTTGATAGCCAAACTTTGTGAAACTCTCTGGAAGGGTGCTAGGGACCCCTTAGGCCCTCTCTAAACCTTCTCGACCTCCTCCAAGCATTTCCTCTCGCCAATCCACCTCTGCACAGTAAAAAAAGAAGTTAAAAGCACATGCATGATAATTCTAACAACTTTTTCAAAAATACAAAAACATGTTTTCTTTAGATAGAGGTAGTCTAGACACATGTATTTACCTTCATAGAAGTAATGGCATATCTGTCAATAGTTTGCATGCTCTCTTTTGCGTCAGTAGGACTAGCTGGTAGAATTAGGGTTTGCCAGGGTTTTGATCCGGATTTAAACAGGAACGCAACAAATTATAGAGATAACCATATACACAAAGATGCAACGGAAATAATACTTCATTTCATTAATGGAAAATACTGAAATATGCTTACAACCAGAAATGGAAGTAAACCAGCTAGGGCGATGGTAGCTTACCTCTGAGAAGAGATGTGATGGCTACATGCCTCTGAACTGTATTACAATGAGGCTCGAAGGCCTATTTATTGTTGAGAAACAATGGAAAACCCTTAACATTCCAAAACCTAACCCTAGGAGATGAAACGCCAAACTGTGGGCCTCGTTTGGGGTAAATTGGTACATCAACTTCCCGGGGTCGTAACTTTGGCATATGATCTCCGTTTGACGCGTACAATAGCTCATTAGAAAGATCTATCCGAGCACTATCATTGTTGGAACGGGCAACATGGGTCCATTGGAATGGACCCATGTTGCCCCTGGATTCCCCAAAAAACGTCGTTTAGGGCCTCAAAACGGCTCCGGAAGTTCAGGACTCGAAAAACTGCTAAAAATAGTAAGTTGTGCTACAATTAAGGAAACTGAAAATGCTGAGAAAGACAATGGTGGGGGTCCAGGTGGACTTGGCAGGTGGCCACCAATATCCACCTGGATCATTCCTCCCCCCTTAGGAAGCAATGGTCCCCATTGCGTTGAGATCCTCCATGAGATGAGGAAACTTCTGCTGAACTTGTTCCCTGGTGAGCCACTTGCCCTGCTGAAGGAGTTGGCCTGCTTTGACAACTCGATACAGTTGGATATTCTGTTGGCGAGTGTTCTTGATCTGTGTGTCCATGATCCGATCAGTTGTAGCTTGTTCCATGCAGTCGGGATTTAATTCTGTGGGTTTGAGCTGTTCTGCAATGTCGGATGTGTCTAGCAATGGTGGAAAGTATGGCCGAAGGCGGTCCACATTGAACACTGGGTGCTGGCCAAGGAATGGGGGAATGCTGAGCTCAAATGCATTGTCTCCAATAGCCTTAGTAATGGTGTAAGGACCATATCGGAGTGGTCTCAATTTCCGATAGGCTCCAGTAAGGCGTTCCTTTTGCAAATGCAACCAGACTTTGTCGCCCACCTGAAACTTGTGTGGCACCCGGTGTTGATCATGTCGCTGCTTGTACTTGGCATTTGATTTCTCAAGAATGTCATGGACCTGCTGGCGAATATGTTGGATGCGCTCAATGAAGCTAGTGGCCTTATCTGTTTCGGACTGGACATGAGCTGAATTCATGTGAGTAGCTGCAAGTGGCATGGCCACATCAATGGGGCATAGTGGCTGGAATCCCAAACCCACCTGAAAAGGGCTATGGCCAGTGGAGCTGTGAAGAGCTCGGTTGTAGTTGTGCTGAACATAGGGGAGCCTCTCGTCCCATGTGCGTGGATGCTTTGAGTTATACATGCGCAGAATGTGCACAATCATCCTGTTGACAACCTCTGTCTGGCCATCAGTTTGAGGATGGAAGGCTGTGGACCTCGTGAGTTTGGTGTCCAGCATTGACCAGAGACTGGACCAAAATGTGCTGAGAAACCGACTGTCCCGATCTGAGATGATAGACTGTGGGATCCCAAAGTGCACCCACACTCGTTCAAAGAAGAGTTTAGCAGTGGCTTCTGCTGTGATATTCTTCTTGCAGGCCACCATAATGGCCATCTTCGAGAACATGTCGACGACCACAAAAACACAGTCATTTCCATGCTTAGTGGAAGGAAGGCCTGACATGTAATCCATGGAGATGGATTCACAAGGTCGACTAGGGGTAGGCAACGGGGTATAGAGGCCGTGCTTCTTAATGGTCGGTTTGGCAATGGCACAGGCAGTACAAGATCGGATGTACTTCCCAACATCCTGTCGAAGATTTGGCCAGTAGAAATAATTTTGCAGTACTGCCACTGTTTTCTCGACCCCGAAATGCCCAGCAGCCCGACTGTAGTGTGCTTCCAAAATCATCTTGGCACGCTCGCTTGAAGGAACACAAAGGTGGCCGAGGTGGCATAATAGGGCATCCTGGAGGTGAAAATATGCAACATGCCGACCCTCCAAGAGTGTCTGGTATGTGTGGCCGAATTCTGGGTCGCTTTTGTAGAGAAGTGGCCAATCAGAAGTCTCGTTCCCACAAGAGTTGAGCACGGTGGTTAGCGCCATGATCGGTGGCCGACTGAGGCAATCTGCAACGTTATTGGTGCTGCCCTTTTTATACTTGATATTCAAGTGAAACTGTTGCAGGTATGTAGACCACTTCTGATGGTGATCATTCTGCAATTTCCCTTGGGTCTGTATGAACTGCAGAGGTCGGTGGTCTGTGTGGATGACCGTTTCCTTCCCCAAAATGTAATGCTTCCATTGTCGGCAGGCCTGTACAATGGAATACATCTCTTTATCATAAGTGGGGTACTTCCAGACTGTGTCTGAAAGTGTTTCACTGTTATATGCCACTGGATGTCCATGTTGAGTAAGGACTGCCCCAATAGCATAGTCAGAGGCATCTGTCTCGACCTCAAATGGTTGTTGTAAATCTGGTAACGCGAGCACTGGTGCCGTGCAGAGGCGATCCTTCAACTCCCTGAATGCCTTCTGTTGAGATTCGGACCAAAAGAATTTTGCTTTCGCCCCGCCCTTGGTGACTTGACTCAAGGGCCAAGAAATATGAGAAAAACCCAACACAAACCTGCGGTAGAAGTTGGCAAGGCCTAGAAAGCTGCGGAGCTCTGTTAGAGTGGTTGGAGAAGGCCAATCCCGAATGACTTGGATCTTGGCTGGATCGACATGCACCCCCTGTTCATCAATGATGTATCCCAGATACTGAACCTGGGTCATGCCAAAAGTGCATTTCTCCAAATTGGCACATATCCGGATTTAAACAGGAACGCAACAAATTACGGAGATAACCATATACACAAAGATGCAACGGAAATAATACTTAATTTCATTAATGGAAAATATTGAAATATGCTTACAACCAGAAATGGAAGTAAACCAGCTAGGGCGATGGTAGCTTATCTCTGAGAAGAGATGTGATGGCTACATGCCTCTGAACTGTATTACAGTGAGGCTCGAAGGCCTATTTATTGTTGAGAAACAATGGAAAACCCTTAACATTCCAAAACCTAACCCTAGGAGATGAAACGCCAAACTGTGGGCCCCATTTGGGGTAAATTGGTACATGAACTTCCTGGGGTCGTAAGTTTGGCATATGATCTCCGTTTGACGCGTACAATAGCTCATTAGAAAGATCTATCCGAGCACTATCATTGTTGGAACGGGCAACATGGGTCCATTCCATGGACCCATGTTGCCCCCGGATTCCCCAAAAAACGTCGTTTAGGGCCTCAAAACGGCTCCGGAAGTTCAGGACCCGAAAAACTGCTAAAAATAGTAAGTTGTGCTACAATTAAGGAAACTGAAAATGCTGAGAAAGACAATGGTGGGGGTCCAGGTGGACTTGGCAGGTGGCCACTAATATCCATTTGGATCATTCCTCCCCCCTTAGGAAGCAATGGTCCCCATTGCGTTGAGCTCCTCCATGAGATGAGGAAACTTCTGCTGAACTTGTTCCCTAGTGAGCCACTTGCCCTGCTGAAGGAGTTGGCCTGCTTTGACAACACGATACAGTTGGATATTCTGTTGGCGAGTGTTCTTGATCTGTGTCTCCATGATCCGATCAGTTGCAGCTTGTTCCATGCAGTCGGGATTTAATTCTGTGGGTTTGAGCTGTTCTGCAATGTTGGATGTGTCTAGCAATGGTGGAAAGTATGGCCGAAGGCGGTCCACATTGAACACTGGGTGCAGGCCAAGGAATGGGGGAATGCTGAGCTCAAATGCATTGTCTCCCATAGCCTTAGTAATGGTGTAAGGACCATATCAGAGTGGTCTCAATTTCCGATAGGCTCCAGTAAGGCGTTCCTTTTGCAAATGCAACCAGACTTTGTCGCCCACCTGAAACTTGTGTGGCACCCGGTGTTGATCATGTCGCTGCTTGTACTTGGCATTTGATTTCTCAAGAATGTCATGGACCTACTGGCGAATATGTTGGATGCGTTCAATGAATCTAGTGGCCTTATCTGTTTCAGACTGGACATGAGCTAAATTCATGTGAGTAGCTGCAAGTGGCATGGCCAGATCAATGGGGCATAGTGGCTGGAATCCCAAACCCACCTGAAAAGGGCTATGGCCAGTGGAGCTGTGAAGAGCTCGGTTGTAGCTGTGCTGAACATAGGGGAGGCTCTCGTCCCATGTGCGTGGATGCTTTGAGTTATACATGCGCAGAATGTGCACAATCATCCTGTTGACAACCTCTGTCTGGCCATCAGTTTGAGGATGGAAGGCTGTGGACTTCGTGAGTTTGGTGTCCAGCATTGACCAGAGACTGGACCAAAATGTGCTAAGAAACCGACTGTCCCGATCTGAGATGATAGACTGTGGGATCCCAAAGTGCACCCACACTCGTTCAAAGAAGAGTTTAGCAGTGGCTTCTGCTGTGATATTCTTCTTGCAGGCCACCATAATGGCCATCTTCGAGAACCTGTCGACGACCACAAAAACACAATCATTTCCATGCTTAGTGGAAGGAATGCCTGACATGTAATCCATGGAGATGGATTCCCAAGGTCGACTAGGGGTAGGCAACGAGGTATAGAGGACGTGCTTCTTAATGGTCGGTTTGGCAATGGCATAGGCAGTACAAGATCGGATGTACTTCCCAACATCCTGTCGAAGATTCGGCCAATAGAAATAATTTTGCAGTACTGCCACTGTTTTCTCGACCCCGAAATGCCTAGCAGCCCGACTGTAGTGTGCTTCCAAAATCATCTTGGCACGCTCACTTGAAGGAACACAAAGGTGGCTGAGGTGGCATAATAGGGCATCCTGGAGGTGAAAATCTGCAACATGCCGACCCTCCAAGAGTGTCTGGTATGTGTGGCCGAATTCTGGGTCGCTTTTGTAGAGAAGTGGCCAATCAGAAGTCTCGTGCCCACAAGAGTTGAGCACGGTGGTTAGCGCCATGATCGGTGGCCGACTGAGGCATCTGCAACGTTATTGGTGCTGCCCTTTTTATACTTGATATTCAAGTGAAACTGTTGCAGGTATGTAGACCACTTCTGATGGCGATCATTCTGCAATTTCCCTTGGGTCTGTATGAACTGCAGAGGTCGGTGGTCTGTGTGGATGACCGTTTCTTTCCCCAAAATGTAATGCTTCCATTGTCGGCAGGCCTGTACAATGGAATACATCTCTTTATCATAAGTGGGGTACTTCCGGACTGTGTCTGAAAGTGTTTCACTGTGATATGCCACTGGATGTCCATGTTGAGTAAGGACTGCCCCAATAGCATAGTCAGAGGCATCTGTCTCGACCTCAAATGGTTGTTGTAAATCTGGTAACGCGAGCACTGGTGCCGTGCAGAGGCGATCCTTCAACTCCCTGAATGCCTTCTGTTGAGATTCGGACCAAAAGAATTTTGCTTTCGCCCTGCCCTTGGTGACTTGACTCAAGGGCCAAGAAATATGAGAAAAACCCAACACAATCCTGCGGTAGAAGTTGGCAAGGCCTAGAAAGCTGCGGAGCTCTGTTAGAGTGGTTGGAGAAGGCCAATCCCGAATGACTTGGATCTTGGCTGGATCGACATGCACCCCCTGTTCATCAATGATGTATCTCAGATACTGAACCTGGGTCATGCCAAAAGTGCATTTCTCCAAATTGGCGCATATCCGGATTTAAACAGGAACGCAACAAATTACAGAGATAACCATATACACAAAGATGCAACGGAAATAATACTTCATTTCATTAATGGAAAATACTGAAATATGCTTACAACCAGAAATGGAAGTAAACCAGCTAGGGCGATGGTAGCTTATCTCTGAGAAGAGATGTGATGGCTACATGCCTCTGAACTGTATTACAATGAGGCTCGAAGGCCTATTTATTGTTGAGAAACAATGGAAAACCCTTAACATTCCAAAACCTAACCCTAGGAGATGAAACGCCAAACTGTGGGACCCGTTTGGGGTAAATTGGTACATCAACTTCCCGGGGTCGTAACTTTGGCATATGATCTCCGTTTGACGCGTACAATAGCTCATTAGAAAGATCTATCCGAGCACTATCATTGTTGGAACGGGCAACATGGGTCCATTACATGGACCCATGTTTCCCCTGGATTCCCCAAAAAACGTCGTTTAGGGCCTCAAAATGGCTCTGGAAGTTCAGGACCCGAAAAACTACTAAAAATAGTAAGTTGTGCTACAATTAAGGAAACTGAAAATGCTGAGAAAGACAATGGTGGGGGTCCAGGTGGACTTGGCAGGTGGCCACATGGGATTCTGCAGTTCCATCAACGAAGAAGGTTGATCGAGGTTTGACATCAATATTTCTCTTAGGACAAGAATTTTTCTTAAGGCAGTAATTGAATAGGTCCTAGAGATAAGTGAACTTCATCTGGCTCTTTGGATCTTGAAACTGTAAGTCACAGAAGTGTTACACAAAAATATCGTCATCATGATTATTTACAGTCAGTATGGGTCTATCATTACTTGTACTGTCCTCCTAAGCAAGTCTTAGACCTCAGCTCTTCAAATAAAGCTTTGGAAATGAGAGAAAGACATTAAAAATCAATGTAACTCTGGTTCTGCACTTTCTCTCACGGTCACCTGCAGTCCCGCACCTTCTGTGTACAAAAACTGCGGACCTGACCACTCTGTCCCTAACAGTGTAGGTGCGGACCCCTGTGAAAGTCAAAAGGCACAAGTTTTATCTTAAAAAACTCACTTTGGGTTAATTCTAGAGGTTTCTAGAAGGAATTTTGACGTGGATTGTTCGCTCTGAGGTGGTTCATGCATCCCAAAAGAGAAGGAGCTAATCCCTTGAGGAGAGGAGCTATCCCTTTGAAGGAGGGTTTTATCCCTTTGAAGGAGGACCTAGTAACTTCCCTCCATTGCACTATAAATACAGGCATTGGGCTGGTTGCTGGAGAGGTTAGAAGCTGAACATTTTTGAGGGTAAATGCTGGTGAAATCAAGACTTCCTAGTTAAGCCTAAAGAGGAGAGATCACATACCTTTTTGGTTTCATTGGGGAGTGAGTGAAACTTGTCAAAGTAGAGGAGACTTCTTGCTGGACCCTGGGAGGAGCTTGTACAATGTCAAGGCAAAGGTTGTAAGGTTCTTCTTCTTTTGAATTAATACAATCAAACTCATTTTTCTCAACAAGTATCTTATGTTATTTGTTTCATGGACTCCTTGACATTCATGTTAAATATGTTTTATGCAATTGGCTTTTCAGGTGCTATTTAATTTGTTTGCCTTGTTTGTGTTTGCAGATCCATGAAAAGGATCTCATTTGGATCAAAGGAGTGAGGGAATCCACAAGCTAGCGTTGGACCTAAGGTAGGCCCTAAAAACACTTGTTTGCTATTGTTTATTAAAGCATATTTAGAGAAAGATAGTGTCTGGTTGGTTTGCTTGTCATTAGGTCTTCTTTAGATTCTAGGAAGGTCTATCTTGTCCGCAAGATCGACTTATTCCGTGTGACAAAATGGCGACTCCACTAGGGACTTGATTGTTTTCCTTGTTTATACTTTGACCTGAGAAACTGTATTTTTTGTTTCTGTTTTTGACTTGATGATTGTGGGATTGGGTGTTTTTAGTTAATCTTGAGTTAGTTTTTATTTTTCATAATTTTGGGAGAAGTATGCACCCTCTGAGTTAAGCATAGTGCGTACCTGTACGCGCTTTTGCTTTGTGCAGAGAGCGTGAACGCACCTGTGTAAACACGCTGCCTGTGTACCCTGTCAAAATTTTAAGAAATTTTAAATTTTTCTCTTTTTTATCAGTTTAGAATTTGTTTATAGGTTTTAGCCATTTCCCAGACCTGCATGTACTCTGTCAAAAACTTTCCTTGGATTGATTTCGTTAGTTTTAGGGTTTTAGGTGAATTTCCTAAGAGTTTTGCTTGTTGGGTTTGTTTTTCATTTTGGTTGTGTAGTGGCTCTGAGCTTAGAGGCTGTAGAGACTTCAGATCACCTTAGTGTCTACCAGCTTTCTTATGAGTCTGACCATGTATGAAATCTCCCCTTGTTGAGGAATCTGCTTTGTATTTTCTCATTTCAAAACTTCGAAAAGCTTGTGTTTAAGAGTTTGGATTTTCATTTTCAAAAAGAAAACGAAATTGGTAGTTCTTGACTGATTTGTGATTCTGCATAAATTAGTCCTTGGCTTGCATCTAGCTGGGTAAAACATCCTTAAAAAAGATTTTTAGTATGCTTTGACTCCAAATAGGTTTTTATAGTTTATAGCTCTCAAAGTTAGTCATTTCCATTAGTTTTGAGTGTTTTATTTACAAAATATAAAAAATCTCTTTAAAAAAAAAAGTTTGTTTTTTGTAGTGATTGAATGCTTTGAAACGAAAAGGGAAATTTTTGTGAAATAACTAGTTGTCTCGTTTTGAGTGCTTTGAAAAGAAAATCTCTTCTTTTAATTTGTTTAATTGAGAAAGATTTGTGTTACAAAGTATTTGCATTCTCAAACTCTTTCTTAGTTTTAGAAGTTCATCGAAGAGAAAAAGATTGTTTAGATCATCTTAGGTGCATTTTTAGTGATTTCGGGTCGAGTCTTCATACCACGAGTTTCATCTCCGCACCTTTGGAATTAAACAAAAAACCACTAAAATTAACGCTTAAAGTAAAATTCACCTAGTAACATTTTTATTTCTAGGGCTCTGATACACCAACTTAGCTTAGGCTAGTGTCTTGGAGTAGGAGAGTAATTAACTCTTCAAGAAAGTAAAAACAAACAAGTAGTTGTATCTTGTGGTAGGGAAGAAATCCAATTGTTGCATTTATGCTCTGGGAAAGCTCCTCTTAAAGGAGAAGCACGAGATTGTGTCCAAACCAGTGTGGGAATCAATCCTTCCTCATTGGGAACGACGCCAGATATTCACGTATTAAAAACGGTAAACCTCGGATTAACCATTGTCGAGGAGCCTGGGGTCACTTGTTGGTAAACCTTGGATTATGTCAACGAGCCTTCAAGGGGATTGAGCTTGCTACTCTGCCCTTGCGTGCATATCGGATCATATACTGTTCCCCCAGGTGTATTTGTCTCAGTTGGTAACCTTAGTGGCCATATTCTTTAGGACTCTTCCTAAGGTGACAGTGGTGGGAAGATCCCACTGTACCTGGAGCAGACGTCGGCTAGACTCACTTGGATTTTCTGGGGGTTCACTTCACTCGAGATGGTTAAGTGGAGGAACTTGTGCCAATCTATTCATTAAGTAGGTTGCCGGGGTAACTGTTCCAACCGCCATTTCCGTACTGAACTCTGCGACGTTGGATTTCATCACCAACTAGTGTTTTCGGTCCGGAAAGTTATTGTTTGTGTGTGTTTGATCTCCTAGATTCTTTAGGCGTGTGATTCAAATTTGTTTGGTTCTTTAGAGACCTTAGGTGCTTTTCACTGAGATTTTCCTTTTTTTGCATGTGAAGTAGTTAAAAGTCTTTGACTGTGGCTGAATTACCAAGACAGTCCCGTAGACTTCGGGGCCAGTCTCCTGAGATTATAAACGTGGCTGAGTTACTGAGGAAGTCCCGTAGACTTCGGGGCCAACCTCTTGAGGAAGTACCGAGCCAACTTGAAGGCTTAAAAGTCCTCGTAACTCCTAGAGACAGTAGAGTTGGGTCACCGGAAGAAGGAGAATCTTCTTTGATAGTACATCCTGATTTTCAAATGCCAGTAGCAGAATATAATCCACAGTCAGTGTCTGTCTCCGAAATCACTGGTAGTTTTTCATCTACTAGTGATATAGGTGAAGAACCCGAAATATCCGAGCCTGAAAGTGAATTTGCTGCTACTTCGACATCGGGGTTTGTTTCTCCAACTTTTAGTGGTCTTGGTTCACCTAGGGTAGAAAGAGTCATCACTCAAGATCTTCCTTCTGGACTTACTTCTATTGAAGAACTTGCTCCGGAAGAAGAAGAAGTAGGCATCCCTATCCCTGAAAATCAACCTGTCATTGAAATAAGGGAGCGTGAATCAATTTTTTACAGTCCACCTAGGAGTAGTTCTTGGTATCTTTCTTTGACTAATTATTTAGAAAACTCAGGGTTAAGTTTTTCACCACCTCGTGCTCCTTATCACTCAACACCTAGAGGTTTTTATACTCCCGTAAATATGTCAGGATAGTCGTCCATGTTTACTCAATCGCCCGAATCCTTTTTGTACGGTGGTCCATCTGTTCCTTCTGGGTATCAGTCTCTTTCTGGTACTTTTTTGGGAGCATCTCCTCAACCCATTGAGCAAGGGTTATTAACTGGAAGCAATGGTAATAAATCATTGAGCGTAGAAGACATTCTTATGATGTCAGGTTCTATTCCCAATCCTCAACCTCAAGGTGGCCAATTACCGCTTGGGGGGCAGCCTCAATTAACGCCTGGGGGGCAACCTCAAGGTACAGAATTTGCATCTGGGGGGCAACCTCAAGGACAGTAGATACTTACGGGACAATACGTTTCTCAAGGTCAACCCCAGACTCAATATGTACCCCAAGGTGAACCCCAGTATCAATTTATACCTCAAGGTCAACCCCAGTATCAGTATGCGCCTCAAGGGTATCAACCCCAAGGTCAGTACTCGAACCAAGGTTTCCAACCACCCCAAGGTCAAACATTTGTTCAAGGAACGGGAAATGTACCTTTCAATTATCAATCCTACCCTCAACCCGGTTATGGTCCTCAATATTCTCAACCAGTTATGGGTCAGTACCCCGGAATGAATATAGTGTGGGATCCATCGCAAACCCAACATGTGTTGCAGCCAAGTGTACAGTTGTCATCTCAAACTGGACAACCCTTAGTTTCTGGTACATCCCAGCAACCGGTCCAGTCTAAAATTCAAACTTCTGTACCTTCGGTAGTTTCTCAGCCTGGGCCTAGTACACCTCGTACTCTGCCTCAAACGACTGCTACAACTTCCGCTACATCTGTTCAATCTACCCCACCTACTTCTGGAGTATCGACAGCTCCGGTTTCTATTGTTCCTGTATCTACTCCTCAGACATCTTTACCACCGTCCGAATCTACGATTCAAACTTCGGTTCAGATGTGTGTAGGACAACCTGGTTTAAGTACGGTTGTCACAAGTCAACCACAATTCACCTATCAACCGTACCAGGGACAGTACCAATTCTGTCCTGTTGTCCAGCAGCCAGTTTATCAGTATCAACCGTATCCTGGGTACACTTATCAACAACCTCAACAACCCCAGTACGGTCCGGTTAATCCTGGTTTTCCGGGAGGATACAATATCCCGAACGCGATTCCTATTCCTAGTTATCCTGGATATCCTCCTCCTAGGGCTGGTCTCATGACCCAGAGTTTTAGGGATCCTAATCGGCAATTACCTTTTATCGCAACTTTGGACTTACCTGACTTGTCGCGCCTAACGAACGATCCCATTAATTATCTTCCGTTTTGGCGCCAATGCCAAATAAGTTGCCCAGTGACATTCCCAAGTTCGAAGGTAAATCAGGAGAGGACCCGTCGAACCATGTGATGACTTACCACCTCTGGTGTGCATCTAACTCCATCACATATGATTCGATTCGTCTTAGACTTTTCCAGCGCACTCTAATTGGTCTTGCAGCCAAGTGGTACATCGAGTTACCGCGAGGCACTTTTTATAATTTTAGTCAGTTAGCTACCTCGTTTTTAACTCATTTCCAGTTGCCAGTCCGATATGACAATGGCACGGAATTGTTAACTTCGCTAAAACAATCGACATCCGCGTACATTTCAGATCATATTCATGAGTGGAGACGTTGACGTCGTTTAGTGAAGGTATTTATTCCGGATCAGATCTTGGCTGAGTGGTTTGTAAAATCTTTGTTGCCAAAGATCACTGAAGATGTTGCTAAAGCCGGAGTGGTTACTGAGGAGCAAGTCATTGCTCAAGCACAATACCTTGACTTGGTCTATACTCAGTCAGGTACGTTACACGAAAAAATCCCTGATCTTCCTAAGTCAAATCAAATCGCTGCAGCTCCTTCAGGATCTCATGCCGCTGACGGTATGATTGGTACGGTTAACACTAAAAGTAAGAAGAAGTCTTCCAAGAATTCTTCTCCTATCATAAGCTTGCCTGATTCCCCAACAGGAGATTCTTCTGCAGATATTTCCGTCGATATTCACGTTGTAGAGTCATCTACAGCCAAATCAAAATCTGGTGGGAAGAAGAAAGGAAAGAAGAAGAATAAAATGGACAAAAGTTCAAAGGAGAAACCTGAAAAGGCGGAATCCAATGACGAAAAACGCAAACCTCGTTATCCTTGTCTCATTTGTGACGATGAACATTTTACAAGAGACTGCCCTCATCGTGCAGAGGTTGTGAAGATTGTCAAGGGTTCCCAAACTCCTGCTGTTTTGAAGGATCCTTTTCCGGCTCAAAATAGTAAGATGATAGGTTCATCCTCGAGTGCCAATGAAGAACCCATACTGATGATGTCCCATGTTAGGATTGCAACTCGATCGCAAGATTATGGTAGTAAGAGTCCTGTTGATGGTAAAGAAGTAGAATCTTCTCATTCTAATCCATCAACCTCAGCTCCCGGTTCCGATCCACTACAGATCGAGAAACCTAATCCAGATTTGGTAATCAAACCGCCTGCCAAGGGTATACTTCGAAAGTCAGCTTTCAATCCACATGCGAGAGTGGCTCAGAATTATAACATTGTTGAGGATTTAGTTGTTTCACCCTCAGCAATGTCGGCTTTGGAAGTGCTGCAATCATGCCCAGCACAACGTAAATTACTTTTGTCGGCTATAGGAGTTGTTGATGTTCAGGACCCGAACCTAATAATTTTTGATCTAGAAAATAGTACACCGCGTTCGCCTCATCAAATGGCTTTCCAGATTCCAGTGATAGTCAAAAACATGCCTATTCATCGGACTGTAATTGATGAGGGAGCCTCAACGTGTATTATGTCGATACAGTGTTGGAGATCCCTTGGTTCTCCTTCACTAAATCAATCTCCGACGATTCTAAAGGGCTTTGATGGCTGTGGGTTTCATCCTTTTCGCATTCTACAGGATTTACCTATAGGGGTTGAAGGAAAAACCGTTAGTTTAGATGTGGAGGTGGTTGATGCCCCTCTAGACTACAACCTTATCTTGGGTCGAAGTTGGTCTTACGCTATGACAACGGTTGTTTCATCGGTATTTCGAGTAATAAAGTTTCCACATAATGGAAAGATCGTAACAATAGACCAGCTGGCTTACTTTTCATCCGACCCAGCCTCTTTGGAGAGTATTCAGCATATTGGTAAAACGACTATCCCATATAAGGATGTTGGAGTAGGATTAGTTAAAGATGCTGGTTTACTGGGAACCTTTCCTTTTCCTCCAATCAACACATCATATTCATTTGCAACCATTCATATGATTACACCAGACACCATTATTTATGATGATCCTTGGATCGTCCCTTCTGAATCTGAGATAGACTCAATTGGTAATTCCATGCCTTTGAGTCCATATGAAATTGCCTATGAAACTGTGCAGTCATTTGCTGACTCGTTTTCAACCAAAAATGACTTAATGTATGTGGTCCGTGAGGAATCACTTTTCACATCAACCTCGGGTTTAACTACGTTTTTTGAACTTATTCACTCTGATGAGCAAATTCGTGAAATCCTATGTGTAGATGATTTACCATGGGAAGATCTCCATCACAGATCTTCGTTTTTACCTAAGGATGATCGTTTTGAAAATGATTTCTCATCAATTTTTACACTAAATATGTCAAGGAACCTCAGAATCCAATGAAACATTCTGATTCAGAGTTAAATTTGGGAAAGATCTCTCGAATTATTCCTATTGACATTTCGGTTAAGCCCGGAATTTTTGAGAACATTCATATAGGTGCCTCGTGTTCAGATAACGAAATTCAATTATATAAGGCCCTATTTCAAGAATTTCGTGACGTGTTTGCTTGGTCTTATGAGGAAATGCCAGGAATTGATCCCGCAATTGTTGTTCATGAGATCAAGACTTACCCGGACGGTAAACCCGTCCGGCAACGTTTGCATCAGATTCACCCACGAAAAGGTGCTGCAATTAAAGCAGAAGTTGAAAAACTGTTGAAAGCAGGTTTCATTTATCCGATCCCGTTAACGGATTGGGTATTGAATATTGTTCTGGTTAACAAAAAGCAGGGAACAATAAGAATATGCATCGACTATAGGGACATTAATCGAGCCTACCCAAAGGACAATTACCCAACCCCCTATATCGATCAAATCATTGATGATTGTGCCGGCAGCGAAATATTTTCCTTTATGAACGGTTTTTCCGGATACAATCAAATCAACATTCTACCTGCCAATCAACCAAAAACGGCTTTCATTTGTCCATGGGGGACATTTGCTTATTGCAAATTACCTTTTGGGCTTAAGAATGCCGGAGCAACTTTTCAAAGGGCGATGTCTTATGCGTTTCATGACATCAAGCACATTGTGCAACCGTATCTCGATGATTTGCCTGCTCATTCATTACATCGAGCTGATCACCTTGTCCATTTACAAGAAATCTTTATGAGGTGTAGGCATTATCGTATTCGGTTGCACCCACACAAATGTGTCTTGTGTATAGAAACGGGTCGATTGCTGGGATTTGTAGTTTCGAAAGCCGGCATTCGCGTTGATCCCTCGAAGGTTGAAGCTATCATCAAATTGCCTCCTCCTTCGAGTCTTCGCCAACTCCAAAGTTTGCAAGGGAAAGCAAACTTTTTACGACAATTCATTCCTAACTACGCCGAGGTTACAAAGGGTTTTACCCGATTGTTGAAACAAAACACTCAATTCCATTGGGATGAGATAGCTCAGAAATCTTTTGATGCACTCAAACACGCGTTGACCCATGAACCGTTGTTGCATCCTCCCAACTACAACCAGGATTACTTCTTGTATCTCGCCGCTTCTCATTCCACCATTGGAATGGTCTTAGTTCAGGAAGATGAATTCGGAACGGAACATGTGATATATTGCCTTAGTCGAACGTTAAATCCAACTGAGCTAAAATACTCACATGTGGAGAAATTGGCATTGGCAGTCGTCCAAGCTATCCAACGTTTTCGTCACTACATTCTACTACATAAAACTACAGTCATTTCGGATTGCAACCCTATGATCTACATTTTGACCAAGAAATTGCTAGGGGGAAAGTACTCTAAATGGATCGTTATCCTGCAAGAGTTCGACTTGAAATTTGAGAAATCTAAGTCTAAGAAATCTTTAGTTTTTGCGGAGTTAATGTGTGACTTCCCGCATGCTGACACGGAAACTGTGGCGGAGGAGCCCATTGCAGACGAATCCTTGTTTCTAATCATCACTTTAGATCCATGGTATGGGGATATCATCGTTTATCTCCAGACCCAATCCTTTCGGCCAGAAATTTCAAGGTCAGAACGTCGGAAAATTCGATTCCAGTCCCAACAATTCAGAACTATTGGAGATACTCTTTATCGCCGTGGGGCGGACTCTGTTTTTCGACGTTGCTTAACTCACGAGGAAGCTGAAAGGGTCCTAAATGACTATCACTCTGGAGCGTGTGGCGGCCATATGTCTGGGTATGCCACAGCCCAAAAGATATTGCGCGCTGGCTACTTCTGGCCGTCCTTATTTAAAGATTGTATTACGGCGGTCCGAAAATGCCACAACTGCCAGATTTTTTATTGTAAGATGCGCGCTCCACCTGCTCCTCTCCACCCTATAATTGCCGTTGGTCCTTTTGCCAAATGGGGTATCGATTTTATTACATGTAACCCTCAATCGGCCGGGGGGCATGCGTATATCATCCTTGCAGTAGATTATTTTACTAAGTGGGCCGAGGCGATGCCTACATTCGAGGCAGACGGCAAGACAGCTGCAATTTTCGTGTTCAATCATATAATTGCTAGGTTTGGTGTCCGGCAAGCGATAATCACTCATCATGGGCATCATTTTCGAAACGTTATGATGACCGAACTTACAGACCAGCTTGGTTTACGTCACGATAGTTCAACCCCTTATTATCCACAAGCGAATGGTCTGGTTGAGTCCATCAACAAAGTTTTAGTTATCATGATCCGATGAATCATTGGGATTCATCGGTCGAATTGGCACAACATGCTATTTTCAGTGCTTTGGGCATACCAAACTTCAGTAAAAACATCAACAGGGTTCACTCCTTTCCAACTAGTCTATGGTTTGGAAGCTGTGTTACCCATTGAATATGAAATCCCGTCACTCCAAATGGCCATCGAGTTACTTCCAGCCACTTCCGAAGAGGAAAAGCGTTTGTTATACTTGACTCAATTAGATGAGAATCGACGTGATGCTGCATTGGGGATCAAGACTCACGCAAAATGGATAAAAGCTCAGTATGATCGAAATGTGACCCCTTGAAATTTTTCGGAAGGAGATCTAGTCTTAGTTTATGATCAAGCTAATGATAAATTAGGCACTGGAAAATTCGTTCCTATGTGGCATGGTCCCTATGTTGTCAAGCGAAAGCTAGCCAAAGGGGCTTATGAATTGGTAGACCTTGATGGGGAATCTTTGGGTAAACCCAGAAATGGCCTTTACTTGAAGAGGTATTATGCTTAAATGAATGGGTATGGAGATTTTTTTAGTTAGCATAGTTTTTTCTTTCTAGCTGGTATGTTTTAGTTTAAACAGTGTTCTTAGCTTAGAGAGTGTTTTTCGTCATTATTCCTGCTTATCTTGGTTTTACTCTTGATATTGCAGATGTTGATGCCTCTCCAAACATACATTGGTTTCGCTGATGGTGCTTGTTGTAATGCACGGAACATCTCTTCCGTAGCTTGGGTTATCTATTCGCCCTCTGATGAGTTAGTATCTAAGCATGGGGTAAGCCTCGGTCAAACAACGAACAACATTGCCGAGTACAGTGCAGTGATTGAGTTATTGTTTGAATCTATTTCATTTGGGATTTGGAGTTTGATAGTAAGGTTAGATTCTGAACTCGTTGTATTACAGCTTAATAGAGTGTATGCCATTAGAAATCCAGTGTTATTAAGATTATTTTTGAGAGTGCGTCTCTTGGAACGTGAGTTTGATTACATTGAATATCAGCATATTCCAAGGTCTTTAAATACATTAGTAGATGCAATTGCTTCTCGAATGTTAAATAGACATTTGCAATAATCATACATGTGAATTTAAAATCATTCCATAACATGATTTACAAGATAAGCCGGTAATAGTGATATATATATAGGAGTGTGTCAAAAAATACATCGTCCTCGATCATAGGTTGAAAAACACCTTATGATCGGCAAAAATGATAAGTACAAAAAACAAAAATGTCACATGTGCCCACAATAGGCGATCATCCTATCACTGGTGATGATCCCTATAAGAAACCACTGCATGGGCCACCTTGCAAAGGAACCTCCTAAAAGGTCCCGGGATTCCAATCACATAGCGCTGAAGTCGACGAGGAATGTCGTCTATAGTGGTCTCAGGAATATCTCCTGTCAAGCGCTCGAGATGACCCTCCAAGTCAGCCAAAACCTCTGTTGATTCATCCTGTGGGGCTAGTGCGGGTACAACTGGTTGCCTCCTCTCGAAAGGCCGGAGAGCGGCTAGTCGCTATGGACCCACATCTGCATTTTAAAATTTTTACTATCAGTTTTGAGACGATGGAAAAATAAAAAGAATTAAAATAGGAAAAATGTTGGAAAGGATTTTACCTGACTCGTCCCACTGCTCTCCTTGTGGAAGAACCATGTCTGGGTCACCACGAAAATCTATCCCAGCGTAAGGGATGTCCTGAATGGAAAAGACCTAGTTTTCCAGCCATTGGAAATACTCAGGTTTGAATCGAGCAACCTCTGTCCTCTCGTCCGGGTGACGGGCCATGACTGCAACCCATCGCATCAGTTTGGGTTCTTGAGGAAGCCCAGCTCCAAAAGCAAGGTGGTGTGGGATCAGCATAGGAACCCTATCTAGGCCAAAACTCACGACCAAAGCCCCATAACCAAAGGTCTTTAATCGTCCGTTCTTGGCCCTGGTCAGTTGGCCTTTCACATTGGCCAACACGGCATCACACCAGTTGAAGATGGTGCCTCGAAAGCAATCAACTGCCATACGCATCTAGGATCTGGTGGCAATATGTAAAGCGGCAGCTCCGCAAAGTCTGGTGACAGTAAACGCAATCACCATGAGTTCAGAACAAGATATGGTCTTTATGTCTATCCCTTTGTCTCTAGCCTAGCTGTTGCAGTACTCTAGCCGGAGGTTATCGACAGAATGGCCACTTGGCCTAGTCCCGTGCAGAGTCAAGTCTTCGCCTCTCTTAGGCAAACCAGTCAAGAAATATATGTCCGCCAGCTCGATTTCGAGCTGGTGGCCGCCGATGAAGAAGCATTGGTCCTGTATGCTCCATCTGTCAACCAGCCACTGTAAGAAATCCACCTAAGCCCTCATGCCAGGAATGGCCCAGAATTTGTACAGTCCGCACGCCCTCAAAGCATCATGTGAAGGCTAATGATTCCATGCAGCAGCATCCACGTCCTCATGCTCTCATTCACACCAATCTAGCATGATGTACTCTCTGCATCAAGTATAAAGATTAATTAAATTGCTAGAAAATATTTTGATTGGTCCATTTTTGAGAATTTTTGGGTTCAAAACCCTTGCGGCGGGGTACGCACCCTCCGGGTTAGACACAGTGCGTGGGACCGCACTTTTTCTACACGGAAGGTGCGGACCCCGAGCTTTTTCCTAATGGAGAAAAAGTCGGGGTCCGCGGGTCCGCAATGGTAAACCTGCGGGCCCCCCGGCGCGGGTTTTGCGCCTAAAAACCCTCCCAAAAATGAATTAAAAGACTAAACCAAAAAATTAAACGGGTAAAAATGAAGAGTAGGATGATGTGGATTACCTGGAGAAGACAGCGCTCCATTCCGACGGTTGGATTTTCCGCAATATTCACGGGAAGTTTTCTAAGAAAAAGCACTATTTTCTCACCCAAAATCAAATGGTAAAAATGATTTGACAAAGGCCCTTTTTATAAGTTTTTTGAGTAAATAAATCACAAATTTGTTTATGTTTCACTTTGAAAATGTATTTTGCGACGTTTTATTCATTTCAAACAGGTATGAGTAATGTTTGTGTTTTTGTGCAGAATAAAGGATTATTCAGGCGAAATCTACCATTTTCGATAGAAAAACATGTAGAGTCATCTTTAAGCTCTTTTCTGACTCCTAAAACATGAAAAGATTTCCGAGTGTTTCTTTTAAACTCGTTAAAATGGAATTAAAAGACGGTCCGCTTACAGCTCTTTTCCGACCGTAAAAACATGAAAATATTGCCGGATTTTTGTCATTTCAAATTCGATACTGGTTATAAAACGACGTGTCATTGATCGCTTTTTTACTTTTTCGGATCAAGGGCACTAATGACAAAAATTACTCCTTGTTTGTAAAAGATCAAGCGGTTCTCTCAAGTATTATTTTATACTTTTTCGGGCTTGAGAGACACAAATTTACGAAAAAGGTCAACCCTGGAGTCTTCTTAAGTTTTTTCAGACTCTCTAAAATTGAAAAACGCCGAGTTTCTCCTATACTGGACTCATTAAAATTTCACAGTAAAGGATCTGTTCAATTACAAACATGAACGAACCACTCCTTAGGGTTCGAATTTAAACTAAGTTGGACTCATCCGAAGGATGAGCTTATAATCAAGCAAATGTTATCCTCCTCAAGCTTGTCAAAAATAAAGAGGTACTTGCCAGAAATGGTGGGGGAAAAGAGAGAAAAATGAGCCTGTTTGTCATACTTTGTAACCACTCTTGAACACGACACTTTTATTCACCTGGGTTGGGAAATCCTTTGCCTAAGAGTTGATCAAGCCACATTGAAAGTCTTCAGCCGATTTCTGGGTATTAACTTTGGGTCAATTGTCACCAAACCATCTGTCATGTCGTTATGTGTTCAAGAGGTCACTGCCAATAAGCCATTCATCTGCAAAATATCTGTCATCCATCTTGACCATCCCTGAGTCAGTTCTTGCAACTAAATTTCTTCAACTTCATCTATGTTTTTGTGTTGTGGGCTTGCCTACGACGGATCGCTTTCTATCGACATCAACTCATTATCTAGAAAGTTGATCTAGGAATCGTCAGTACCTTGAGATCTGCATGCATCAATGGTAGGTTTCTCGCCTTTGACGACAGTTTATATCATTGACTTTCGATCAAAAGATTCTGTGACATGCTCGACATCAGCACATTTATTCGCATCTTATGGATTGTACTGGGTACTTTGAGAGCCATTGACATCACTGGTGGTTTCTCTCACACTTGTTAACAATTTACATCATTGACTGGTAATCAAGTGGTTTCTACCATGTTCGACATCAACACATTCATTCGCATGGATAGAATTGTACTGTTTCAAGAAGTAGAAATGAAGACCCTGGATCTAGTTTCCACAATCCAGGCTGCGAGGAATTTTGTATTCATTATATAATGGACTATTCATAAACAGATGGCTACGTCCATACTGTGTCCACATGAGTCTATACTTGTGATGTTTTACAAGATCATTCCTGTATCAGAGCAGTAGTTAGTTTTCTAGTCAGTTTTGATCTGAGCATGGGAATGCCTACCTCAGCGATGATATGATCTCATATATATATTTTGCATTGAATGTTTTTACAGGTTCCAACCGGGTTCTCCACAAGATGATCCTCGAAATGATAAAGTACTTCACTCTTCCTAAATGATAAGAAATCCTCATCTACTACAAACTTCGCACTTTAGGGGGCAATCTGTTACACAAAAGTATCGTCATCATGATTATTTGCAGTCAGTATGGGTCTATCATTACTTGTACTATCCTCCTAAGAAAGTCTCAGACCTTAGCTCTTCAAATCAAGCTTTGGAAATGAGAGAAAGACATTAAAAATCAATGTAACTCTGGTTCCGCACTTTCTCTCATGGTCACCTGTGGTCCCGCACCTTCTGTGTACAAAAACTGTAGACCTGACCGCTCTGTCCCTAACGGTGTAGGTGCAGACCCCTGCGAAAGTCAAAAGGCGCAAATTTTATCTTAAAAAACTCACTTTGGGTTAATTCTAGAGGTTTCTAGAAGGAATTTTGACGTGGATTGTTCGCTTTCAGGTGGTTCATGCATCCCAAAAGATAAGGAGCTAATCCCTTGATGAGAGGAGCTATCACTTTGAAGGAGGGCTTTATCCCTTTGAAGGAGAACCTAGTAACTTCCGTCCATTGCACTATAAATACAGGCATTGGGCTGGTTGCTGGAGAGGTTAGAAGCTGAACATTTTTGAGGGTAAATGCTGGTGAAATCAAGACTTCCTAGTTAAGCCTAAAGAGGAGAGATCACATTCCTTTTTGGTTTCATTGGGGAGTGAGTGAAACTTGTCAAAGTAGAGGAGACTTCTTGCTGGACCCTGGGAGGAGCTTGTACAGCGTCAAGGCAAAGGTTGTAAGGTTCTTCTTCTTTTGAATTAATACAATCAAACTCATTTTTCTCAACAAGTATCTTATGTTATTTGTTTCATGGACTCCTTGAATTTCATGTTAAATATGTTTTATGCAATTGGCTTTTCAGGTGCTATTTAATTTGTTTGCCTTGTTTGTGTTTGTAGATCCGCGAAAAGGAGCTCATTTGGATCAAAGGAGCGAGGGCATCCACAAGCTAGCGTTGGACCTAAGGTAGGCCCTAAAAACACTTGTTTGCTATTTTTTATTAAAGCATATTTAGAGAAAGATAGTGTCTAGTTGGTTTGCTTGTCATTAGGTCTTCTTTAGATTCTAGGAAGGTCTATCTTTTCTGCAAGATCGACTTATTCCGTGTGACAAGAAGCGCTGCCAAAAACAATAACAAATTCATGCAAAGCCCTCTATTGCTGAAACAGTTTCCAGTCAAGATGGTCAGGATCAAAATGATGGAACGTGTCTTCAATAAGATCACATAAGTGCTCACATGAGTGCACGGTGTCAGCCTGTATGTTGAGCACCCAATGAAATGGGGATTCGCGAAGTGTGAATGCAAGTAGCAGACTGACCTATTCGTTAGTAAACTCATCTTCCTCATAAATCATGGAAAGGAAGTTATGTAAGTGCTTAGGCCAGGCCACTTTTCCTTCACCATCGTACATGTGAGTGGACAAGAGATTGAAAAGCTTCCCCGATGTGGAGACATCTTCACGATTCGAAAAACACCTCAGGGGAAGAAGAATGCAAGATTCAATGAAAGATATGAAAAGGTTCAAAACTAGATGAGAAGACACTGCTTGTCATTAGGCCCTACTTCTAGCGTCAGAAATGTTGACGATGCTGGACCTGCCAACATGTCAAGGGGCTCTCCCCGATAAGAGGTTCGAATTAGACCTCAGATCGTTTGGTGTAGGAGTCCCAGTAGTGGGTTGTAAGGTAATCCCTTGACCAGGATGTTTCACATATGCAAGTAAGATAACTATGTTAGTAGCAAGGGTGTGACTGATGCAGTGAGTCAAGGAATGAGTATGAGAGGTTCCAACACTTCAAAGGGAGAGGAAGATGAGGGTGGGTTCTAGGTTGAAAGGGATGAGTCCCAACTCTGCTAGGAACACACAACACAAAGGACATGCACAACTTCCGATAGAGCAGTTGACACGGATGCGACAGTCCCAACATACAAGGTAAGATAACATGAACAACACTCATGGATCAGTCTGAGATGAGTGTGATGGTTGATATAACAAGGTTCAGAGAAAGGTCTGTCTGGTGTCCGGCAGAGTAGTCGACACAGACGGTGACAACATTAACAACATATGCAACACATTAACAACAAGATTCATATAATTGCATGTGAATTAGTTCATACACAAGTACGTAAGTTAAACAACATATATCATTAAGGCAACCAGAGCAGTCCAACTACAATAACAACATATGCATGAAAATGTGTTGGCTTTTATTATAGAAAGAAATGTAAGTCACAATCATACAACACACCATGTAAACCTGTTATCCTTATCAGTAAAACGTTATAGCCACATCCGCCTGGTCCTCTAAAGAGATGTACTAGCTCCATGCAGTGGAGAAGCCAAGGTGTGTTGAAATATTGTCCAAGCCTTCTTCAAGATAGTCTTAGTAGAAGCTTGGCTCACCAAAAGCCTATAAAATGAGTTATGAGGGACCATTTATAGCAAAGTGTAGGGTGACCCTTGACATTCCCCTTTGTGATAGTTCAACTACCCTCATGACTCTTCACCTACTCTATGAATGTTACATCCAACTATTGACACTAAACTTACACTTGACATGAATCAACATTACAATGCACATGTAATCATGTGAAACAACATGGCTTGAGCAAGCCTTGCAAGACATCACTTACACTCGGTCTGCTATGGTGAGACCAAATCTTTGACATGTTTTTGATGGTGAAGATGGTGAGCTGATGCCAAGCTTGATCGTCCGTGATGGTGTGCCTGCACCTCATGGTGACGTCTTGCTGAAGCGAACTCTTGCCTCTGGTACAACCGGTGCTTTGGTTCTACCCATTCATCCAAATCATTTGCTAACATGCACATGGTCTTCTTGTGTACGGTTGAACTAGCAACACACTAATGCATAAGGTCCATGCGAGTCTTCAAGTGTGTCCTGGTGGTCATGGTATCGACTTTCTAAAGTGCATGTTCAACTCCAGTTGGACTTGCTTCTTTTGTTCACCTTGTTGAGTGTTTTGAATGGGTTGGATTGCATGCGTGCACTCAACGACATGCATGTTATTGGATCCTTTGCATGTGATCAACAACATTGCTCACCATATTTTCTCTGTGTCAGCTGCTAGGATGGATCATTAACTCGTACTGGTGTAGTTCCATCCGTGAGCGCATGTTGTGCTCACTGTTGTTCATGTTCTTGCTGCAACTCAGTGGTCTGTTTGTGCAGCTTCATGTTCTTCCTGAGTTGTTGCTTCACCACATGCAACTCCTTCTTTGTTCCATCTTATGCCTTCACGCGATCTTCATTTCACGCCCTCACTTCATAGCCCGAGTCTCCAAAGTTTCTTTCATTATCAATGGATCTGCTTGATCTTGCAACTTTGCTCCACCTCTAGGCTGTCAACAACCTTCCTCTTGCATTCGCTGCGTTCACGACGCTCACTACATTCGTTGCGTTTGCTACATTCAATATGTTGCCTTCAGTTGCTGTTCATGATGTTGCTCACTGTGATGTTGCTGCTTGATTTCCTTGTCCATGAACAACTTGATGTCTTCGTGAGTTGGTCATCCCATGGACACTTGATCGACTACATACCCAAGCGTGCTCTAAACTGTGTCTTCGTCTCTACTATCGTAGAAACCATTGTACCTGTACTGTTGAGAGGCAGATCAACACTTGTGAAACTTGGAGACATGGCAACACTCATAGCAAGCAAGCTGTTAGTCGAAAACCAAAATGAACATGAGAACTAACTTGCAACATACCTAGGTGAATGATCATGAAGGTTGTGCAATTTTGGTCGAGAGGTCGGGAGATTGACTACTAAGATTGCACAAGGCACAGTCTGGGCTGCTGGGAGACTGACTAACCATTGGAACTGTGTAATGCATAGTACAGTTGGGTAGTTGGCTACTGGGATTGTACAATGCGTGATTCCAGCTGGGAAAGAATACTGGCCAAGGGACATATTTTCGCAAATTTTTGGGCCAAGCAGCCACTTACCTCCAGAAATTTGCAATTCAGTCCAGGAGGGTAGTGTTGGGCCAGAATGCATAAATTTGGAGAGGAAGGTGAGCCTTCCCTCTCTAGATTGTGAAATGCAGCCTTGGTGAAGGTAGAGAATGGGCCAAGGTTGGCCCGACTTGCTGACGGGAAACTGAAAGCAAGTAATTCGATGAAATTCATGGTGACACTAAGTGATAGCAGAAGAGATAAATAGTGTATGCAAAACATGAATGGAAGATTGATCAAATAGATCAACATGCATGTGGGTGAGCCCGTTCGCTAGTTGGGCGAACATTCGTGCAAAACAGTTTCATGCATGCGACAACAGTGAGATAGTAAAGAAAATTGAAACAAAGCCAGAACAAGCTAGAATATATGTAAACGACAGTAGGCGTTCAAAGAAATCAAGCAAACAACACTCACATAAGCAAATACACAAAAAGTGACAAAAATGTAGCACAAGGCATAGGAAATGAGCTTACCCCAAAACAACTGAATTGAATGTGCCAACTTCTCCTAGATGTGATGTGGGATGTCGGAGATACAAGGTTGATGTGAGGAATGAGATTTGCAACATCCGGTTGATGAGTTTTGATAACATCAAGGTTATGACGTGCATGAAACAAATCCAGGGGAAGCGACACCTGGAGGGAGGTTTTGGAATTACTCCTTGCATGTAACCTCCCACTACTAAACATAGATCCCTGAAATAAGGGATGACTTTGCACACTGCTTTGGAAGAAGCAGTCTATGCATGTAAGTCTGTTTTTCTCATTCCGGAGGGAACCAGTCAACTGAGCTGCACATGCAAGAGACTGATTGATTGCTGGAGAAAAATGTGCATTCCTGACTGTAAGGCGGGCTGACTTCCCAAGGGGATTGCACAATTTTTGGGCCCAATAGCTAACTGCTATCCAAATTTGCACAAATCCTATGCTAAACTGCATGTTGATGGGAAAAATTGCACAAATCCTGTTGCAAGGGTTGGCTGGCGGGATTGCACAATCCTGGAGCCTTGCAGGCTATTAGAGGGAATTGCGCAATTCTTGGAGGCAAGGCTGGTTTCCCTCTAGAAACACACAAATTTCACTAGGAAGTTGCTCAGCCTGTAGCTGGACCAAGTCTAGATGAGCAGGCTATGAAGGGAAAATATCAATCTGTGATCAAAAAGTTATCATTGAGAAAGAAAGACACTAAATCTTGAGGACTTGATGAAGTAAGGCAAGCTGCTGTGAAGGTGGTAGGGAGGCTCCAAAATAGCCTAAGGAAAAATTTTGGAGGGTGGTTGTAGTTGCTACAACACTTGGTGACACAATGGTAGAACTCTAGCTCTCTAAATGGACATTGTTCGTGAAAAACAAGTCTAACACCTTCGGAAGTATTGTTTAGCTCTCAGCTCATCTTGGATTAATACTAAATTGATTGTAAGATGTAGCATATGCCAGACTCTTGGTCGATTGAAAAACATTCCAAGCCAAGGAAACATATTTGTTTCGATTGGGGTTGAGGGGTATATAAGTGCACAAGCAGTATAATTGTCAGAGTCTAAGTTTCATCTCTAGTGTTGCTCCACTGCCGGCAAGCCTGGACAGTACCTCGTTGGAGTCACATAGGAACACAAGAATCTCTCTGGTGCCAGAGAGCCTGGTCGGTACCCCGGTAGAGTTACTTGCATCACCTCCCTGTGCAAGAAGCCTTTCTCTTATTTCACCTTATTCATTTTTCATTTTTCATTTTTTTACTTTTCTTTTTTTATTTATTTTTCATTTTCACTGTGCATAACACTTATTCATTTGAGAGGTAGAAGAGGGATCCTGAATTATTGAGAGTAGAGGAGGTTGTTCTAGCAGAGAAGTAGTTTATTATATACATGACATGCATATTAAGTTTTTCCCCCTCACTTTACTCTACTTGAATGAGCTAACAAGGGTTAAACCAAAAAAAATTGACTAGAGAAGGTGACACTAGTTAGCGCACAAGCGTTGTGTTTACACTAAGTGTTGCACAAAATATTGTCACCATGACATTCTGCAATCAGTGTGATTCTATCACCACTCATACTTTCCTCCTTTGCAAGTCTTAAAACTCAGCTCTTCGTGTCAAGCCTTGAAAAATAAGAGAAAGCCCTTAAAAATATCTAAAACTCTGGTTCTGCACTTTCTCTTAGCATTACCTGCGGTCCCGCACCCCCTGGTCATGTCCCCTGCGTACCTGACCACTCTGTTTCTGTGTAATGGGTGCGAACCCCTGTAAAAGTAAAAAAGGTGCAAGTACATTCTTAAAAACTCACTTTGGTTTATTTCTGGAAGCTTCTAGAGAGAATCTTGAGGTGGCAAGTTCGCTCCTTTGAGGTTCATGCATCCCATACCTAAAGGAGATAACCTCTTGATGTGAGGAGCTTATCCCTTTGAAGGAGGACTCTATCCCTTCATAAGTGGACTTGTAACTTCCTTCCTCTGCACTATAAAATGAGGCATTGGGCTGGTTACTAAGGAGGCTGAAAGCTGAATATTTTTTAGGGTAAATGCTGTTGGAATTTAGTCTTCCTAATTAAGCTTGAGAGGAGAGATTACATACCTTTTGATCTCATTGGGAAGAGTGTGAGGCTTGTCAAAGTATATGAGATTCTTTCTAGGACCCTGGGAGGAGCTTGTACAACATAAAGGCACCAAGGTTGTTAAGTTCTTCTTTTTTCAAAGTTAATATAATCAAGTTTATTTTTCTCAATAAGCTATCTTTTATGGTTTATTTCATGGATTCCTTGATCACCATGATAAATATGATTTATTATATTAGCTATGCAGGTGTTATTTGATGTGTGCTTGTTTGTGTTTGTAGGTTCTTAAAAGGAAACTCATTTAGATGGTCGAAGCGTGGCTGCCACAAACTAGCGTTGGACTTAAGGTAGGGTCTAAAACACCTCTTGGTTTTTATTTATAAAACGCAATATTTAGAGAAAGATAGATTTGCTTGTCTTTCTTGTCACTAGATATCTGTAGATACTAAGGAGATTGGTCTTGTCCGCAAGAATGATTTATCCAGCCAACAAATTGGTGACTCCACTGGGGACTAGAATTTTGGTATTTTGCCTTTAATTTTACTTTGACTTGAGAAACTTTTTCTTGTTTTTGGTTTTTTGCCTGATGTGTGTGGAGTTGGGTAGGTTTTTAGATTCTGAATTGTTTTTGTTTTTTCACGTTTTTGAAAGAGGACCACACGTTCTGTTTGTAACACAATGCGGATATCCCCACACTGTTACTTTACTACACAGAGCGGTACCGCATCTGGTTATACCGGAAGCCTGCGGACCCTGTCAAATTTTTGAAAAAATTAAAATCTTTTCATCCAATCAAGCTTAGGATTTGTTTATGCTTTTTAGTCTCTAGCCAGATCTGCATGTGTCTTGTCAGAAATTTCTTGTAAGTGAATTCCATTAGCATTTTGGTTTTAGGTGAATTTCTAGAAGTTTTGCGTGCCTGGTTTGATTTTCGTTTGGTCTTTGTAGTAACTCAGAGATTAGAAGCCTAAGAAACCTCAGATTACCTTGGTCTTTTTGGTCTTCTTGATGAGTCTGACTGATTTGTGAAATCTACCTTTGGTGAGGAGTAGATCTTATTTTCTCTTTGCAAAGCTTTGAACAAACTTGTTGGAAAGTTTTGAATTTCATTTAAAATAAAAATAAAAATAGTTGGGTGTTTTTTGATTAATTTGTTATTCTGAACGAATTAGTCCTTATTTTGCTGAATAACTATTTAAAACATCCTCAAAAAGAAAATTTTCAAGCTTTTACTTCAATTAGGTTTTTAGAAGTTGTAGATCTCAAGATTAATTTTTTATAGTTTTGAGTGTTTTCTAGAAAGTTTAGAATCTCTTTTGAAAGAAATTGTTTTCTGTAGTTTTTGATTGCTGAAAAAGAAAGGGATATTTTTCGTGAGCATAATTAGTAGTCTCCTTTTGAGTTTATTGGAAAAGACAAAAAGATTTTATTTTCATTTATATGTTGAAGAAAGATTTGTTTTTCAAGAATTGCATTCTCAGCTCTTTCTTTAGCTAGAAATTCATTGAAGAAAAAGAATTGTTTATCATCTTAGGTGCATTTTAGTGCTTTGGAGTCGAGTCTTCACACCATAAAGTTTCATCTCCATACCTTTTGACTTAAGAAACAACCTATAAAAATAACACTTAAAGTAAAATTGATCTAGCAATCTTTTTATTTCTAGGGCTCTTATCACCAACATAACTTAGGCTAGTATCTTGGAGTAGGGAGTAATTAACTCTCCAAGATAGTTAAAACAAACAAGTAGCTATATCTTGCGGTAGGAAGTAAATTCCAATTGTTACATCTATGCTCTGGGAAGCTCCTCTTAAAGGAGTCAAGCACGAGATCATATCCGAACCAGTGGGGTAATCAATCCTTCCTCATTGGGAATGATAACAGATATACACGTATTAAAAACGATAAACCTCGGATTGACCATTGTCAAGGAACTTGGGGTCACTTGTTGGTAAACCTTGGATTATGTCAAGGAGCCTTCAAGGGGACTGACCTTTGTTACTCTGCCCTTGCATGTGTATTAGATCGTAGACTTTTCCCCCAGGTATATTTGTTTCTGTTGGTAACCATAGTGACCATAATCTATAGGATTCTTTCCTAAGGTGACGATGGAGGGAAGATCCCACTGTACCTGGAGAAGACGTCGACTAGACTCACTTGGACTCTCTTGGTGGTTCTCTTCACTCGAGACGGTTTAGTGAAGAAACTTGTGCCAGTCTGTTTCATTAAGCTGGTTGTCGGGGTAATTGTTCCAACCGCCCTTTCTGTATTGAATTCTGTGACATTGGATTTCATCACCAACTAGTGTTTTTGGTACGGAAAGTTACTGTTTGTGTGTGGTTTGAACTCCTAGATTTTTTAGGCATGTGATTCAAATTGTTTGGTTCTTTAGAGACTTTAGGTGGCTTTATTGAGATTTTTTTTTGTTTGCGTTTGAAGTAATTAAAATATTTAATCATGGCCAAAATACCGATACAATCCCGTAGACTTCGGGGGCAACCTCCCGAGTATTAACCAAGCCAGCTTGAAGGGCTACAAGCTCTTGAAACTCCTAGTGTCAGTAGAGTTGGGTCACCAGAAGCCGGAGAGACTCCCTTAATTGTTCATCCTGATTATCAAGTTCAAGCAACAGAGTATATTTTTGAACCGATTTCATTTCCTGAAGTTATTGGTAGTTTTTCTTCTACTAGTGAATTAGCCAAAGAACCTGAAATTTCTGAGCCTGAAACTGAACTTGCTGCTACTCCATCCTCAGGATTTGCTTCTCCAACTTCCAATGGTCCTGGTTCACCCAGGGTAGGAAGGATCATTACCCAAAATCTTCCTTAAGGACTCATTTCTATTGAAGAACTTGTTAGTACAGAAGAAGGTATAACTATTCTTGAAAATCAACAAACTTTAGAACTTAGGGAGCGTGAATCAATTTTCTATAGTCCACCTAGGAGGGACGCTTGGTACCTCTCATTGACCAACCTTTTAGAAAATCTGGGTCTTAGTTTTTCACCACTTCGAATTATTTTTCATCCAACACTTAGAGGTTATTATCCTCCTTTGAATATGTCGAGACAGTCATCCATGTTTTCCCAATCACTGGAATCATTTTTATATGGCGATCCTTCTGTTCCTTCTGGGTATCAGTGACTCACTGGTACTTTTTCAGGAGCATCTCCTCAACCATTGAACATGGGTTATCACCTAATAATAACGGAACTAAACTGTTGAGCGTAGAAGAAATTCTTATGATGTCTGGTACTATTCCAAATCCGCAACCTCAAGGTAGTCAATTACCGCCTGGGGGGCAACCTCAAGGTACTCAATTATCGCCTGGAGGGCAACCTCAAGGTAGTCAGTTACTACCTGGGGGGCAACCTCAAGGGCAACACATTCCTTCGGGACAGTACATTTCTCAAGGTCAACCCCAGTATCAATATATACCTCAAGGTCAACCCAGTTTTAGTATGTGCCTCAAGGTTATCAACCTCAAGGTCAGTACCCAACCCAATGTTTCCAACCACCTTCAGGTCAATCATTTGTTCAAGGAGATAGAAATGTACCTTTGAATTATAAACCCTATGCTCAACCCAGTTATGGTCCTCAATATGCTCAACCTTCTATGGGTCCATACCCCAGAATGAATATGGTGTGGGATCCATCTCAATCTCAACAGATTTTGCAACCTAATGTGCAGTTGTCATCTCAATCTGGACAACCTTTGGTTTCTGGTTCAACCCAGCAACCTATCCAGCCTACTATTCAAACTTCTGCACCTGGTGTAGCTCATCAGTTTGGGCCTAGTTCGCCTCGAACTCTGCCTCAAATGACTGCTGCAACTACTGCAGCTTCTGTTCAATCTACCCCACCTACTTCTGGAGTATCGACAGCTCCAGTTTCTACTGTTCCTGCATCAACTCCTCAAGCATCTTTACCTCAGTTCGGACCCACAATTCAGACTTCGGTTCAGATGCCTACAAGACAACCTAGTCCAAGTACGGTTGTCACAAGTCAACCACAATTCACTTATCAATTGTACCAGGGACAGTACCAATTCTGTCCTGCTGTTCAAAGCCCAGTTTACCAATATCAACCGTACCCTGGATATACTTATCAGCAACCTCAAAAACCCAGTACAGTCCAATTAATCCTAGTTTTCTAGGAGGATATAATATTCCAAATGCAATTCCAATTCCAAGTTATTAAGGATATCCTCCTCCTGGGGCTAGTCTTATGACCCAGGGTTTTCGTGACCCTAACCATCAAGTACCGTTCATTGCAACTTTGGACTTGCATGATTTGTCGCGCCTTACGAACGACCCAATTAATTATCTTCCATTTTGGCCACCAATGCCGAATAAGTTGCCCAGTGATATCCCAAAGTTTGAAGGTAAATCAGGAGAGGATCCATCAAACCATGTGATGACTTATCACCTCTGGTGTGCATCTAATTCCATTATAGATGATTCAATTCGCTTACGTCTTTTTCAATGCACTCTGATTGGTCTTGTAGCCAAGTGGTATATTGAGTTACCGCGAGCTTCTTTTTATAACTTTAGTCAGTTAGCCACTTTGTTCTTAACTAATTTTCAGTTGTTTGTCAGCTATGACAATGGCATGGAATTATTAACCTCATTAAAACAGTCAACGTCCACTTATATTTTAGATCATATTCATGAATGACGACGTCGACGACGTTTAGTGAAAGTTTTTATTCCGGATCAAATTTTAGCAGAATGGTTTGTTAAATCATTATTACCTAAAATCACTAAGGATGTAGCTAAGGCAGGAGTTGTTACTGAAGAGCAAGTAATTGCTCAAGCTCAGTACCTTGACCTCGTTTATATGCAGTCGGGTACTTTACACGAGAAAATCCCCGACCTTCCGAAACAAAATCAAATAACTGCAGCTCCTTCAGGGTCTCATGCCGTTGTCGGTATGATTGGTTCAGTTAACACCAAAAGTAAGAAAAAATCTTCAAGGAATTCTTCTCCTATTATAACTTTACCAGATTCCCCGATAGGAGACTCTTTCGCTAAAATTCCTACCGATATTCATGTCGTAAAATCATCTACGGCCAAATCAAAATCCGGAAGTAAAAATAAGGGGAAGAAGAAAAATAAACAAACTTCGAAAGAGAAATCAGATAAAACTAAATCTACTGATGAGAAACGTAAACCTCGATATCTTTGTCTCATTTGTGACGAAGAGCATTTTACAAGAGACTGCCCTCATCGCGCTGAGGTTGTGAAAATCTTCAAAGGTTCTCAAACGCCTGCTGTCTTGAAGGATTCTTTTCCTAGTCAAGATAGTAAGATGATCGGTTCTTCCTCAAATTCCTCCGAAGAACCAATAATGATGATGTCCCATGTTAGGATTGCGATGCAATCACAAGATTATGGAAGTAAAAGTCCCGTTGGTGGTAAGGAAGCAGAATCTTCTAATTCAAACCCATCAACTTCAACTCCTGGTTCTGATCCACTACATATCAAGAAACCTAACCCAGACTTAGTAATCAAACCACCTACTAAAGGTATACTTCGAAAGTAAGCTTTCAATCTGCATGCGAGAGCTGCTTAGAACTATAACATTGTTGAAGACTTAGCTATTTCCCCTTCAAGAATGCCGTCTTTGGAGGTGCTGCAATCATGTCCATCACAATGTAAATTACTTTTGTCGACTATAGGAGCTATTGATATTCAGGACTCGAACCTTATAATCTTCGATTTAGAAAATAGTACACCTCGCTTACCTCATCAAATGGCTTTCCAGATTCCAGTGTTAGTAAAAAACAGACCTTTCTTTAGGACTGTAATTGATGAGGGAGCTTCCACGTGTATTATGTCGATTCAATGTTGGAGGTTGCTTGGTTCTCCTACACTCAATCAATCCCCGACGATTGTAAAGGCTTTTGATGGCCGTGGGTTCCATCCTTTTGGCATTCTACAGGATTTACCTATAGGGGTTGAAGGAAAAACTATCAATCTAGATGTGGAAGTGGTTGATGCCCCTCTAGATTACAACTTTCTTTTGGGTCGCAGCTGGTCTTACGCTATGACTATTGTTGTTTCATCGGTCTTTCGGCTTATAAAGTTTCCTCATAATGGAAAGATCGTAACAATAGACCAGTTGACTTATTTTTCATCTGACCCGGCCTCTTCTGAAAGTATCCAACATGTCGGTAAAACAACTATCCCTTACAAGGATGTTAGGGTAGGATTGATTAAAGATTCTGGTTTACTAGGAACTTTTACCTTTCCTCCTCATAACGTATCGCCTTCTATTGCAACCATTCATATGATTTCATCAAACACCATTGTTTATGATGATCCTTGGATTGTACCTTCCAAGTCCGAGGTGGATTCATTTGGTGATGCAATGCCTTTGAGTCCCTATGAAATTGTGTATCAGGATGTACAGTCATTTTCCGACCCTTCTTCAACCGAAATTGATCTAATGATTGTGGTCCATGGAGAATCGCTTTCAATATAAAACTCAGATTCAACAACTTTTTCCAAGCTTGTTCATACTGATGAGCAGATTCGTGAAATTTTGTCTGTTGATGATTTACCATGGGAAGATCTTCATCATCGATCTTCATTCTTACCTGAGATTGATCATTTTGACAATCATTTTTCATCTATTTTACTACTAATTATGTCAAAGAACCACAGAATCCATTGCAACATCTTGATTTTGAATTGAATTTGGGAAATATCTCTCGAACGGTTCCTATTGACATTTTAGTTAAACCTAGAATTGTTGAAAACATTCATATAGGTGCCTCCTGTACGGAAAATGAACTCCAAACTTATAAGGCCCTATTTCAAGAATTCCGTGACGTGTTTGCCTGGTCATATGAAGAAATTCTAGGAATTTTTCATGAAATTAAAACCTACCTGGATGCTAAACCCGTCCGGCAACGTTTGCGTTAGATACACCCGCGAAAAGCTGCTGCTATTAAAGCAAAAATTGAGAAATTACTTCGAGTAGGTTTCATTTATCCAATTCCCTTAACGGATTGGGTATCGAATATTCTTCCTGTTAACAAAAAGCAAGGAACGATAAGAATATGTATCGATTATAGGGATATTAATCGAGCTTGTCCTAAAGACAATTACTCAACTCCTTATTTCGATGAAATCATTGATGATTGTGCCGGCAGTGAAATATTCTCCTTTATGGATGGCTTTTCTGGTTACAATCAAATTAACATTCTCCCTACCAATAAACCGAAAATGGCTTTCATTTGCCCATGGGGGACATTTGCTTATTGCAAATTACCTTTTGGGGTGAAGAACGCCAATGCAACTTTTCAAAGAGCTCTGTCTTACGTGTTTCATGACATCAAGCACATTGTGGAACCTTATCTCAATGATTTACCTGCCCATTCATTACGTAGAGCCGATCATCTCACTCATTTACGAGCAATCTTTATGAGATGTAGGCATTATTGAATTAGGTTGAATCCACAGAAATGTGTTTTCTGTATAGAAACGGGTCATTTACTGGGATTTGTTGTTTCAAAAGCGGGCATTCGTGTCGATCCCTCGAAGGTTGAAGCTATTGTCAAATTGCCTCCTCCTTCAACTCTTCGCCAACTCCAAAGTTTGCAAGGGAAAGCAAAATTTTTACGTCGATTCATTCCTAACTACGTTGAGATAACAAAGGGTTTTAGCAGGTTGTTGAAATAGAATACTCCATTATTTTGGGATGAGATAACTGACAAATATTTTGATGCACTTAAACACGCGCTGACCCATGCACCATTATTGCATCCTCCCAACTACAACCAGGATTACTTCTTGTACCTCGCCACTTCTCATTCCACCATCGGGATGGTTTTAGTTTAGGAAGATGAATTCAATAGTGAACATGTGATTTACTATCTTAGTCGAACTCTGAATCCGACTAAGTTTAAATATTCGCATGTGGAGAAATTGGCCTTGGCAACTGTTCAAGCTATCCAAAGATTTCGCCATTACATCTTACTACGCAAAACTACCGTAATTTTTGACTGTAACCCTATGATCTATATTTTCACCAAACAATTGCTAGGGGGCAAGTATTCCAAATGGATTGTTATCCTACAGGAATTTGACTTGGAGTCTGAAAAATCCAAGTCAAAGAAATCTTTGGTATTTGCGGAATTGATGTGTGACTTCCGCCGTGCTGATACTGAAACTATGGCGGAAGAGCCTATTGTGGACGAATCATTGTTACTTATCAGTACCCTTGATCCATGGTATGGATATATCATTGTTTATCTCCAAACCTAATCTTTTCGACCTGAAATTTCACGATCTCAGCGACGGAAAATACGTCTCCTATCCCAACAGTACAAAATTATTGGAGATACACTCTATCATCGTGGGGTAGATTTTGTTTTCCACAGTTGTTTAAATCATGAAGAAGCTGAAAAAGTTCTAAATGACTATCACTCTGGAGCATGTGGCAGTCACATTTCTGAGTATGCCACAACCCAAAAGATATTGCGTGCTGGTTATTTCTGGCCGTCTTTTTTTAAAGATTGTATTTACGCGGTCCGAAAATGCCACAATTGTCAAATTTTTGATCGAAAGATGCGTGCCCCACCTACTCCTCTCCACCCTATAATTGCCATCGGTCCTTTTGCAAAGTGGGGTATCGAATTTATTACATGTAACCCTCACTCGGTCGGGGGGCATGCGTATATCATCCTTGCGGTAGATTATTTTACCAAGTGGGCTGAGGTGATGCTTACATTTTCGGTAGACGACAAAACTGCTGCAATTTTCGTTTTCAGTCATATAATTACTAGATTCGGTGTTCCACAAGCGATTATTATTGATCATGGGAGTCATTTTTGAAACATCATGATGACTGAACTAACAGATCAACTTGGCCTGCATCACGATAGCTCTACTCCATATTACCCATAGGCTAATGGTCTAGTTGAAGCCATCAACAAAGTTCTAGTCATTATGATCCGATGAATCATTGGTATTCATAGGTAGAATTGGCATAACATGTTATTTTCAGCGCTTTGGTCGTATCGAACCTCAGTAAAAACATCAACTGGTTTCACTCCTTTTCAACTAGTTTACAGTTTGGAAGTTGTGTTACCCATTGAATGCAAAATTTCATCGTTGCAAATAGCCATAGAGTTACTCCTAGCCACTTCCGAAGAGGAGAAATGTTTTTTGTACTTAGCTCAGCTAGATGAGAATCGACGTGATGATGCATTAGCAATCGAAACTCATGCCAAACGAATTAAAGCTCAGTACGATCGAAATGTTACACCCCATAATGTTTCAGAAGGAGACCTAGTCTTACTATACGATCAAGCAAATGATAAGCTAGGGGCTGGAAAATTTGTACCTATGTGGCATGGTCGTTATGTTGTTAAGAAAAAGCTGGCAAAAGGGGCCTATGAATTGGTAGATTTTGACGGTGTCTCTTTAGGTAAACCCAAAAATGGTCTTTATCTGAAGAGATATTATGCTTAAATCTAGGTGTGGAGATTTTAGTTAGATTAGTTTCTTTCTAGCTGGTGTGTTTTAGATTAGAAAAGTGTGCTTAGTTTAGAGAGTGTTTTCATCATTATTCCTGCTTATCTTGATTTTACTCTTGATATTGCAGATGTCGATGTCTCTTCAAACATTCATTGGTTTCGCTGATGGTGCTTGTCGTAATACACAAAATATTTCTTCCGCAACTTGGGTTATCTATTCACCCTCTGATGAGTTGGTATCTATGCATGCGGTAAGCCTCGATCTAACAACGAACAACATTGCGGAGTATAGTGCAGTGATTGAGTTATTATCTGAATCCATCTCATTCGGGATTCAGAGTTTGATTGTTAGGTTAGATTCTGAACTCGTTGTATTGTAGCTTAATAGAGTTTATGCCATTAGAAATCCAGTGTTATTAAGATTATTTTTGAGAGTTCGTCTCTTGGAACGTGAATTTGACTCCATTGAATATCAGCATATTACAAGATATTTAAATACATTAGCAGATGCAATTGCTTCTCGAATTTAAATAGACATTTGCAATAATCAAACAGTAAATTTAAAAACATTCCATAACATGTTTTACAAGATAGCTAGTAATAGTGATATAGCATAGCATAGAAGTGTGTCAAATATACATCGTCTTCGATCATAGGTTGAAAAACACCTTATGATCGGCAAAAATGATAGAACAAAAAGCAAAAATTTCGTATGAGCCTACAAAGGTGATCATCCTATCACTGGTGATGGTCACGATAAGAAACCACTTCTCGGGCCACCCTACAAAGGAACCTCCTGAAAGGTCTTGGGACCCCAATCACATAGCGCTGTAACCTAAGAGGAATGTCATCTATGCTAGTCTCCGGAATATCTACTGTCAAACGCTCTAGATGAATTTCCAATTCAGTCAGGGTCTCTGTAGATTCGTCCTATGGGGCCGGTACTACTGCAGCTGGGTGTCTCCTCTCATAGGGCCAGAGAGTGGCTAGTCGCCGTGGATCCACATCTACATTTGAAACTTTTACTCTCAGTTTTGGACAATATAAAAACCAAAAAAAAATTAGTAGAAGAGTCCCACTGCTCTCCTAGTAGAAGAGTCATGTATGGATCTCCACGATAATCCATCCCAGCATAAGGAAAATCTTGAATCATGAAAAGTTGGTTTTCCAACCAACGAAAATACTCAGGAGGAAATCAAACAACCTTTGATCCCTCCTCAGGATGACGGGCCATAACTGCAACCCAACGCATCAGCTTAGGCTCTCGGGGAAGTCCAACTTCAATGGAAAGATGTGTGGGACCAACATCGGGACCCTCTCTAAACCAAAGCTGACAACTAGGAAACCATATCAAAAGTTTTTTAGTTGTCCGTTCTTTGCTCTAGTTAGCTGGCCTTCTACATTCGCCAACAGAGTTTCGCACCAGTTGAAGATGGTGCCTCCATAACAGTCTACTGCCATTCGCATTTGGGATCTGGTAGCTACATGCAGTGCTGCGCTTCCGTAGAGTCTAGTGACAGTAAATGCAATCACTTTGAGCTCAGGATGGGAGATGGCTTTGATATAAATCCCTTTGTCCTTTGTTTGGTCATTACAAAACTCTAGTCAAAGACTATCGACAGACTGGCCACCTGGCCTAGTCCCGAATAGAGGTAATCGTTCACCTCTCTTAGGAAAGCCAGTCAAGAAGTAAACATCCTCTAGCTCCATTTCGAGCTGGTGGCCACCAATGATGAAGCACTGGTCCTGTATATTCCATTTGTCCACTAGCCACTGCAAAAAGTCTACTTGGGCCCTCATGCTAGGTATGGCCCAGAATTTATATAGCTCGCATGCTTTTAATGCTTGTATTGAAGGGGGATGAACTAATGCTGCTAGGTCCACATCTTCGTGCTCCCGTTCCCGCCAAATGAGCATTGTGTATATGTTATAGACATTTTTGGGCATTGCAACCCCAAGCATAAAATGTCCATAAACCAAGGGCTCCTAAGTCCTTAAAATTGTTGTTCCAACCCCTAAAGGAACAAGGTCAACTGATTACAGCTTCTCCCAGAAGTTTTCCATGAAAAACTACTCAGAACTGGTCAAAACAGGATCATTTCACCTGCTACATAGGCAAAGTGAATTGCATCTCACCTAAGTACACTCAGTGGGTGCGTTGCATTTCAAAAATCCCTTCTATGGGGTGCGATGGGCGAGAAGAGACAAATGGCAGTGTCAATCCGCGAGGTGGAGAAGCATGGAATCTTCCAGAAACTTCTCCTGTGACACTTGCCTTTCTGAATTCGACCAAGGATGAGTAAGAGATCATCAATCTCCAAGTGGAAGCAAGAACTATCAGAGGGAAGACACTAATCGAATCACAAGCTGACTCATCTCCCTTACAGATATCTATATATGGATCCCTCATCGCAGAGATCCAGGGGCTGGAATTTTGCATCTTGTAAGGAATTGTTGTTGGTTTCTTGAGGCAACTTCATAGTGTTGGGTGATCTAAGCTTTGCATGAGGTGAAGAAGGGCTTACTTGCTGAGAGGATGATGCTGGGTCAGAACAACTGGTTGTAACTCTCTTGGCTCTTTCTTGATTATCAATAATGTTATTCAAGTTTTCCTCCATACTCTTGTGTAATCTATGTTTTGTGCATTTGTATGGTCAATTTATATCTGATCCTAGATTGTTTATGATAATAGATCCATGTTCTCGTATAGTGTTATGCTGCTTTGATTCTACAGGTACTCTGTAAAGCTGGGTATACAAGGAAGCAAGTGGCAAAGGACTATCAGAAGAGAGAGGAATCGAGCAAGGAACCAAGCGCAAGACAGAGGTTGGTCTCCTTTATTCTTCTCTCATCTATCTTTCATAAAGGAAAACGAAAGTAGTTTTACTTTGTTTATTTCTAAGGTAGCTACCACGCCTTAGTGGGATTAGCAGCTCTGCATAGACACTTTTCCCTGTAACAAAATGGCGACTCCACTGGGGAGCGACTAGGTTGTTTGTTTATCTACATTTGTTTACTTTATAAACTTACAGACGGAGCCTAAAGTTGATCCAGGTAGCTTTCGAACTACATTTTCTATGCAAATGCAAAGTAGATAAATGCCGCTTCAGTCAATCTCTGGGTTTTATGAATTAAACAACTGATTTACAAACTCTCTAATTGCCCTTATGGTGGCTCTAGTAACCTCCTTAGATCTACCCATGTTGTTGATTTACTGATTACCACTTGCTCGGCCAAAATCCCTGAACTGAACTGCAAACTGTGACCCGGAACCCAAGCAAAGTCTCATCCCTGGCCTAGCGCACTCTCTGTTCTGTGAATCTGAAATTCAGCGCACTTCCCGAGTGTAGTAGGTGCGCTGCATTTCAAATTCACTGTGTTACAGGTGCGCTGATCAGACTAGGCATTGTTCCTAGATTTTGGTTTCTGTGTTCACTCTTTTCAGATCTATTCAAGAATTTTGCTGCCTGTAGTTAGTACACCTCTGTTTGAAACCCCTTTCCTTGCTGATATTCCACCTCCATTGTGCAAAGAACTGTAAATGTTTTTGTGTATTTGTTGAGTCATTTTCAATTCTCCTTTGCAAAAAAGTAACGTAATTGTACTGTCGTTTCTTGATTTGAAAGTGTCGCAAGTGTCGATTTCAGTCATAGAAGAAAGTCTGATTGCTCTTGATAGTCAATTACCCTGTTACTATTGTATTTGATCTGAATTAGTAGTTTTTCTAGTGTCAAAAGCAAGTCTTCATTTCCAAATCGCAAAAGTGTTGTCATTGTCTTCATTTTGATTTTGAAAAGAAACTTGTTAGTAATTGTCGCTTTGAAAAGTAACTCAGATTTGTGCATTAGCTTTCTTTTTATCATTCACATATTAAGAAGGTTGAAAACAATACATGCATGTGCATTTGCATTTAGACTGTTTGATTGGTTTGATTTAGGACAGTGCATATAGTGTATGCTCTTTGCTCTTTGTTGAAAGAATTCTGTCTTTCTTTCCTTAGTAGCTAGGATTTTCATTGCACAAAGAAGATAAAATACTGTTTATCATCTTAGATTACATTTTAGGAATTGTACATCTACATCACACAGTGAACCTGAAAGGAAAATTTCTTAAGCAAAATCAACTATAAAATAAATTTAATGAATCTAACAACGCTTTGGAACCTAAAGCACAACATCTAGAAGTCTAGGCTATAGACGTATTCCAGCGTTGTAAAGCCTGGTAACTGTTGTTCTCACTGTTGGTTGGGCGATTCCTCCACTTTGAGATGATAAGTTCTAGTACAGACTTGTGCTCTGTTATGAAACTAGCTCAAGGAAAGATAGAAAAGATAGATCAACGCCTTAGAATTCAGCCTCTTCGAGGGGGCAACCTCCTTTACATTACATAAATGAACAATTCTTGGATGATACAAATGACAAAACCTCCTTTCTATATATAGGAGTCTAAGGAGTCACAATATAATCCAGCCGACCTAACAATAATAATATAAAGCCACAAAAATAACAATAGAGGGATTCTATGGGGCACAGAAATAACAATATGGGGGTAATAGGGGCACAACAATATAAATAAGGGGTATAACTACAATAGTAATGGGGTAATCACTAGTATTATAGGGACCCAACATGCCCCTCTCCTTCAAAAAAGTGTTGTCCTCAACGCTTGAGTAGTTCTGGATACTTCTGCATAAAATTCTCATCCTCCCATGTGGAATCTTCAGCGGATAAGTTCTTCCACTTGATAAGATACTCTGAAATTGATCGATTTCGTAGCTGTCGAGTTCTTGTTTCTGTGACTGCTTCCGGTTCCAATATAATTTTTCCTTCCTCGTCAAGTTCTGGCAATATTGTTTGAATTGGGAGCTTGTCGCCTAACCTTCTTTAAACATGAAACATGGAAAACTGGGTGCAATCGAGAAGCTGCAGGAAGCTCCAATTTGTATGCCATAGTACCAATCTTTTGCAACACCTTGTACGGACCATAATACTTTGGTGATAATTTATTATCCTTCTTAGCTTGCTTTAGGGACATTTGCTTATATGGTTGTAGCCGTAGGAATACCCAATCACCTACATCAAAACTTCTTTCACTGCGATGTTGATCTGCCTGTTGTTTCATTCTATTTTGTGCCAACACGAGGTTATCCTTTAAGAGTTGGAGGACTTGTTGTTGATGTTCGATGTGATGTTCCACTGCCTGAACCTTAGAATTTTCTCTTAAATATGATGTGATGGATGGTGGTTGATACCCATAAAGTGCCATAAATGGGGTCATTTTTGTTGCTGTATGGAAGGAAGTGTTATACCACCATTCAGCCAGAGGCAACCATTTGACCCATTGTGTCTGTTTATCAGATACAAAGCAACGAAGATATCCTTCCAAACATTTGTTTACTATCTCAGTTTTCCCATCAGATTGAGGATGATAAGATGAGCTATGAGCTAACTGAGTACCAAGACAAGAAAATAATTCTGTCCAAAAATTTCCAGTGAAAATGGGATCTCTGTCACTTACAATAATCTTTGGGTTTCCATGTAGCTTTTGAACTGTTTCCATAAATGCAGTAGAAACTGTACTGGCTTTAAATGGATGTGATAATGCACAAAAGTGTGCATACTTGGTAAGTCTGTCAACTACCACCATGATGACACTCTTTCCCTCAGACTTGGGTAAACCTGTGATAAAATCCATTGAAACCTCCTCCCAACGTTGGCTTGGAATGGATAAAGGTTGTAATAGACCCGGTGTCTTAATTGTTTCAACTTTATTTTGTTGGCAAACCAAACATTCCGCCACAAACTTTTGAATATCTGATTTAAGGCCATCCCAAAAAAATTCCTTCTTAACCCTGTGGTAAGTTTTTAAAAATCCTGAGTGCCCTCCTAAGGGAGAAGTGTGCAATTCCATAAGAATCTTTTGTTTTAGCTGGGAATTCTTACAGAGGTATAAGCGATCTTTGTACCATAACGAATCATTTTGCCAGCTAAATGTATCAGAAGTACTGGAATCTTGTTGTAGCTTTCGAATAAGTGCCCACACTTCTTCGTCATTCTTCCATTCCTCCCTTGCTTCGTTTATCCAATCTGGTTGGATAATAGAAATGGCACACAACAATGCTTCCACATCCTCATCCTTTCTTGAGAGTGCATCTGCCACCACATTTTGCTTCCCTTTTTTGTAGATGATTTCAAAGTCATAACCCAACATCTTTGTGACCCACTTTTGTTGCTCTTCAGAGGATAATCTTTGTTCTAAAAAGTATTTAAGGCTATCATGATCCGTTTTTACCTTGAAGTGTCTTCCCATTAGGTAGGGTCGCCATTTCTTAAGTGCATGGAGTATTGCCAACATTTCCTTCTCATAAATAGCTTTGCTTAAAAACTTTCCCTTGATTGGACGACTTTCAAAAGCAATGGGTCTTTCATCTTGCATTAGAACAGCACCAATTCCATTTCCTGAAGCATCACATTCCACAATAAAGGTTTTTGTGAAGTCCGGTGTAGCTAAGACCGGTGCTTGGCACATTGCCTCTTTAAGATGTTCAAAGGCCTTTGTTGCTTCCGGAGTCCATGAAAATGAATCTTTCTTCAATAATGTTGTTAGAGGTGCTGCTATTCTCCCATAATTCTTAACAAACTTGCGATAATACCCTGTCAACCCAAGAAATCCTCGCAGATGCTTTATGGATGTGGGGATTTTCCATTCCTTAATGGCTTTAATTTTGCTAGGGTCTACCTTAACTCCTTCATGAGATACAATATGACCCAAATATTCCACCTCCTGGACTCCAAAGAAACATTTGGATCTTTTTGCATATAATTGTTTCTCCTCCAATAGTTGTAGCACCCTGTCAACATGTTCAACATGATCCTTCCAAGACTTGCTGTAGATTAGTATATCATCAAAAAATACTAACACAAATTTTCTAAGGAATGGTTTGAAAATTGAATTCATCAAACCTTGAAATGTTGAAGGTGCATTGGTAAGGCCAAAAGGCATGACCAAAAATTCATAATGACCCTCATGAGTTCTAAATGCTGTTTTCGGAATGTCTTCAATCTTCATTCTGATTTGATGATATCCCGAACGAAGATCCAACTTGGTGAAGTAAATTGATCCATGCAATTCATCCAGTAATTCATCAATGACAGGAATGGGGAACTTATCTTTAATAGTGAGCTTGTTGAGCTCCCTATAATCTGGACACATGCGCCATGATCCATCCTTCTTGTGCACCAATACTACTGGAGCTGAGAAAGAACTTTGACTCGGTTGAATTATACCAGCCTCTAGCATTTCTGCAACCATACGTTCAATTTCACTTTTTTGGACATAGGGATATCTGTACGGCCTGATGTTTGGAGGAACACTTCCTGGAATCAGATGAATAGCATGATCATGATCACGCATAGGTGGGAGACCTTTGGGAGTCTCAAATACCTTGGAATGATTGTCCAGGACTTTTTGGAGATCTGGAGAAATAGATGATTCCAATGTGGAAACATCTAGCGAACATAATTGTGCAATTACACCTCTTTGCTCCTTTTTTAGAAGCTTTGTCATGCCATTAGAGCTGATTATCTTTCCTGGTTTCCCTGCAATACCCCTTAATTCAACTTCCTTTCCTTCCGTAGAAAATTTGATGAAAAGTTCTTGAAAATTAAAAGCTATTGTACCCAAGGATTGTAGCCATTGGACTCCTAGTACAACATCAGCACCTCCCATTGGAATGGAAAGCATTGGGCTAGTCAATACATATTCTCCCATGGATAGCTTGATATTATGGCACTTTCCAGAGCAATTTATTGTTCCTCCATTTGCAATCATCACTTGACACTCTGGTGCTGGATATAGGAAGCAATTCAATTCTTTTGCTACCCTACAATGAATAAAATTGTGGGTGCTTCCTGAATCAATCAACACTATTACCTTTTTCTTCTTGATTTGTCCTTCTATCTTGATGGTTTGAGGAGTGGTAATTCCCGCCAATGCATTACAAGATATGGTCGGATTTATTTGTTCTTCATCTAGGCTTTGTTCCTGGAGTATATCCTCTTCTTTTGACCTTTCTTGCTCCTTTTCTTCTTCCTCTTCACAATCTATGTAGAATAATTTCTTCTCAGCACACTTATGACCTTTTGTGTATTTGCTATCACAATTGTAACAAAGCCCTTTTGCTCTTTTTTCTTCCAATTGTTGTGGTGTCAACCTTGTAGGTTGTGGAAGACTAGGGGCAACAACACTTCCGTCTTTATAGTTGTGAGTGGTATGCTTCCTAGTTGCCATAATTTTGCTTTCCATTTTTCTTGCTAACCTGAATGCCTTCTCTAATGAATCAGGTTCCCAAAGGCGAACATCATGTTGGATATTATCCTTTAAAGACCCTATGAACACATCAATCCTATGCTCCTCTGGAATATCTTTTACCCTTATGTTCAATTTTTGGAACTCCTCAATGTGCTCCATTATTGAACCCTTTTGTTTGAGACTTATCAATTGGCTAAAAAAAGTGTTGCTTTTTGTATCCTCATAATGTGCTATCAATTCTTCCGTAAAAATTGCCCAAGTGATAAATTGTTTACGAGAACAAAGCCATTGATACCATACAAACTGATTTGGTTCCAAATATACAGTTGCCATACGTACCTTTTGTGCGTTTTGCACATTATTGAGATCGAAGAATTGCTCCATCTGTAATATCCATGTGGCGGGATCCTTGCCATCAAACTTCCTCATATCGATTTTTGGAATATGGTGAGTCTTCGATCCAACATTAGCATCTATGGAATCATGATTAACATTTCTTTTGTTCTCATCATGAGTTTCCTTTAGTACCCTTTCACCCTTAGAGACCATTTCTTGTAGCAAATTATTCATATTTATCTTCAATTCGTCCATGTCTGTCTTCAAATATATCTTCAAATCATCCATCTTAGCTTCCACGTCAATCATCTTAGCTTCTATGCCTTTCTTTAAATAGTCCATGTTAGCTTCTAAAACTTTCTTTAAACCATCCACCTTAGCTTCTACATATTTCTTTAAACCATCCATCTTAGATTCTGTTCCTTTTTGTGCAAGGGACAGTTGTTGCACTTGCTCTTGTAATTTTGATATATCATGTTGCATTTCTTCCTCTTCTTCATGAGTCATGCTAGAGCTTTCAGGTTCCTTACTAGGTGTTTGCATTTTCTTTCCTCGGGGCATCAGTTACCGATAATAATGCTCTACTATGCCCTTTGAATTCCTTCAAAATAATTTTTCAAACCAAGCTTAAGCAAAAATTTAAGAAAATCTACACACCTTTTTTCACTTTGTAGGAGCTCGATATTGCCTCTGATGTATCTCTGTACTTTCCAATCATCTAGTTCTGAAATTTGTGATCTGTAGTAGCCCTCTGTGTCCTCTTTCCAATGCCACAAGTCTGACCCAAATTGGATTCTCCAAGGAAGAGTTATGTGAAATCTCCCACAGTGACTTGCTTATAGACTAGTTCAGTAGAGTGAACTTGTACAACGTGCCACGAGTCACTGTTTTGACCTTTGGATCTGAAACTCGCATACAAGAAACTAAAGTCCGTCCTCTTTCTGTAACTTCTTACGAAATTTCAATCTGATCCCCAAAGAGAAAGTTATGACGATTTTCCCCAGGTCACCTGTTTTGAATGTAATTCAGGAGTCTGCAAAAAGACCAACTTCCTCAGATCATATCTCCACAAATATCGCGCGAAAAGCTCTGAAATTTGGACCCAAGATTCAGAACGATTTCTTCTCAAATGGGTTTTTTTTGCAACTTCTGAAATGTCACAAAAAAAAGTTATAGTGAAAATTCCACGATGACCTGTTTGGAGCAGCAAAACCCTAGAATCCAAAGCTTTGATACCAAATGTTATGAAACCAGCTCAAGAAAAGATAGAAAATATAGATCAACGCCTTAGAATTCAGCCTCTTCGAGGGGGAAACCTCCTTTACATTACATAAATGAACAATTCTTGGATGATACAAATGACAAAACCTCCTGTCTATATATAGGAGTCCAAGGAGTCACAATATAATCCAGCTGACCTAACAATAATAATATAAAGGCACAAAAATAATAATAGAGGGATTCTATGGGGCACATAAATAACAATATGGGGGTAATAGGGGCACAACAATATAAATAAGGGGTATAACTACAATAGTAATGGGGTAATCACTAGTATTATAGGGACCCAACATGCTCCCACGTACCGTCGAGTATATTTTGGGAGACCACAATAGGCTTAATCCTTTATCCATAGGAAGCCGTGTCTGTCGCCCTATCGATTGCAATGCACTGAACACGGCATTCGGGAAGATTGACTGTTGTACCGTAAAAAGTGTTCTGCAATTTTGCGATTGGTTTGGTAATCCTCTGCCTAGATTTCTAGAGCAGTCCCTTTCGTTCCTTTTGAGACTCCTTAACGGAAAAGGTCCATCTGAGCACTTGTCACTTCAGGCTCATTAAAAATTGAAGGCGACTAGAGTCATCTTTTGTTCTTTCTCGACTCTTTAAAATTGAAAAAACAAGTTGTGTCAAAGCGTCTAAAATTTATTTTAAACAGAATAATCGTCACCTTTCCTACGTTGGTCTTAGGTTGAGAAAATGGAGTCTACTAACCAAGGAGTTCCCCTTGGAGGAAATCCTAGTCCTTTCTCCTCTTGGGGAGATGTTGGTGCACCCCACATGGCCACATTGTCACTTCCAGGATTGACGATTGGCTTGCCCGTATGGCTTTTCTCAACCTCCATTGTTCAGAACACCATGATTCTTGAACAATCGAGTCAGCAACTAGACAATTCCAGAGTTACCCCCCAACCCTCTACTTCATCCAATTCTTCTTCTCCTCCTTCCTCTTCTCTTGATGGGGCTGGTAAAGCCAAAAATCAAGTATCTGAGAAGAAGAAGGAAAAGAAGAAGAAAGAGAAGAAGAAGAAGGAGCCAAAGGCGAAAGGGGGCAACCAAGCGTCGTCTAGCGAAAATCTACACACTGCATCGACCAGGCCTAAATCACCATGTGTCATTTGCAAAGGAGACCACTATCATAGATATTGTCCCTGCGTCCCTCGGATCTTAAGGGACTGGTCTCCTCGTTTGCACAACTCGGTGTCGTTAACCTCTGATGATCATGTTGAAAACACACCGTTGACTAGTGAAAGTGAAGTCCCTGGACAAAAAGGAAAGTGCAAATTTCCTTGTAAATTGTGTGAAGGCGATCACGCTGTCCATCGTAGTCCCTTCTTAGACGAGGTTAAAAGAGTTTTGGACGATCATTTGGTTTCAACGTTACAACTTCCTCCTGGATATAAGAAACTCTTGCCGAGTCTGTCGCTAGTTGAAAATCCAGCTGACCCGCCCAGGTGGTCGGCCGAAGCATCTATCATTGAAGATTAACCATCTGAACCCATACCAGACGAAAGTCAAAAGGTCGAGGCGGCAGTTGACCCGGTCTTGCCTTCAGAGGTCTTATCTTCAGATGATACAGTCATCGAAGAGAACAAGGATGACACCATCCAAATTCTTTTCGTAAACACAGACTCCGATGAACATGGGGCCAATTTACCCATTCCTTTACCACAGGAAGGAAGTTCGTTAGAGTCGTACCTGACTGTCTATTCGGTCCCACATCCAAGCAACCTAGTTGTTTCCTTCGACTAGAATCAGCTAGGTAGACCCCGTTTACTGGCTAGTATACCATTCCGAATCATTGCTCAAGTATATAGAATGGTTATGGACAATACCATCATAGATGAAGGGGCTTCTATGAGTATCCTTTCCTCGACTGTTTGGGAAGCGCTTGGTTCGCCATCACTTTTGCCTGAGATGAGAAATCTAACAGGCTTTGACAAAGGAACCAGTCGACCATTAGGGATCCTTCCCAATGTGCCCATAACATTGAGAGGGAAAACTGTTCACATGAACGTAATGGTAGTCCAAGGACCCCTGGATTATAATCTACTCCTTGGACGAGACTATATTTATTACATGGGAGCCATTGTCTCATCACTCTTTATAGTAATGTGTTTTCCGCACGAAGGAAGAGTGGTCAAGCTCGTAGACCAGATTTCATTCCCCAATTCACGCATAGAAAATAGTCATATACCATCCCTGAATGGTCTTTTCACACATGGAATGTCTCATCAATCCCCAGTCCGTCCACCTGATGAGCACGAGTGATTTGGGGGACATGACTGAAACCCAGGGGGCATGCACCCTAGTCTGCTTCGGTAGGAAAATTTCAGATATAGGATAGGTTTCCGCGAGATATATGACTAGTCTGATACTCCCGTCCGTGATTGGAAAAGGGGGTTGGATTGGAATAATATTACCTTGTCAAAGTTATGTGGGTGGAGGCATCTGCGCCACTCGCCTTTGTCTATTTCGGTAGGCATCGTCGAAGAAGTGTTTTGTTCGCAGGACAGATAAAACAATATTTGGTAACCTGAAAGAGGTAGGCCTTTCCAGATAAAACGAATGTCTTGTTGATAGAATAGAAGGTGACCTTGAAACTCTATTTTATACCTGGGGGCATGCAAACCTTTTGGCGTGCAAGCGAAGAGCGACCATTTTTTTTTTTTAAATTTGTAGGTCCTCTAACCCTTTAAACTCGTAGGATTGGTCGTTTCCTAACTTGCATAAAGAAAGGATGGGGGGCAAAACTTTAAAAATTTCCATTTTCATATATGAGACATTCTTATTATACGAATGGATTATTCGAGCAGTTTTAACGCAGACTTCATGCTCGTTAAAAAATAAACATAAGCAATGAGCAAATGTTTCCCCCAGCGTTTAAGCTCAATAAACAATGAACCAATTCCCAGTAAACAACCATCATGAATGTAGTACTTCAGCCTTTAAAGCCTTGGTCGTGTTCCCATCATCACCTCCACTCTGTATTGGCCAATCATTCACCTCCATTTGATTGTTCACCCCTTTTGAGGAACAGTTGTGAAGAGTGATCCTATTAGCCATCCTTGTAACACTGCCGTGATTGGAAAATTCCAAACCTTACCTGGAATCAACTGCCACCCAATTTTATCACTTGTTCCTAAAAGACGATTCTCCTTTAAGCTATTTTCAATTGACTCGTAAAATATGAAAAGATTGTCGAGCCATTGGCCTCTCCAGCTTGTTAAAGAGACCGGAAGTGCTATCCCTCCTTTAGATTTTAATCTTTTTGGACCTGAGGGATTATTACACAAGAAGATCGAGCACTTGTTTTGTTTGGCTCGTTAAAAGTATCGAAAATTCATCCCTTCTCTATTGTTTTATACTTTTTCGGACTTAAGGGATTAGATGACGAAAAAGGATTTTGGAGTTTCCTTTATGTCCCTTTTCAGACTCTCTAAAATAGAAAAGAACTGAGTTATCTTTGTCGTTACACTCGTTAAAATCTAATAGCGACAAACTTGTCCATAGCAGACAAGAACGAGTTTCACTATTGCTAGGCTCGTTAAAACATAACGATGGGTTTGCCCGAAGGGAAAATTATAGAACAATCATATGTTATCCTCCTCAATCTTGACAAAAATAAAGAGGTACTGGTCAAAAATGACTGGGTAAAAATTGGGAAGAAAACTTGAAGAAACTTTGTTGGTAGCAAGTCACTCTTGAACATGACACTTTCACTCCGCATCCAAGTCGGGTTGGGTTGTTTCATTCACCGGTCACATCACCATGGTCACATCACACCATCCACATTTGGGGTTAATGCTACCAATCCATCATGTCAGTGTCGCTAGTATGTTCAAGAGAAGTCATTCAGAGAATTCACCTGTGTCTCACCCGCTGCAATACATTTACACTCCATTCTTTCATGACCGCCACCCTGAACCTTATATCACCATACCGTTTTCACCTCCATTAAAATCATTTGCTCCGTTCCATGTCATTGATGTGGGATTCATTAAGGCCCTCCTTTGACGGATCACTTCTTGTCGACATCAACTCATTATCCAAGAAGCCGATCTAGGGACACCCCTTTCAGTACTTTGAAGCTTGCATGCCTCAATGGCAAGTTTCTCACTTCCGGCGACAGGTTTACATCAATGACCTTCGACCGAAAGATTTTGCGTGGTGTTCGACGCCAAGTCCCTTATTCACACCACGTGAATTGTACTGTAGTACCTTGAGGGTCATTATCATTATCAGTGATTCCTCTTGCGCCTGTTAACAACTTACATCATTGGCTGGTAATCAGGCGATGTATTTCCATGTTCGACTCCAAAACATCTCTCACATGGATCGACTTGTACTTTGAGTGAAGATCGAATGAGATTGAAGACCCCAGATCTAGTTTCATCCATCCAGGCTACGATATCTATTCAGGAAAATAAAGACATCAAATGTACATCATTACTGCACAAATAATCATCCAATCAAAGGGATGATGGCTCTACCAGAATCATCAGTCTACACTGAGATGATTGTCTGTCCTATGTATATGAAAATGAATTTATAAAGCTGAGCATGGGAATGCCAGCCTCAACTAGATCATGAAAACATTATGAAGATAATGTATTGTATTGTATCTTATTACAGGTCTCCTCCCAGCTTGAAAGAACTTCAGATCCTCATGATAAAGCATTTCACCCGACATCAAAAAAGATTAATGACATCATGCTTTAGGGGGCAACTGTTATAAACATTTTTGGGCACTGAAACCCCAAGCATAAAATGTCCATAAACCAAGGTCTCCTAAGTCCCTAAAAGTGTTGTTCCAACCCCTAAAGGAATAAGGTCAACTGATTACAACTTCTCCCAGAAGTTCTCCATGAAAAACTACTCAGAACTGGTCAAAACAGGATCATTTCACCTGCTCCATAGGCAAAGTGCGTTGCATCTCACCTAAGTATACTCAGTGGGTGCATTGCATTTCAAAAAGCCCTTCTATGGGGTACGATGGGCGAGAAGAGACAAATGGCAGTGTCAATCCACGAGGTGGAGAAGCATGGAATCTTCTAGAAACTTCTCCTGTGACACTTGCCTTTCTGAATTCGACCAAGGATGAGTAAGATATCATCAATCTCCAAGTGGAAGCAAGAACTATCGGAGGGAAGACACTAATCAAATCACAATCTGGCTCATCTCCCTTACAGATATCTATATATGGATCCCTCATCCCAGAGATCCAGGGGCTGGAATTTTGCATCTTGTAAGGAATTGCTGTTGGTTTCTTGAGGCAACATCATAGTGTTGGGTGATCTAAGCTTTGCATGAGGTGAAGAAGGGCTTACTTGCTGAGAGGATGATGCTGGGTCAGAACAACTGGTTGTAACTCTCTTGGCTCTTTCTTGATTATCAATAAGGCTATTCAAGTTTTCCTCCATACTCTTGTGTAATCTATGTTTTGTGCATTTGTATGGTCGATTTATATCTGATCCTAGATTTTTTATGATAATAGATCCATGTTCTCGTATAGTGTTATGCTGCTTTGGTTCCACAGGTACTCTGTAAAGCTGGGTATACAAGGAAGCAAGTGGTAAAGGACTATTAGAAGAGAGAGGAATCGAGCAAGGAACCAAGCGCAAGACAGAGGTTAGTCTCCTTTATTCTTCTCTTATCTATCTTTCATAAAGGAAAATGAAAGTAGTTTTACTTTGTTTGTTTCTAAGGTAGCTACTACGCCTTAGTGGGATTAGCAGTTCTGCATAGACACTTTTCCCTGTAACAGTATATCATACATTGCAAAAACAACGGATTAGAACATTTTAGTTCAAAAAAATTTGGGCGAAATGAAAAATTTGCAGTTTTAAAACCCATTTTGCGCGGTCTGCACCCGCCAGTTAGGGACAATGCATAGGTCTGCACTTTGTCCAAGCAGCGGGTTCGGGCCCCTGGCTCTTTCCTCTATAGGAAAAAGTCAGGGTCTGCAGGTTTCGCATGTTGCACCTGCGGACCCCCGCGAGCGGTATTTTAAACTAATTTTTTCTCTAAAAAATCAAAATGGAAGCCTAAAAACAAAATTGAAACGGTTGAAATGCAAGATTAAAGTGATGTGGATTACCTGGAGGTGACGGTTTTTGATTCCAACGAATGGATTTTCTGCAATCTTCACAGGAAGTTTCTTACCGAAAAGCTCTCTTCTCTCACTTTGAAGTCAAACGGTAAAAATGAATTTACAGAAGCCCTTTTTATAAGATTTTTTAATAAATGAATTTTTAATTTGTTTATTTTTCACTTTAAAAATGTTACTTTTTGATGCACTTTTATTTATTTTAAACAGGTATGAGTAATGTTTGAGTTTTTGTGCAGAATATTGGATTTTTCAGGGAAAATTGATCATTGTCAACAAAAAACATTAGAGTCCTCTTTAAGCTCTTTTATGACTTGTAAATATGAAAAGATTGCTGAGTTTTTCTTTTTAAGCTCGTTAAAATGGAATTAAAAGGACAGTCCACTTACAACTCTTTTTCTGACTGTATAAACATGAAAAGATTGTCGGGCTTTTGGTGTTTCAAGTTCGATATTGGTTATAAAACGATGTGTCGTTGATCGTCTTTTTACTTTTTCAGATCAGAGACACTAATTATGAAAAGTACTCCTTGATCGTAATGGTCAAGCAGTTCTCCCAAGTATTATTTTATACTTTTTCGGGCTTGGGAGACACAAATTTACAAAAAAGGACAAGCATGGAGTTGTCTTAAGTTTTTCTTTTGACTCCTTAAAATTGAAAAATGCCGAGTTTCTCCTATACTGGACTCGTTAAAATTTAACAGTAAAGGACCTGTTCAATTTCAAACAGGAACGGACCACTCCTTCTTAGGGTTCAAATTTTAAACTAAGTTGGACTCATCCGAAGGGTGAGCTTATAATCAAACAAATTTTATCCTGCTCAAGCTTGTCAAAAATAAAGAGGTACTTGCCAGAAATGGTGGGGGAAAAGAGAGGAAAATGAACTTGTTTGTTATACTTTGCGTCTCAGAAAAGCATTCAACCACTCTTGAACATGAAACTTTTTGTTCACCTGGGTTGGGAAATCCTTTGCCTAACAATTAATCAAACCATATTGAAAGTCTTCAGCTGGTTTTTAGGTATTAGCTTTGGGTCAATTGTCACCAAACCATCTGCAGTGTCGTTATGTGTTCAAGAGGTCAGTTCAAATAAACCATTCATCTGCGAAATATCTGTCATCCATCTTGACCATACCTGAGTTAGTCCTTGAAAATATATTTCTTCAAACTTGATCTATGATTTTGTGTTGTAGGCTTGCCTACGATGGATATCGACTTCAGCTCATTATCTAGAAAGATGATCTAGAAATTGTCAGTACCTTGGAATCTGCATGCCTCAGTGGCAGGTTTCTCGCCTTCGAGGACATGTTACATCATTGACCTTCGATCAAAGGATTCTGTGACATGTTCGACATCAGCTCATCTATTCACATTTCATGGATTGTATTGAGTACTTTGAGAGCCATTGACATTACTAGTGGTTTCTCTCACACTTGTTAACAGTTTACATTATTGAGTGGTAATCAAGTGGTTTCTACCATGTTCAACTTTGACACATTCATTCACATGGATAGAATCGTACTAGTTTGGGAAGTAGAAATCAAGACCCTAGATCTAGTTTCCACCATCCAGGCTGCGAGGAATTTTGTTATTCATTATACAGTGGACTATTCATAAACAGATGGCTTCGTCCATACTATGTATACATATGTCTATACTTGTGATGTATTACAAGATCATTCCTATATCAGAGAAGTTTAGTTAGTTCTCTAGTCAGTTTTGATCTGAGTATGGGAATGCCTACCTCAGCGATGATATTTTCACATATATATATTTTGTATTGAATGTTTTTACAAGTTCCAACCAGGTTGTCCACAGGATGATCCTTGAAATGATAAAGTACTTCACTCTTCTTAGATGACAAATATTATCCTCATCTATTACAGACTTCTTACTTTAGGGGGCAATCTGTTGCACAAAATATTATCACCATGACATTCTGCAATCAGTGTGAGTATATCACCACTCATACTTTCCTCCTTTGCAAGTCTTAAACCTCAGCTCTTCATGTCAAGCCTTGAAAAATAAGAGAAAGCCCTTAGAAATCTCTAAAAACCTGGTTCCGCACTTTCTCTTAGCATTACCTGCAGTCCCGCACCCCCTGGTCATGTCCCCTATGTACCTGACTGCTCTGTTTCTGTGTAATGGGTGTGGACCCCACTAAAAGTCAAAAAGGTGAAAGTACATTCTTAAAAACTCACTTTGGGCTATTTCTGGAAGCTTCTAGAGAGAATCTTGAGGTGGCAAGTTCACTCCTTTGATTTTCATGCATCCCATACCTAAAGGAGCTAACCCCTTGATGTGAGGAGCTTATCCCTTTGAAGGAGAACTCTATCCCTTCATAGGTGGACCTATAACTTCCTTCCTCTGCACTATAAAATGAGGCATTGGGCTGGTTACTAAGGAGGTTGAAAGCTTAATATTTTTGAGGGTAAATGTTGTTGGAATTTAGTCTTCCTAATTAAGCTTAAGAGGAGAGATTACATACCTTTTGATCTCATTAGGAAGAGTGTGAGGCTTGTCAAAGTAGAGGAGATTCTTGCTTGGACCTTGGGAGGAGCTTGTACAACATCAAGGCACAAGGGTTGTAAAGTTCTTCTTTGTTCAAAGTTAAGACAATTCAATAAGCTGTCTTTTATGGTTTATTTCATGGATTCCTTGATCACCATGATGAATATGATTTATTATATTAGCTATGCAGGTGTTATTTGATGTGTGCTTGTTTGTGTTTGCAGGTTCTTAAAAGGAAACTTATTCGGACAGTCGAAGTGTGGCTACCACAATCTAGCGTTGGACTTAAGGTAGGGTCTAAAACACCTCTTGGTTTTTATTTATAAATCGCAATATTTAGAGAAAGATAGATTTGCTTGTGTTGCTTGTCGCTAGATATCTGTAGATACTAGGGAGATCGGTCTTGTCCACAAGAACGATTTATTCGGTCGACACTAAGGTTCACTTCAAAGAGTATGTATTTTCCTTCGATGTATCATGTACTAAGAGTAACAAGTTCATAATACAGAGGCAAGATTAACGATAACCAAGTAGTGATAGCTATAAAAACCCTCTTGTAATTTACCCAGCTCATTTCACGAGTCACACATGGTTTCATGCAAACTAACCTATGAACAAAACAAGTGAACAAACTAACAATCAACAAAGCAAAGAAAGAGTAGAAGAGAAAATGGAAGCGAAAAAAGTAAAAAAACAGTCAAGCAAACAAACAAGAAAGCAATGCATGCAAGCAAACAAGAATACAAGCAAACACTACTCCCACTCCTACATTAATGATGCAAGGGCTTGATCACGTGAAGTGATACTTCCAATGCAGCCATCAGCTCATTGGTAGACCCATGTGGGTGAAGGCTTGGTCCACGAGTAACCCAGTTGTGCGGACCAACATATAAGAAAGATATAACAGTGAAGACAACCACACTTTGTGTTTAAAAGTGCCCATGAGACATAAGTGAGTGCATGTGCATGACAGACAATCCATGGAACTATCATGGTGCTGTGTGAAACTACATGCAAGTTTGAAGAAAAAGCACACTCTTGACTGTGACAGGCAAGAAAATGAAAGAAACAAAGATAACTTGCTTTGTGCAGAGTGCTTTCAATGTAATACTCCTCCAATGCATGATCAATGGGATTGTACAGTTCAAGTGGATGAAGTGTGATCTGAGTGTGAGATGGATCTTTAATGCATATAGACGAGGTATGAGGAGCCTTGGGTGATTGAACCGTTTCATGTTCAGAAGTGAGACTGACTCCAAGAGAGTGAGGACCTGACATAACCATTAGCTCATGCTAAGGTGCCTCGACAGTCTTGGGTGTCTCAAATTCATCATCAGGTAGATCATCATAAACTGGTGGCTTCAAAAAATCAACTATGATAGATTCATGATCATGATAAAAAATGGAATAAAATGGATCACGACTGCCATGACTAGAAAAATCAATGAATTCTTCGACATCCTCATGATCTGATGAATCGAACAGAGGGGTAGATGAAAAGCGAATGAACTCATTGTCTGTAATTTTGGAAAAGACAGATGGAGGATCCAGTGGATATTTAATGAATAACTTATCCTCTCCATTTTCAAATGATGGACTAGCATCTGAAGAGTCCTACGAGTGATCAATAATGGGTGAATCCGTAGATGAAGATAAACATACAAAATCATGGATGGCAGGTTCAACAAAGAAGCTAGGAAGGAACGGAGGGGGCTTGGATGGAAGGGAGTCATCCTTCGCCAAGTGTTGATGTTCAAGCTCCCACTCTGTTAGGTCCCTATAATACTAGTGATTACCCCATTACTATTGTAGTTGTATCCCTTATTAATATTGTTGTGCCCCTATTGTCCCCATATTTTTATTATTGTGCCCCATAGAATCCCTCTATTGTTATTTTTGTGGCTTTATATTATTATTGTTAGGTCGGTTGGGTTATATTGTGACTCCTTAGAATCCTATATATCGAAAGGAGGTTTTGTCATTTGAATCATCCAAGAATTGTTCATTTATGTAATGTAAAGGAGGTTTCCCCCTCGAAGAGGCTGAATTCTAAGGCATTGATCTATCTTTTCTATCTTTTCTTGAGCTGGTTTCATAACACACTCATACTCTTAGTAAATTATATCGCATGTTGGTTGTGCAACACCAACTCCATCAATGGGTTATTCCTTATTCGCAACAAGTGAAGAGTCCGGAATGGACAAACACAAGACAACATCATCTGGAGGAACACCTGGGTATGAAGACAGAGGTTGAATAAAAGTATGCATATGGGAACACAAAGGACTAACAACTAACTCTGCATGAAAATTGAGTGATGTGATGTTGGGAGGGTGTGAAGAATGAACAGATGTGTGAACATGATCCTCAACATGACTAGGCAATGGTGGAACTATTGAATGAAAGGGAGGCAGAAAGTCTATTGAGATAGTGCCTGCCCCCACATGGGATTGTGCAGTTCCATCAATGAAGAAGGTTGAGTGAGGTTTGACATCAAGCTTTCTCTTGGGATGAGCATATTTCTTAAGGCATTACTCAAACTGGTCCCAGAGATAAGCGAAATTCATGTGGCTCTTCAGAGCTTGAAAATATAAGCCACGAAAGTGCTGCCAAAAATCGATAACTAATTCATGTGGAGTCCTCCATTGCTATAACAGTTTTCGGTCAAGATGGTCTGGATCAAAATGATGGAACATGTCTTCAATAAGATCACATAAGTTCTCACATGAGTGCACGGTGTCAGTCGGTAGGCTGAGCACCCAACGAAATATGGATTCATGAAGTGTGAATGCAAGTAGCAGACTGACCTTTTCGTTAGTAAAATCCTCTTACTCATAAATCATGGAAAGGAAGTTATGTAAGTGCTCAGGCCAGGCCACTTCACCTTCACCATCGTATGTTTGAGTGGACAAGAGATTGAAAAGATTCCCCGAGATGGAGACATATTCATGATTTGAAAAACACCTCAGGGGAAGAAGAATGAAAGATTCCATGAAAGATATGCAAAGGTTAAAAACTGGATGAGAGGACACTTCTTGTCATCAAGCCCTCCTTCTAGTGTCAGAAATGTTGAAGATGCTGGACCCGCCAACATGTCAACGGGATCTCCCCAGTAAGAGGTCCCAATTAGGCCTCAAACCGTTTGGTGTAGGAGTCCTAGCAATGGGTCGTAAGGTAATTCCTTGACCACGATGTTGCACAGAGGCAAGTAAGATAACTCTGTTAGTAGCAAGGGTGTGACTGATGTAGTGAGTCAAGGAATGAGTATGAGAGGTTCCAACACTTCAAAGGGAGAGGAAGGTGAAGGTGGGTTCCAGGTTGAAATGGATCAATCCCAACTCAGCTAGGAGCACACAACACAAAGGACATGCACAACTTATGGTAGAGAAGTCAACACAAATGCTGCAGTCCCAACATACAAGGTAAGATAACATGAACAACACTCACAGATCAGTCCAAGACGAGTGTGAAAATTGATATAACAAGGTTCAGAGAAAGGTGTGTCTAGTGTTCGAAAGAGCAGTCAATGCAGATGGTGACAACATTACCAACATATGCAACACATTAACAACAAGATTCATATAATTGCATGTGAATCAGTTCATACAAAAGTACATAAGTTAAACAACATATATCACTAATGCAACTAGATCAGTCCAACTACAATAACAACATATGCATGAAAATGTGTGTTGGGTCTCTATAATACTAGTTATTACCCCATTACTATTGTAGTTATACCCTTATTTATATTTTTGTGCCCCTATTACCCCCATATTTTTATTTCTGTGCCCCACAGAATCCCTCTATTGTTATTTTTGTGGCTTTATATTATTATTGTTAGGTCGGCTGGATTATATTGTGACTCCTTAGACTCCTATATATAGAAAGGAGGTTTTATCATTTGTATCATCCAAGAATTGTTCATTTATGTAATGTAAAGGAGGTTGCCCCCTCGAAGAGGCTGAATTCTAAGGCGTGGATCTCTCTTTTCTATCTTTTTGTGAGCTGGTTTCATAACATTTGGTATCAGAGCTTTGGATTCTAGGGTTTCGCTGCTCCAAACAGTTCATCGTTGCATTTTCGCTATAACTTTTCTGTGACGTTTCAGAAGTCGCAAAAAAACCCATTTGAGAAGAATTGGTGCTGAACCTTCGGTTTGAATTTCAGAGCTTTTCGCGCGATAGGGTCACTAATGGTGAAAAGGTAGTAAAGGAAACTCATGATGAGAACAAAAGAAATGTTAATCATGATACCATAGACGCTAATGTTGGATCGAAGACTCACCATGTTCCAAAAATCGATATGAGGAAGTTTGATGGCAAGGATCCCGCCACATGGATATTACAGATGGAGCAATTCTTCGATCTCAATAATGTGCAAAACACACAAAAGGTACGTATGGAAACTTTATATTTGGAACCAAATCAGTTTGTATGGTATCAATGGCTTTGTTCTCGTAAACAATTTATCACTTGGGCAATTTTTACGGAAGAATTGATAGCACATTATGAGGATACAAAAAGCAACACTTTTTTTAGCCAATTGATAAGTCTCAAACAAAAGGGTTCAATAATGGAGCACATTGAGGAGTTCCAAAAATTGAACATAAGGGTAAAAGATATTCCAGAGGAGCATAGGATTGATGTGTTCATAGGGTCTTTAAAGGATAATATCCAACATGATGTGCGCCTTTGGGAACCTGATTCATTAGAGAAGGCATTCAGGTTAGCAAGAAAAATGGAAAGCAAAATTATGGCAACTAGGAAGCATACCATTCACAACTATAAAGACGGAAGTGTTGTTGCCCATAGTCTTCCACAACCTACAAGGTTGACACCACAACAATTGGAAGAAAAAAGAGCAAAAGGGCTTTGTTACAATTGTGATAGCAAATACACAAAAGGTCATAAGTGTGCTGAGAAGAAATTATTCTACATAGATTGTGAAGAGGAAGAAGAAAAGGAGCAAGAAAGGTCAAAAGAAGAGGATATATTCCAGGAACAAAGCCTAGATGAAGAACAAATAAATCCGACCATATCTTGTAATGCATTGGCGGGAATTACCACTCCTCAAACCATCAAGATAGAAGGACAAATCAAGAAGAAAAAGGTAATAGTGTTGATTGATTCAGGAAGCACCCACAATTTTATTCATTGTAGGGTAGCAAAAGAATTGAATTGCTTCCTATATCCAGCACCAGAGTGTCAAGTGATGATTGCAAATGGAGGAACAATAAATTGCTCTGGAAAGTGCCATAATATCAAGCTATCCATGGGAGAATATGTATTGACTAGCCCAATGCTTTCCATTCCAATGGGAGGTGCTGATGTTGTACTAGGAGTCCAATGGCTACAATCCTTGGGTACAATAGCTTTTAATTTTCAAGAACTTTTCATGAAATTTTCTGTGGAAGGAAAGGAAGTTGAATTAAGGGGTATTGCAGGGAAACCAGGAAAGATAATCAGCTCTAATGGCATGACAAAGCTTCTAAAAAAGGAGCAAAGAGGTGTAATTACACAATTATGTTCGCTAGATGTTTCCACATTGGAATCATCTATTTCTCCAGATCTCCACTAAGAATGGACAATTATTCCAAGGTATTTGAGACTCCCAAAGGTCTCCCACCTATGCGTGATCATGATCATGCTATTCATCTGATTCCAGGAAGTGTTCCTCCAAACATCAGGCCGTACAGATATCCCTATGTCCAAAAAAGTGAAATTGAACGTATGGTTGCAGAAATGCTAGAGGCTGGTATAATTCAACCGAGTCAAAGTTCTTTCTCAGCTCCAGTAGTATTGGTGCACAAGAAGGATGGATCATGGCGCATGTGTCCAGATTATAGGGAGCTCAACAAGCTCACTATTAAAGATAAGTTCCCCATTCCTGTCATTGATGAATTACTGGATGAATTGCATGGATCAATTTACTTCACCAAGTTGGATCTTCGTTCAGGATATCATCAAATCAGAATGAAGATTGAAGACATTCCGAAAACGGCATTTAGAACTCATGAGGGTCATTATGAATTTTTGGTCATGCCTTTTGGCCTTACCAATGCACCTTCAACATTTCAAGGTTTGATGAATTCAATTTTCAAACCATTCCTTAGAAAATTTGTGTTAGTATTTTTTGATGATATACTAATCTACAGCAAGTCTTGGAAGGATCATGTTGAACATGTTGACAAGGTGCTACAACTATTGGAGGAGAAACAATTATATGCAAAAAGATCCAAATGTTTCTTTGGAGTCCAGGAGGTGGAATATTTGGGTCATATTGTATCTCATGAAGGAGTTAAGGTAGACCCTAGCAAAATTAAAGCCATTAAGGAATGGAAAATCCCCACATCCATAAAGCATCTGCGAGGATTTCTTGGGTTGACAGGGTATTATCGCAAGTTTGTTAAGAATTATGGGAGAATAGCAGCACCTCTAACAACATTATTGAAGAAAGATTCATTTTCATGGACTCCGGAAGCAACAAAGGCCTTTGAACATCTTAAAGAGGCAATGTGCCAAGCACCGGTCTTAGCTACACCGGACTTCACAAAAACCTTTATTGTGGAATGTGATGCTTCAGGAAATGGAATTGGTGCTGTTCTAATGCAAGATGAAAGACCCATTGCTTTTGAAAGTCGTCCAATCAAGGGAAAGTTTTTAAGCAAAGCTATTTATGAGAAGGAAATGTTGGCAATACTCCATGCACTTAAGAAATGGCGACCCTACCTAATGGGAAGACACTTCAAGGTAAAAACGGATCATGATAGCCTTAAATACTTTTTAGAACAAAGATTATCCTCTGAAGAGCAACAAAAGTGGGTCACAAAGATGTTGGGTTATGACTTTGAAATCATCTACAAAAAAGGGAAGCAAAATGTGGTGGCAGATGCACTCTCAAGAAAGGATGAGGATGTGGAAGCATTGTTGTGTGCCATTTCTATTATCCAACCAGATTGGATAAACGAAGCAAAGGAGGAATGGAAGAAAAAGAAGTGTGGGCACTTATTCGAAAGCTACAACAAGATTCCAGTACTTCTGATACATTTAGCTGGCAAAATGATTCGTTATGGTACAAAGATCGCTTATACCTCTGTAAGAATTCCCAGCTAAAACAAAAGATTCTTATGGAATTGCACACTTCTCCCTTAGGAGGGCACTCAGGATTTTTAAAAACTTACCACAGGGTTAAGAAGGAATTTTTTTGGGATGGCCTTAAATCAGATATTCAAAAGTTTGTGGCGGAATGTTTGGTTTGCCAACAAAATAAAGTTGAAACAATTAAGACACCGGGTCTATTACAACCTTTATCCATTCCAAGCCAACGTTGGGAGGAGGTTTCAATGGATTTTATCACAGGTTTACCCAAGTCTGAGGGAAAGAGTGTCATCATGGTGGTAGTTGACAGACTTACCAAGTATGCACACTTTTGTGCATTATCACATCCATTTAAAGCCAGTACAGTTTCTACTGCATTTATGGAAACAGTTCAAAAGCTACATGGAAACCCAAAGATTATTGTAAGTGACAGAGATCCCATTTTCACTGGAAATTTTTGGACAGAATTATTTTCTTGTCTTGGTACTCAGTTAGCTCATAGCTCATCTTATCATCCTCAATCTGATGGGCAAACTGAGATAGTAAACAAATGTTTGGAAGGATATCTTCGTTGCTTTGTATCTGATAAACAGACACAATGGGTCAAATGGTTGCCTCTGGCTGAATGGTGGTATAACACTTCCTTCCATACAGCAACAAAAATGACCCCATTTATGGCACTTTATGGGTATCAACCACCATCCATCACATCATATTTAAGAGAAAATTCTAAGGTTCAGGCAGTGGAACATCACATCGAACATCAACAACAAGTCCTCCAACTCTTAAAGGATAACCTCGTGTTGGCACAAAATAGAATGAAACAACAGGCAGATCAACATCGCAGTGAAAGAAGTTTTGATGTAGGTGATTGGGTATTCCTACGGCTACAACCATATAAGCAAATGTCCCTAAAGCAAGCTAAGAAGGATAATAAATTATCACCAAAGTATTATGGTCCGTACAAGGTGTTGGAAAAGATTGGTACTATGGCATACAAATTGGAGCTTCCTGCAGCTTCTCGATTGCACCCAGTTTTCCATGTTTCATGTTTAAAGAAGGTTATAGGCGACAAGCTCCCAGTTCAAACAATATTGCCAGAACTTGACGAGGAAGGAAAAATTATATTGGAACCGGAAGCAGTCACAGAAACAAGAACTCGACAGCTACGAAATCGATCAATTTCAGAGTATCTTATCAAGTGGAAGAACTTATCCGCTGAAGATTCCACATGGGAGGATGAGAATTTTATGCAGAAGTATCCAAACTACTCAAGCGTTGAGGACAACACTTTTTTGAAGGAGAGGGGCATGTTGGGTCCCTATAATACTAGTGATTACCCCATTACTATTGTAGTTATACCCTTATTTATATTGTTGTGCCCCTATTACCCCCATATTGTTATTTCTGTGCCCCATAGAATCCCTCTATTGTTATTTTTGTGGCTTTATATTATTATTGTTAGGTCGGCTGGATTATATTGTGACTCCTTAGACTCCTATATATAGAAAGGAGGTTTTGTCATTTGTATCATCCAAGAATTGTTCATTTATGTAATGTAAAGGAGGTTGCCCCCTCGAAGAGGCTGAATTCTAAGGCGTGGATCTCTCTTTTCTATCTTTTTGTGAGCTGGTTTCATAACAATGTGTTGGCTTTTATTATATAAAGAAGTGTAACTCACAATCATACAATACACCATGTAAACCTGCTATCCCTATCAGTAGAATGTTACAACCACATCCGCCTGCTCCTCCAAATAGATGTACTGGTTTAATGCAGTGGAGAAGTCAAGGTGTGTTACAATACTATCCAAGCCTTCTTCAATATAGTCTTAGTAGAAGCTTGGTTGACCAAAAGCCTATACAATGAGTTATGAGGGGCTATTTATAGCAAAGGGTGGGGTGACCCTTGACATTCCCCTTTGTGATAGTTCAACTACCCTCATGACTCTTCACCTACTCTATGAATTTTACATCCAACTGTTGACACTCGACTTACACTTTACATGGCTCAACATTACAATGCACATATACTCATGTGAAACAACATGGCTTGAGAAAGCCTTGCAAGACATCATTGACACTCAGTCTTCTATGGTGAGACAAACTCTTTGACATGCTTGTGATGGTGAATTTGGTGAAATGATGCAAAAATTGGTTGTCTGTGATGGTGTGCCTGCAACTCATGGTGACATCTTCTTGAAGCGAACTCTTGCCTCTGTTGCAACCGATGCATTGGTTCGGACCCTTCATCCAACTCTTTTGCTAACAGGCATATGGTCTTCTTGGGTATGGTTGAACCGGAAAAACACTATTGCATAGTGTCCATGTTGATCTTAAAGTGTTTGTTGGTCGTCATGCACATCAACTTCCCGAAGTGCATGTTCAACCCTAGTTGAACTTGATTCTTATCTTCGCCTTGGTGAATGTGTTGAATGGATTGGATTGCATGCGTGCACTCAACAACATGCATGCTACTGGATCCTTTGCATGTGATCAACAACATCGCTCACCCTGTTTGCTCTGTGTCAGCTGCTGGGATGGATCCTTAACTCGCACTAGTGCAGTTCCATCCATGAGCGCATGTTGCGACCACCGCTATTCAAGTTCCTGCTGCAACTCATTGGTCTGTCTGTGTAGCTTCATGTTCTTCCTCAGTTGCTACTTCAGCACATGAAACTCCTTACTTGTTGCATCTTCTGCCTCCGCGCGATATTCATGTCGCTCGATCACTTCATAGCCTTAGTCTCCAAAGTTTCTTTCATTATCAATGGATCTTCTTGATCTTGCGACTTTTCTCCACCTCTAGGTTGTCAACAACCTTCCTCTTTCATTCACTAGATTCGATGCGTTCACTGCATTTGATGCATTTGCTTCATTTGATATGCTACCTTCAATTGCTATTCATGATGTTGCTCACTATGATGTTGTTGCTTGATGTCCTTGTCCATGAACAACTTGATGCCTTCATGAGTAGGTAAGCCCATGGACACTTGATCGGCTGCATCCCCAAGCATTCTCTGAATGGTGTCTTCGTCTCTACTCTCCTAGAAAACATTGTACCTGTACTTCTGAGAGGTAGATGAACACTTGTGATACCTGGAGACATGGAAACACTCATAGCAAGCAATCTGTCAGTCAAAAACCAAAATGAACATGAGAACTAACTTGCAACATGCCTGGTTGAATGATCATGAAGGTTGCGCAATTTCGGCTGGGAGGTTGGGAGACCGACTGCCAAGACTATACAAGGCACAGTCTGGGCTATTGGGAGATTGACTGACTACTGGAATTGTGCAATGCACTGTCTAGTTGGGCAGTTGGCTACAGGGATTTCACAATGCACGATTCTAGCTCAGAAAGACTGCTGGCCCAGGGACAGATTTGCACAAATTTTTGTGCCAAGGAGCCACTGACCTCTAGAAATGCGCAATTCAGTCTAAGAGGCCAATGCTAGGCTATAATGCACAAATTTGGAGAGGAAGGTGAGCCTTCCCTCTCCAGATTGCGCAATGCATCCTTGGTGAAGCTTGAGACTGGTCCAAGGTTGGCCCGACTCGCCGACGGGCAACTGAAAGAAAGTAAGTCGATGAAATGCACGATGACACTAAGTGATAGGAAAAATGATAAAAAATCCATGCAAAATATGAATGGAAGCTTGAGGAAACAAAGCAACATGCATGTGGGTGAGGTCGTTCGTCGGTTGGGTGAACGTTTGTGCAGAATAGTTTCATGCATGCAACAACAGTGAGATAGCAATGAAAAATGAAACAGAGCTAGGACAAACTAGAATATATGTAAACAACAACATGAATTTAAAGAAATCAAGAAAACAACACTCAAACAAGCGAACACACAAAAAGTGTTAGAAATGCAGCACAAGGCATGGGAAGCAAGCTTACCCCAAAACAGTTGAGCTAAATGTGCCAATTGCTCCCACATGTGATGTGGGATGTCGAAGCTACAAGGTTGATGTGAGGAATGAGTTCTGCAGTGTTCAGTTTATGAATTTTGATAAAATTGAGGTTATGACGTGCATTCCACAAATCCCAGGGAAGCGACACTTGGAGGGAGGTTTCAAAATTACTCCTTGCATGTAACGTCCCACTGCTAAACATAGATCCATGAAACAAGGGATTCCTTTGCATGTTTCCATGGGAGAAGCAGCCTATGCATGAAAGTGTATTTTTCTCAGTCCCGGAGGGAACCGGTCAACTTAGCTACACATGCATGAGACTGCTTGACTGCTGGAGAAAAATGCACATTCCTAAGTGTAAGTTGGGTTGACTGCCCAAGGGGATTGCACAATTTTTGGGCCCAGCAGTTGACTGCTACCCACATTTGCACAAATCCTGGGATGAAATACTTGTTGTTGGGAAAAATTGCACAAATCTTGTTGGGAGGGTTGGCTAGCAGGATTGCGCAATCCTGGAGCCTAGTAGGATGTTAGAGGGAATTGCGCAATTCCTGGAGGGAAGGCTGGCTTCCCTCAAGAAATGCACAAATTTAACTGGGAAGCTTCTTAGCCTATAGTTGGACCAAGTCTGGATGAGCAACCTATGAAGGGAAAAGATCAAACTGTGATTGACAAGCTGCCTTTGAGCAAGAAAGACATTGAATCTTGAGGACTTGATGAAGCAAGGAAAGCTACTGTGAAGGTTGGTAGGGGGCCTCCAAAACAGGCTAAGGAAAAATTTTGGAGGTTGGTTGTAGCTGCTACAACACTTGGTGACACATTGGTATAACTCCAGCTCTCTAAATGGACCTTGTTCATGAAAAGAAAGTCTAACACCTCCAGAAGTATTGTTCAGCTCTCATCTCATCTTGGCTTAACACTAACTTGATTGTAAGATGTAGCATCTGCCATACTTTTGGTCGATTGACATACATTCCAAGCCAGGGAAACATAGTTGTTTCAATTGGGGTTGAGGGGTATATGAGTGCATAAGAAGTATAGTGGTGAGAGTCTAAGTTTCATCTCTGGTGTTGCTCCATTGCCAGCAGGCCTGGATAGTACCCTGGTGGAGTCACATAGGAACACAAGCATGGCTCCGCTGCCAGCAAGCCTATTCAGTACCCCACTAGAGTTACTTACATCACCTCCCTACGCAGGAAGCCTTTCTCTTCTTTAAACCTATTCATTTTGAATTTTGATTTTTTTTTACTTTTCATTTTCACTGTGCATAACACTTATCCATTTTAGAAGCAGAAGAGGGATCCCAACTTATTGAGAGCAGAGGAGGTTGTTCCAACAAAGAAGTAGTTTCTTATATCTCTGACGCTCCTGTTAAGGTTTTCCCCCTCAACTTACTATACTTGACTAAGCTGATAAGGGTGAACCCAAAAACAATAGACTAGAGAAGGTAACACTAGTTAGCATGCAAGAGTTGTGTTTACACCAAGGTTCACTTTGAAGAGTACATATTTTCCTTCAACGCATCATGGACTAAGAGTAACAAGTTCATCATAAAGAGGTAGGATGATAGATAACAAAGTATTGATAATTGTACAAATACTCTTGTACTTTACCCAGCTCGTTTTATGAGTCACACATGGTTTCATGCAAACTAACCTATGAACAAAGCAAGTGAACGAACTAACAATCAACAAAGCAAAGCAAGAGCAAAAGATAAAATGAAAGCGAAACAAGTAAACATACAAGCAAGCAAACAAACAAGCAAACAAAGCATGTAAGCAAACAAGCATGCAAGTAAACAACTAAAAGAAAACACTACTCCTACTCCTACACTAATGGTGCAAGGGCCTGATCACGTGAAGTTATACTTCGAATACAGCGACCGGTGCATTGGTAGACCCATGTGGGTGAAGGCTCAGCCCTTGAGTAACCCAAGTGTGCAGACCAATGTACAGGAAAGATATAACAGTGAAGATAGCCACACTTCAATTTTCAAAGTGCCCACGAGACATAAGTGAGTGCATATGCATTATCATGGTGTTGTGTGACACTACGTGCAATTTTGAAGCACAAGAAAACTCTTGACTATGACATGCAAGTAAATGAAAGAAACAAAGATAACTTATGTCATGCATGAGTTCTTACAATATAAGACTCCTCCAATGCATGAGCAATGGGATCGTACAGTTCGAGTGGAGGAAGTGTGATCTGAGTTTCAGATGGATCTTCAATGCATACAGACGAGTGATGAGGAGCCTTGGGTGGTTGAATAGTTTCATGATTGGAAGTGAGACTGACCCCAAAAGAGTGAGGACCTGACATAACCATCAACTCAAGCTGAAGTGCCTCAACAGTCTTGGGTGTCTCAACTTCATCATTAGGTAGATCATCATAAAATTGGTGGCTTCGAAAAATCAACTGCGATAGATTCACGATCTTGATAAAAAATAGAAGAAAATGGGTCAGACTGCCACGACTAGAAAAATCAATAAATTCTTCAGCATCCTCATGATCAGATGAATCGAACAGAGGGGTAGATGAAAAGTGAACGAACTCATCCTATGTATTTTCGGAAAAGGCAGATGAAGGATCAAGTGGATCTTCAATGAATAACTTATCCTCTCCATTGTTGAATGATGGAATAACATCTAGTGAGTCTTGTGAGTGATTGACAATGGGTGTATTCGTAGATGAAGACACAGATACAGAATCATGGATGGAAGGGTCACCAAAGAAGCTAGGAAGGAACGGAGGGGGCTTGGATGGAAGGGAGTCATCCTTCGTCGAGTGTTGATGTTCAAGCTCCCAATCATACTCTTCATGAATGACAGTGCATGTTGGTTTTGCAACACCAACTTCGTCAGTGGGCTGTTCCTTGTTAGACCAGAATGGAAAAATATAAGACAACATCATCCAGAGGAACACTTGGGTGTAAAGATGGAGGTTGAAGAAAATAATGTATATGGGAACTCGAAGGACTAACAACCAACTCTACATGAAAATTGAGTGGAGTGATGTTGAGATTGTGTGAAGAATGAATAGATGTGAAAACATTCCCCTCAACTGTTCCAGCAATGCCGTCTGTTGAGACAATGCCTGCTCCTGTATGGGATTGTGTAGTTCCATCAATGAAGAAGGTTGAGCGAGGTTTGACATCAAGGTTTCTCTTGGGACAGGTAGATTTCTTAAGGTAGTACTAAAACCAGTCGTAGAGATAAGCGAACTTCATCTCACTCTTCGGAGCTTGAAACTGTAAGTCACGGAAGGGTTGCCAAAAATCAATAACAGATTCATGCAGAGACCTCCATTGCTCTAATAGTTTCCAGTCAAGATGGTCTGGATCAAAATGATGGAACATGTCTTCAATAAGATCACAGAGGTGCTCACATGAGTGCATGGTGTCAGCTGGTAGGCAGAGCACCAAAGGAAATGGGGATTCCTGAAGTGTGAATGCAAGCAACAAACTGGCCTATTCATCAGTAAACTCATCTTCCTCATAAATCATGGAAAGGAAGTTATGTAAGTTCTCAGGCCAGACCACTTCAACTTCACCATCATACATGTGAGCGGACAAGAGATTGAAAAGCTTCCCTGAGATGGAGCGTCTTCAAGATTCGAAAAACACCTCGAGGGAAGAAGAATGCAAGATTCCATGAAAGATATGCAAAGGTTCAAAAGTGGATGAGAGGACACTTCTTGTCATTAGGCCCTCCTTCTAGTGCCAAAAATGTTGATGGTGTTGGACCCACCAAGATGTTAAGGGGATCTCCCTCATAAGAGGTCCTAATTAAACCTCAAACCGTTTGCTATAGGAGTCCCAGTAGTGGGTCGTAAGGTAATGCCTTGATCACGATGTCGCAGAAAGGCAGGTAAGATAACTCTGTCAGTAGCAAGGGTGTCACTGATGCAATGAGTCAAGGCATGAGTATTAGAGGTTCGAACACTTCAAAGGGAGAGGAAGGTGAAGGTAGGTTCCAGGTTGAAAGGGATCAGTCACAACTCATCTAGGAACACACAACACAAAGGACATGCATAGCTTCCAGTAGAGCAGTTGACACGGATTCGACAGTCCCAATAAACAAGGTAAGATAGCATGAACAACACTCACAAATCAGTCCGAGATGAGTGTGACGATTGATATAACAAGGTTCAAAAAAAGGTCTGTCTGGTGTCCGGCAGAGCAGTCGACACAGATGGTGACAACATTAACAACATATGCAACACATTAACAACATGATTCATATAATTGCATGTGAATCAGTTCATGCAAAAGTACTAAGTTAAACAACATATATCATTAAGGAAACCAAAGCAGTCCAACTACAATAACAATATATGCATGAAAATGTGTTGGCTTTTATTATATAAAGAAGTGTAGGTCACAATCATACAATACACCATGTAAACTTGCTAGCCCTATCAGTAGAACATTACAGCCACATCTGCCTGCTCCTCCAAAGAGATGTACTAGATCCATGCAGTGGAGAAGTCAAGGCACGTTACAATATTATCCAAGCCTTCTTCAAGATAATCTTAGTAGAAGCTTGGCTGACCAAAAGGCTATACAATGAGTTATGAGGGACTATTTATAGCAAAGGGTGGGGTGACCCTTGACATTCCCCTTTGTGACAGTTCAACTACCCTCATGAATCTTCACCTACTCTATGGCTGTTACATCCAACTATTGACACTTGACTTACACTTGACATGACTCAACATTACAATGCACATGTACTCATGTGAAACAACATGCTTGAGCAAGCCTTGCATGACATCACTGACACTCGGTCTACTATGGTGAGACCAACTCTTTGACATGCTTTTAATGGTGAAGCTAGTGAGATGATGCCAAGCTTGGTAGTCCATGATGGTGTGCCTGCACCTCATGGTGACATCTTGCTAAAGCGAATTATTTCCTTCGTTGCAACCAATGCATTGGTTCGGCCCCTTCATCCAACTCATCTACTAACATGCACATGGTATTCTTGGGTACAATTGAACCAGAAATACACTAATGCATAGTGTCCATGCTGATCTTGAAGAGTATATTTGTGGTCATGTGAATCAAGTTTCCAAAGTGCATGTTCAGCCCCAGTTAGACTTGCTTCTTGTCTTCGCCTTGGTGAGTGTGTTGAATGGGTTGGATTGCATCCGTGCGCTCAATGACATGCATGTTGTTGGATCCTTTTCATGCAATCAACAACACTGCTGACCATGTTTTCTCTATGTCAGCTGCTGGGATGGATCCTTAACTCCTATTGGTGTAGTTCCATCTGTGAGCGCATGTAGGGCCCGCTGTTGTTCATGTTCTTGCTGCAACTCAATGGTCTGTCTATTCAGCTTCATGTTCTTCCCAAGTTGCTGGTTCAACACATGAAACTCCTTCTTTGTTCCATCTTCTGCCTTTGCGTGATATTCATGTCACGCCATCACTTCTGTAGTATACCTAGGGGGATAATATGGGGTACAAAGGGACGTACCCAAGGGAATAATGTAATAATGGGATGGGCCATAGTAATAAATAAGGTGGTTAACCTGTATCATGTAAGGGACCACAAGTAGTTAACAATAATGTAATAAGTCCATGGTATTAGATAGATGGTATTAAGGGAACCATGGTAATGACCCATGGTATTGTATGTATGAGGCCTATATAGAGGCTAGAGACTCCCCATTGAGAGATGTCAAGGATTATTGTATGAATAGGCATATGGCTTGTGGAGTGTTCTCCTTCCTTAAGGAGTGAATGTATGGTGTTGCCCTACCTTAAGGGTTTGATATTAATAAAGTGAAGCATTTTCTATATTTCAGATCTTATTATTTCTTGGGTATATTTTCATTATCATATATTTTCATATTAGATCTATAACAAGTGGTATCAGAGCACTTTCTTGGGCAAAGTGGAGAATATTTTTTTATTTTTGTAGGAATTTTTTGGGGTGGCGAGTTTGCAGATCAGATCTATACGTTTTGGTGCAAAATATGCAAAATCTAATTGCAGATCTGGATTTTTTGTGAAAAAATACCCAAGTTCAAAAAAAAAATCGTCTGAATCGAAGTCCGGATGAGGGAGATATTGCTGATTTAAAAATCAGTTGGGTTGCAGACATTTTTTGAGGCAGCGAGTTTGTGGAGAAGATCTGTACATTCTGGTGCAAAATCTATAGAATTTAATTGCAGATCTAGATTTTTTGTGAAAAGATACTCGAGTTCAAAGAAAAAATCAGTCAAGTCGGAGTGCGGATGAGGGAGATATCGCTGATTTAAAATCATCTGTTTTCTTAGAAATGTTTTTTGATGGTGGGACAAGTGCAGCGCGAGTCAGAAATTCCTGTACTTAGATCGGGATTTCTATCATATGGAAAGATGCAGAATGGTTGTTTCATTTCCGAAAACATGTCATAATAAGGATTCTAAGCAATATTGACTGAATTGTGGCCATTTCAAATTTTCACCAAGTAAGCGATTTATTTTCAAAAACCCTCTTCATGGCTTATAACAGTAAGTTTTTTACAGGAAAAAATGATGGGTCTTCTATTGAAAATTTTATAGCATGTAATAAGTTTGACTTCCCAGGGTGTTGGAAGGACAAAATAGGGTATTATTTGAAAGATGAGGCTGCTATATGGTGGAAATCACTTGACAGTGAGATTCTGAAGTTATGTCATGCTGACAAAATTGAAGAACTACTTTTGGACAAATGGTATCATACTAGAAAGGAGGAAACCAAAAAACCTAGCAAAGATTTTATTTTTGTAGGAAAGAAGGAAACCAAGAAACCTAAAGGGTTATTTTCTGCTGGTATCTCCTTATTGCAGGTTCATGGATTGATTCAGAAGGAGAAGATGATTGTGTCTATAAATCCTAGCTGTAAGCATAATTTTATCAATGTTAATTTGGCAAAAAAATTGCAAGTTCTAACAAAACACATTGCAAATACACAGGTTGATAATGAGGATGTTCAAGTTTATAAAGGTTTGAATCTTTCTATGGATAAGTATGTGTTGCATTGTGATTTTTATACTTCAGATATGGATAACATGGATGTTGTTTTGGGATATCCTTAGATGGAATCTGTGGGTACTGTCAATATTAATGTGTAGAAGAAATTCCTGAAGCTCTAGTATAAAAAGAAGAAAATTACATTGCAGGATATTTCCATTAAGACCCAAGCAGAGACTATGGAGGCAGAAGCACAAAGCTCTAATGACACTTACACATCAGATGATGAGCCTTTTATGGTTGAAAATCAAACACAAACATCAAACCAAGTACTAGAAAAATAGGTAGTGTCCAAGGAGGTTGAAGCAGAAAAGGTTACAGGTACTGATACATCAGATGAGGACTCAGTGGTTGAAGTAATATTGGAAGATAAGAAACAACAAAAGACACCACAACATGTACCAGATACCAATTAGGCTCCATTAGGTGGTGAATTAAAGAAAGATACATTGTTGGTTAAAACATTAGGATATCACCACCCACATCACCCCGCAAGAAAACAACCAATAAGGTGGCAATGAATCAGCAACAAGGACAACAACCCACAAATGACAGATAGAGAGGGGCAACGATCCACCTACTACACATCAACACAGAAGAGCCGCCAGGGTCAACTTCCATCTCAAGCTAGTGAGGCACCGGCTAGATCGAGGGTTCACCTTTCTTCGGGATGGCCAGATGCACATGCATGGTACTAGTGGACTACTCTTTTGAGTAGATCTTATTATTTGTGTTCTTCCCATGTTTCACGGATGAAACATGTTAAGGGGGGTGGAATGTAGTAGACCTAGGGGGGATAATATGGGCTACAAAGGGAGGTACCCAGGGGAATAATGTAATAATGGGATGGGCCATAATAATAAATAAGGTGGTTAACCCTATCATGTAAGGGACCACAAGTAGTTAACAATAATGTAATAAGCCCATGGTATTAGATAGATGGTATTGAGGGAACCATGGTATTGTATCTATGAGGCCTATATAGAGGCTAGAGACTCCCCATTGAGAGATGTCAAGGATTATTGTATGAATAGGCATATGGCTTGTGGAGTGTCCTCCTTCCTTAAGGAGTGAATGTATGGTGTTGCCCTACCTTAAGGGTTTGATATTAATAAAGTGAAGCATTTTCTATATTTTAGATCTTATTATTTCTTGGGTTTATTTGCATTGTCTTATATTTTCATATTAGATCTATAACAACTTTATAGCCTATGTCTCCAAAGTCACTTTCATTATCAGTGGATCTGCTTGATCTTGCAACTTTTCTCCACCTCTAGGTTGTCAACAACCTTCCTCTTACATTTGCTGCATTTGTTGCATTTGCTGGATTCGGTATGCTGCCTTCAGTTGTTGTTCATGATGATGCTCACTGTGATATTGCTGCTTGATTTCCTTGTCCATGAACAACTTGATGTCTTCGTGAGTAGGTAATCCCATGGACACTTGATCGACTGCATTACCAAGCATGCTTTGAATGGTGTCTTCATCTCTGCTCTCTTGGAAACCATTGTACCTGTACTGTTGAGAGGCAGATCAACACTTGTGATACTTGGAGACATGGAAACACTCAGCAAGAAATCTATCAATCAAAAAGAAAAATGAACAAGAGAATTGACTTGCAACATGCGTGGGTGAATGATCATGAAGGTTGCACAATTTCGGTCAGGAGGTTAGGAGACGAACTGCCAAGACTACACAAGGCACAGTTTGGGTTGTTGGGAGACTGACTGACTTTGGAACTGCGCAATGCATAGTCCAGTTGTGCAGTTGGTTGCTGGGATTGCACAATGCGCGATTCTAGCTGGGAAAACTGCTTGCCGAGGAACAAATTTGTGCAATTTTTTTGGCCATGCAACCACTGACCTCTAGAAATGCGCAATTCAGTCTAGGAGGACAATGTTGGGAAAAAATGTGCAAATCGAGAGAGGAAGGTGAGCCTTTCCTATCTAGATTGTGCAATGCATCCTTAGTGAAGGCAGAGAATGGGCCATGGTTGGCCCGACTTGCTGACGGGCAACTGAAAGCAAGTAAGTCGATGAAATGCATGGTGACACTAAGTGATAGCAGAAGTGATAAACAGTGCATGCAAGACATGAATGGAAGATTGAGCAAATAGATCAACATGCATGTGCGTGAGGTCGTTTGCTGGTTGGGCAAACGTCCGTGCATAACAGTTTCATGCATGCGATAGTAGTGAGATAGCAATGAAAATTGAAACAAATCTAGGACAAGCTAGAATATATGTAAATAATTGTAGGCATTCAAAGAAATCAAGTAAAAAATACTCACACAAACGAATACACAAAAAGCGATAGAAATGCAACACAAGGCATGGGAACCAATCTTACCCCAAAACAACTGAGCTGAATGTGCCAACTACTCCTAGATGTGATGTGGGATGTTAGACCTACAAGGTTGACATGAGGAATGAGATCTGCAACATATGGTTGATGAGTTTTGATAACTTCGAGGTTATGATGCGCATGCCACAAATATAGGGGAAGAGACACTTGGAGGGAGGTTTTAGAATTATTCCTTGCATGTAACTTGCAACTGCTAAACATGGATCCCTGAAACAAGGGATGCCTTTGCATGCTGCCTTGGGAGAAGCAACCTATGCATGTAAGTCTATTTTGTTCAGTCCCAGAGGGAACCTGTCAACTGAGTTACACATGCAAGAGACTGCTTGATTGCTAGAGAAAAATGTGCGTTCCTGACTCTAAGATGGGTTGACTTCCCAAGGGGATTGCACAATTTCTCAGCCAAATAGCTGATTGCTACCCAAATTTGCACAAATCATGGGTTGAACTACCTGTTGATGGGAAAATTTGCACAAATCCTGCTGGGAGGGTTGGCTAGCAGGATTGCGTAATCCTAGAGCCCAGTAGGCTGTTAGAGGGAATTACGCAATTCCTGGAGGGAAGGCTAGTTTCCCTCAGAAATGTGCAAATTTCACTGGGAAGCTACTCAACCTGTAGTTGGACCAAGTCTGGATGAGCAAGATATGAAGGGAAAAGATCAAACTATGATCGACAGGCTGCCTTTGAGCAAGAAAGACACTAAAGCTTGAGGACTTGACAAAGCAAGGAAAGCTGTTATGAAGGTAGGTAGAGAGGCTCCAAACCAGGCAAAGGAAAAATTTTGGAGGGTGGTTGTAGATGCTACAACATGACCCAACACTAAAAATTCCACCTGATGTACTCTTTTGGTCTGATGGACTCCCTTCCAAATCTGCACCTGTGAAGCCACATAGCTTCACTCCCTTTTTCCATCTATACCATAGTTGAAACTGGGTAGCACCTCTTAGGTACCATAGGACATGGTTAGCTGACTTCCAAAATAATTTGGTTGGTCTAAACATAGCTTGGCTCAACTAGTGGCTACATAGCACATATCTGGTCGTGTGTTCATAAGGTACATCAATGAACCCACTAGTTGTCGATAAATGGTGGCATCCACTTCTTTCGCTAAAGTGGCATCCTCCTTCCTCCAGTTGGTTGTTAGAGGTGTCTCCATGGGTTTGAAACTCTCCATATGGAATCTCTTCAGTATCTCATTTGCATTCTTGCTTTGAGAGACAAACAGTTCCCCATCACCTTTCCATACTTCTAACCTGAGGAAGTAGTGCATGAGACCATGTCCTTCATTTCAAATTATCTTGCAAGGTCCTCCTTGCAAGATCTATTCAACTTCTCATCACCAGTTAAATTAAATCATAAACATATAAGATTGTTGGCATTATGTCTAATGAGTTGTGCTTGATGGAAACCTGCTTGATAAAGATGTCAACATTGTCATAACATGATGTTTATGTAGACTGATACAAATGTTACAGGTGATGTGGACAAAGGAATGTCAGTTCAGAGACAAAAGCATAATAAAAGAAAAGTTCATTAAAGTATACGTGGGTCTTGAGAAGAAAGGTCACGTACATACGTAGGTATTGTTAAGAAAAGTTGCGTAAAGAATCTGCACCATGGTAATCTAGATACCAGGGGTCTTTACCATGGTATTGGCCCACAGTAATGAGTGCATCAACAGTTATTTGATCTCATCAAGGAACGACAAGGAAACTACTAAGGGATTGGCCTAAGGTATTGACTAAGGCTAAAGCTATATAAAGATATGGAGATCAAGGTGCTATGTGTGCAAGTATTGGGTTGTCTATGAATGATTTGATATGAAATAGGTGTGCAACAAAGAGCAAGGAGAAGCCTTAGATATGAAAGATCTTAAGTATGTTGACATACATGGTCGATTGATTTAATTGTTGCAAAATAGATAATATTGATGAAAATGTGATACTCTGATCTAAATGATTTATTCAAAAGTATGTAGTATTGACATTAAAGGTTGTGGAAAGTGAAATTGTGTTTGCAGCGAAATGTTTTCATATTTTTACATAGGAATGTTTGGGAATAGTCGCATACATATATAGGTCCAACTCTGTAGGGTCGCATATATATTTTTTGAAATAATTTTTAGTATGTACAGAACTATACCTGGGTGTTGTGCATGATAAGTGTGTACATATGTTGATATTCCTTGAGGAAGTCATGTATGCAAACTAGGGTTCGATCTAATGATTCGTGTTTATAGTTGAGGCATTATGGTTTACCTTCTACTATCTACCGATGATGTATCTGTCATGATGACCTATGTTTGACAGTGGAAATTGAGGAGACTTGGTTGAATTGATTAGTTTCAATGGTACAAATGTTTGACTAGGTGTATGATCTATAATTTGTAATTGGTTTAGAAATATGTGATTGGTTTAGTGATCTATAACTGGTGAAATGGTCTATGCATGATTTAGTAATTAATGATTTAGTGTTTAGTATTCTGAGATATTTACCTAGGTGTTATACAGAGAAATCTTGTATATACGTGAGTCTTATTCGGTAAAGTCACGTACAAAATTTGATGTTTTGGTTTATGGTTGATATGGGCCTGGTTTGAAAATCTGATGAAAGGTGGCCTACATGTTGTGTGATGATTTTTTGATAGGTGGATCCAATCTAAAACATTCTGAAAATTGGTCCACAAGGAGCTAAGGATTGCAACCTTCAGAAAGGGGGTAGGGTCTCCCTTCTAGTAGGAGCTGATAAACACATTCAAAGGGTTGTAGCTCCCTTTCGGTGGTTAATGGATAGCGAGAGAAGGTTGTAGCCTTCTACAGGTGGGTTCCTAAGTACTGAAAAGAGTTTGCATTAGTACAATTGTAATATTTTTCTTTATGTCAGAAGAAAGAAGATGGAGACAACAAAAATGGTGGTTTTCTCCCACATTGGGTTTCCACCAAAAATCTTGGTGTTCTGTGTGTTGCTCATTTGGTGTGATTTCTTATTTTCTTTACTACATACTGAAAAGTAATTAATCTTCTAGTGTGTTGATAAAAGATAATCATTTGTTAGAAAAATCAATAAACTGGATATATGTTGGTTTCCTTCTCTGAAGTAGCGTACATACACAGATTGATTTAATGACAATAATGTACATATTTCAGAATATCTAATTTGGAAATTTTCATTTAAAATGCCGATTCAACCCCCCCCGCCCCCCTGCCCACCTCAGTATTTTTCCCAATAATTGGAATTAGAGTAAGGTCTCTGAGAATAAGCTTGATCACTTAAGGGAGATCCATCAAGATGAGAAGTCAAGAAGGAGTATCTTCTGCCACACCGCCTTTGTTTAATGGAACTAACTTGGTATTTTGGAAACTCAGAATGGTATCATATTTGTAGTCACTTGGAGCTAATTTATGGGAAATCATTGAAGGAGGTATAAATACCCATCCTCCATTCCCACAGATGATGTAGGGAAGAAACATTATGAGAAAAATCCAAAGGCAGCCAATGCTCACTTTGGAAGCTTAGCAGAATCATAATTTGTGAAGATCATGTAGCCAAATACTGAAAAATCTATATGGGATAAGATTATCCAAAGCTATGAAGGTGACACTAAGGTAAAGAGTGCTAAACTTCAAACGTTTAGAATTCAATACAAGACTCTCAAAATTCATAGTGATGAAAGTATTGAAATATTTTCCTTAGGGTAGATGAGATTGTTAGCTCAAGGAAAACTCTTGGTGATGAAATAAAACATTCAATTGTTGTTGAGATAATTCTAAGATCTATAACCTCAGAGTTTTATTCCAAAGTCTCTGCTATCAAAGAAATGTAGGATTTGAAGAATCTCACTATTGAACAGCTCCATGGGATTTTAACAGCTTATGAAATGAGAAAGGGAGGTACATCATATATCAAAGAATAAGAATTCAAACCTACATAAAAAGGGAAGGAAAATCAATATATTAAGCAAACACGTTACATTTAAGATGAAGAAGAAGCGAATTTCATGAAGAAACTCCAAGTAGGAACTGCTAAGCTTCCTTTCAAATGTTTTTCCCATGGAAGGGTTTGTCACTATGCAACTAAATTTACTTATAAAGAAAATCACGAGAAAGGGAAGAATTCTTCAAAAGGGAATGTTAAAAGAATTTTTGATAACAAGAAACGTTTTTATACTCATGAAGATAGTGAATATTCTTCCAATAATGAGGACGCTGAATATGATCAAGATTGTCAATTGCTTATGGAATTTGAAGAAAATGCGTATATGAATCTAATGATGTTTTTATGGATGCTATAGAATAAAAGGAAAAATGTAAGGAAAATACTCTTGTTGAAGAAATAACACAACTGAAAATCCGTCTAGAAAAAGCTAAATTAGTTGAACAAGTTTTGAAGAAATGAGTTCTAGAAAAAGAAAGGCACTGTTAAAATTTAGAACTTGAAAGAATGGGTCTAAGAAAGGGACTTGAGAAAATAAGGGCTCGAAATCTTATATTTTCTAAAGTATCTGAGACTTTAGAATAAATCATCTAAGTACAACACTCTCCTATAATCAAGATAGGTTGTTATATCATCATTCAACACTTCTGTAGACCTGATGCTCTTTTATGGCCATGGGCAGTTCCTTTTTTCCATGCAAACTTGACTTTATATTAAAAAAAAAAGGTAAAAATCCATATGTGACTTTTCCCATACTAAATCGCGTACATACGTGGTTCCCATAATACTATACCCATGTATACATTTTAAAATATGAAAAAATAAAATAAAATGTTATTTTTGGGTGAGGTTTACGAGTTTTACTGACAGCCCACCTACAGGACCCTATGGCCTAACTGAAATAACCAATTTTAGGTGGTATATATACACCTCTTGGGTAGGCCTAATAAATACAAGAAGAAGGATATTGACATTATACTCGATTTCTCCTAGAACAAGTCTTATTTTCTCGTGCCTCTTGCACTCCTAGTCTCTAGGAAACCATGGTTTCCTTTTTATAAATGCTCAACATCCTTATATAGAATCTATTTTGACTTATTAGAGAGGTTTTATTCATTTCTCAAACTGGACAGGTCCAGAGGAAGGCTTCGTCAGTACCTTTGGCTTAGATCAGGTTGTACCTTTCCTGCACTTATTTTTGTTAACTAATAAAGAAGCTCATGTCTTGTTCCCGATATGCTGTTATCTCATGAAATTTTGTTTATATATTTATATATGATGATCTAACATATTCCTATGTATGCACATTGAATTATCTATTATGTATATGCTTATTTGATTGATTTGCAGGTCTACACATCTTGGAGGAAGCAGAGGGTTTGGACCCTACAGGAACATCTTCAAATGTAGGACCTCTAGGTATGTCTCCAAATCCAAGTTTGATAATTTGTATGTTTGGAATGATTGTTTGAGTGTTATTTTTTGATTATCTTACCCTGCTCTGTTGAGGATTTCAACCCTTGCCTTAGAGAAATCCCCCCCCCCCCCCCCCCCGCACCCAATAGAATTGGAAACTCCACTAGGGAATACCATCAAGTATTTCCTAGAAAGGTTGTTTTTCTTTGATCTGCATTTAGTTTGTTGTTTCTTGGTTTTTTCCAACCATAAGTAATTTGGTCATTCAACCTGATCTTTTAGATTTGGGCTTTATTTTTATTTTTTCTTTGTTTTCCATTCATACACGTTTTTTCTTATAAACAGTCGTGTATATACATAGTTTCTTCCATAGAAACCTTTGTATACACGAGATTTTTTAGAAAAAGTAGTGTATACATGCGGGACTATATTTAAATAGTCACATATAGATATGAAAAATATTTTTTTTTCATTTCTGGCTTTTACTGAGGTCTTGACCAAGTTTATTTATGATTTCTTGATCCTTATGAAGCCTAGAATCACCTCGATGGCTAATGTTGTTGGTGTCTTTCATCTTGTTTGATGAATTCCTATGTCAACCTAGGGTTTGTATTCTTTGAAGCTTTTTGTGTTTGAAGTTGGGATCTAGATCTTCTTTGTGAAGTGTCTAGATGTTCTGTGCTTCTGGAACAGGTCCTGTTTCTCTTGAACTTGTTGATAACCCAATATTTGATTTGATTCTTTTCCAACCTTGAAGTTGGATTCTTTTTTCTTTCTCTTCCTTGTTTTCGAAAAGGGCTTGTGATTCTTGGATGAATGAGAGATTTCGATTCTCTGGAGTCTTATTGATTTTCCGATTCTTTTGTATCTTACTGGCCAAATTATTTGAAGTGATTAAGTTTCTCATTTTATCTAGTCTTTTATCTTTGTGATCATTGGTGACTAGTGGGATTTGAGCCTTTTTCATGCTTTTGGTCTTGAAATTGCTATTTTTTTTCCCTTTTGAGCTTCTTAGTTCTTTAAATCTTTTAAAAGAAAATGAAAAACATTTTTTGTGTTTATTTTCTTTTGTTTTTTGGCTTTGTATTCTTTTGAGTTTTTGGAAAATGTATGAATTCTTCTCTTATAGGTTAAGAGTATTTTTTCTTTGAGGAGTATTTTTTCTTTTGGGATTTTCTTCTCTTTGTTTGTTGAATTGGCCTTTGCCTTTGTGATCACATTTGTTCATCTTTGAGTCTTTCCTTGAATATTTCATTTAAATTTTAGTGTGCATTAGGGTAGATTCATTTTAGACATCTTTTAGTCCTTTTTGTTAGGTTTTGAATGTGTGATTGCTCAAAAGAAAATGAAAAAGAGTTTTTTTCTTTCTTAGGTTTCTCGTAGAACCCATGTAGAAATATATTTCATTGAAGAAAAATAAGTGTTGAATTCTCATGTAGCCCAGGTTTTCTATTGATTTCATTTGCATCAAAACATCATTAGTTTCACTTCCACTTCCCTTGTCTAAAATAACAACCAACTAAAATGAACTAGGCTATTTCTTTTTGTCATAGCAACATCTAATATTTAAGGGCATTTAGGGCCTTGGAATAGCTATATGGAGAGTAAACTCTCCAAGACCACTTAAACAGAAAGTATAGAAGTTTATTAACGAGTGGAAATCCAGTATTGTTAAGCTATCCGATAAATCTCCTCTAACACGAGTCAAGCACAGGGATGTGTGAAGACAAAGAAAGATAGATACCCCCTCTCCTTCTTGTTGGATTGTGCACCCACGAATATTATTCCTGACTTCTGATCACAAGATGGTGACCTTAGTTTCATTTCATAGGGATCGCATAGGTGACTACGGGGGGGAATTCCCTTGGTACCTAATGCAAAAGTTGCATCACTTTCATAGAAATTCAGGAGGGTTCCCTTCAGAAGCTTGGGTACTTGCGCTGACAAAGGATATTGTTTGGAGGTCAACGTAAGTGATTCTAATACCTTTGATAGTATTCTTTGGCCCTCATAATCCAAACTTACATTCAATAGGTCCTTATTTTCTCTTTCTTGTATTTTGGTGTCCAGTCCTGATCACCTGGAGAGGAAATACTTGGAAGTAGTTTGCTTGGTTATATCTTTAGGATTTTTTTAGAGAGTTCTCTATGCTCCTAGCTTTCCATAGGTAATTTGAGTCTTTAATTTTTCTTTATATATAAAGGTGATTGATCCACTGATTTATCATTCTAGAAGGCTTTGTGTTCTTTCACCTGCGAGTGTTGAGCCTTCACCTAGAAGGCACAGGAGTAATTGTGTTAGTTCTTTTGAACCAGATCTAGTTAATGCAATGAAGATAAATATTTTTTTGAGGGCTCTTATTTCACAGGGTGAGCCTAGTCTAGTCCATAATTCAGGTGGAAACAGTTTGGTGCTTTCTAGAGTACACTTCCACTAGGAAGATGGAGTAGAAATTGAAGACGTTTCTTAGTCCGCTACAACTCCCACATAACCTCTTCCTTCTCATATTCCTTATGTTGTATCGTATGTGGGTACTTTGACTCATACACCGACTAGCCCTATCCACTCTCCTTCTTTCTTCTTAATGGCCAATGTTACTGGCACAAGTATATTTGTTGATACATATGGTAAACATACTCCTTCTTCAACTATAAGAGGAGGTACTATTTCTATATCTACTATGGCACCTAGTATTTTATATGTTGGCACTAACTCCATCTCGAGTCTGAGTGGGGGAACCCAACCTTCTTCTCCTTTCACTGGTGCTTATCCTTTTGGAATGTAGCCTAGTGGTATTACATTAGTCTCATCAACTTTACTTTATGTTGCTTCCTTATATATGACTTCGATGGCTAGTGGTTTAGTATATTTACAAGGCTTTTCATTTGGAAGTGGACATTTCCCTCCTTTCAATCCATTGTTGAAAGTAGGATCAATTCCTTTCTCTAGCCATGCTCAAAACATTAATCCTTTTTCAAGGGAGCTAGAGCTTGGTATATCCTTCTCTTAGTGGTTTTGGGTCTTAGAATATCTCTCATTTATTTGGTCAGCAGGGGAGTATGCCATTCCCTACTATTGGTACTTCACAGGCTTTTCCTCCTTTGTCTAGTGCTTGGAATCCTTATCAGGGGCTCTCCCCTTCATATAATGTTCCACCGGTATAAATTTTTCCTATGACTAGTAATCCTATAGTAGGGGGTGGATACCCTCCATATACCCCTAGACTAAAAGGTTTTCCTTATAGTTCAGTCACTTCTACGAGTAATCCTTGACAGCTTGGTGCCTCTCAAAATCTAGGGTACTCTTTTTCAAATGTTGGGAATTAAACTCTTGGATCTTGGAATTTTACAGTCCTCCCACGCTTACCATTCCTAAAAACTCTTAATTTGCTAGATATTTTGAAATTGACTAATGATCTGATTCATTACAACTTGGCTTGGCCTCTAGTCCCTACTAAACTTCCATTTGATATACCAAAATTTGAAGGGAAGTCCGGTGAGGATCCAACATACCATGTAGCCACTTTCCACTTATGGTGATCATTAATCTCCTTGATTGCTGATTCAATTAGGTTGAGACTCTTTCAAAACACCTTAACTCTAAATGTGGAGAAATGTTATATTGAGTTAAAAGGGGGTCATTTTTTCCTATGTTTAGTGAGTTAGGAAGAATGTTTCTCAACTATTCATTATGATGTCATAACTGAACTTCTGGCCAATTTTGAGCAGGACAAGGCTACCCATATTTCTGATAACATTCAAGAGTGGCATAAAAGTAAGAGATTGATCAAGGCTTATATCCATGATGAATTTATTTTAGAATGGTTTTTGAAATCATTACAGCTGGAGATATCTAAGGATGTGTCACTTTCAGGAGTGTTCACTAAAGAACAAGCTATCTTTAGAGCCCAGCAATTAGAGCTTATTTATTCCCAGTGTGGAGTCCTCTATAAGATTTTTCCTAATGCTCCTAAATCAAAAATTGATCTCGCTAAACCAAAACTAGCCACCCATGCCGATGGATTTGTAGGATCGATCAATAGTAATGCGACTAGATTGTTAAATCAATTAACAATTGTCATTAAAATATTCTTATGTGACACAAACTATGCCGTCAGTGTCTACTTCTTCTAACCTTTAGTGGCTAATGTTATTCAGTCCTTGAATCCCAAAGGAAATCAAGAAAACAATGGGAAGAAGAAGGGGCATGGGAAGAGGAAAGATAAGGGCAGGAAGGGGAACGAAAATAAAACTAGTGAAGACACTGGTGAGGGTAAGAAGGAGTCTAAAAAAAAGGTTAAATTCCCATGCAAGTTATGCAGTGGGGATCATATTACTCATCTTTTCCTCAAGATTCAAGATTATCAACACTTGTTAGCCCAGGAAGGTTCTTCTAGTTCCTAGGTTTTTCTTACTAACTCTTCTCCCCAAGGGCAACAACTACTTGTTGGAGTGAGTGCTAATACCAGAACCCCTAAAGGGGGAAAACAGGAAGGAGAATCTACATCGAATGTGTATATGGTGTAGAAATTCTCACTGTAGATCAACATATTATGCAATATACTAAAACACAATACAAGATCTACTTCTACAACACTTTGCGAAAGCTTAATAAATTTGAGCATGATCAATGAGAACACATATAACTGAGAATGAGAAATCAATCACACATAGCAAAGAAGAAATAACCCAGTGAAAGCCTCAGCTAAAACCCCAACTCTGTATTATCATAAAAGTGGAAAATAGTCACAGAATTACACAAAGCCTTAGCTTGGAAGCTAACCAACTCTCAGTATAATCCCTCTACTACTCATAGGCATTAAAAGGCCTCTCACAAACCTTCTCCTTTGCCCTCCAAGCCTCCTGTTTCCTTGCACAGTTTTTCCTGGGGTCCAGTGCTTCCACTTGTGTGAATTCCCACCTCACACAACTCACTTGGCTCAGAAATAACTGCACAAACCTGAAGGAGATAAATCCTTCTCCATGGATGAGTTTCCTTTATAGGAAAAATCAATCCAACTAATAGTACACTATCCCTCCTCTGATCTCAACTGGTTCTCTATCTGAACTGACATGCATGAGTTATTCATGAGAGAATATTCAGTTATCTAAAGTGCAGTAGTTATATGCAAGCATGCATTAACTAACTGAACTCACAATAATTTAAACAAATTGTTTGAATCAATCTAACTAGACTTGACTTAGTTAATTGAGCCAACTAATTACAACTCAAATTAGAAATCATCCTTATCCCTTTAACTGATGGATAAATTCCTCAATTAATGGAGAAACTGTTGCATGTCCTCACATAGACTTCATGTTTGATTTTTCACAAATAATTAACTCATGGTGAATTAATTAGTTTATTTTCAAACATCTATTAAGTTCAAATTCGAATTTTACTTCCTATTTTAGTCTGGGGACTAACTAAAATTGGAATCCATTCCGAACTGCTAAAAATAGCAATGTTATTTTTAGCACTTCCATTTTTCATTCCCTGTTGCTCAATCCAGCACTAGTACCCAAACTGCTATTTATAGCGGTGCTATTTTTAGCATTTCTTGTTGCCATTTTCAACACTCCCTCTCAACAAGAAAGGAATTCAACTCAAACCCAATCATGTACCTTTGGAATGTTCTGCATGCAACACTTCTACCAAGTTTGGTTTCTCCAGCAACTCTAGAAACAAAAAAAGTCCCCACTGATCTCTCTGTTGGGCTAGAAACATACTTTGATGGTGAAGCTCTACCTGCTGCTGACAAGTGCTCCCTATCTGACCTCTGAGCTGCTGCAACACTCCATGCATCTCACACCGTTGCACACCTCTTTGTGCCATCCTGCACTGGTGCAACACTCCTGTGCCTCTCACATTGTTGCAGCCTACTAGCTCTATACTGTCATAAGACTCTTGCAGTGTAGCTCTCTCTTCCACTCCATCCACATCTGTCTTTACCCAATTAGCCAGTCTTGCTACTCCTCGTCGGGGCTCCTGTAGCAAAGTCGAATCAAAGAGGTTGGGTACCTGAAGGATCCTACCCCTATTCTAGCCTTCCTGGGACAATCACTCCACATTGCCCACCTCCTACCTGGAGGTATGGATGCATGTGATCCCTCTGCCCACTTGGCTTGAAATTTTCCCCTACTGGAGGTCTCTGCATGAGTGGATGCCTCCACTCTGTCTCCTCTCGGCTTCCCCAGTTGTGACTGCTCCACAACCTCTGGAAGCTGCTTCACCAATCGTGGCTCCTCGACAATTGTCTGAGACTTCTTCTAGCGCTGTATGTTGAGAGGTAATGTACTCTCCCTCTCAACCACCAAGTCTCCATCAGTTGCCTTACTCCTCAAGGATTTTCATGCATCTTAAACCTCAAGAGCATACGGGCTCTTGACCCGTGAACTGATATGTTTCACCTATCTAGTGATGATGTGTCTAACGAAAACCTTTCCCTTACTAAAGACTACATCATAGCCTTTGTCTTCCAGCATCGCGATCGAAACCAAATTTCTCTTCAGTCCTGGTACATACTTGACATCGGTCAAGGTAATGTGAGCTCCATGCTCCCTCTAAAAAACAACCGTGCTTACACTTGAGACACTATACTTTTCATCATTACCCATCGCTATGAGTATCTGGAGATATTTCTCCTCCAAAGTACTGAACAAACGCTTGTCTCCAGTCATGTGGAAAGAAGCTCCACTATCAAGAAACCAACCACTTCCCACCATGGATGAAACCATGCATGCAAATAGTGTGAAATCCAACACGAACTATGAGGCCAGTGCCTCACCTTCTGATCCTTCCATGGATCCCTTCTTGGATTTCCTTAGTGGACAATTTGTAGCAAAATGGCCCACCTCATGACAACAAAAGCAATTCACTTTCGATTTGTCAAACTTCTTCCCACCTTGGGAAGAACTGGATTGGGAAAGAGAATCCTTCTCCTTCTCCTTATTTTCCTTACTTGCTAAGGCACATTTTTCTTTATCCTCCATGTATGAAGAACCATCTCTGGTGCTTCCTGTTATCTCCTCCTGCATCATATTCGACCAAATTCATTCCCAATCTGGCATTTTCTCTCTTCCATTAACCGAGTCTTGGTAGTTATGCCATCTCTTTGGAAGACCGAGGAGTGCAAGACTCACCATGTCATCATCAATTGTCACGATCCCTACACTTCCAAGCTCATCCCTGCATGTGGTGAGCTTGTTCAGATACGTAGAGATCATGTCGCCCTTTTCACACGATCTCTCGAAGCTTGTCTTTTAGCACCGGCTTCCTCTGATCGCTACTATTATGATATAGATCTATCAATGTTTTCCACATTGAAAATGGTGTCTCCTTCCCATGGAGGCTCGAGACAATGTGGTCTCGAACTGCCTCCAGGAGGATTATCCTTGCTCTAGCCACACATTTCTTCCATTCTGCCAATTGAGTAGCATCAATCGGCTTGGGTACTTCTTGATCAATGAAGTCCATTAGACCGTTATCCTCTAATATTGCCTCCATGCGATCCTTTCAGGCTATATAATTCGAGCTGCCATCAAGGGCATACTCGAGTCTTAAACCACTAAACGCCATAGGTGAAATAGAGATGTGATAAGAACTCGATTTCTATATTCAAGAACCAAACTTTGAACTTCTCCTTCTTGTATATTGTTCTTTGCATTGATCAGATTTGCTCCGATACCATGTAGAAATTCCCACTGTAGATCAACAGATTATGCAATATACTAAAACACAAAACAAGATCTACTTCTACAACACTTTGCAGAAGCTTAATCATTTTGAGCACGATCAATGAGAACACATATAACTGAGAATGAGAAATCAATCACACATAACATAGAAGAAATAACCTGGGGAAAGCCTCAACCTAAAACCCCAACTCTGTATTATCATACAAGTGGAAAATAGTCACAGAATTACACAAAGCCTTAGCTTGGAAGCCAAACAGCTCTCAGTATAATCCCTTTGTTGCTCATAGACAGTCAAAGGCCTATTACAAACCTTCTCTTCTGCCTTCCAAGCCTCATATTTCCTTCCGCACTTTTTCCTGGGGTCTAGTGCTTCCACTTGTGTGAATTCCCACCTCACACAACTCACTTAGCTCAGAAATAACTGCACAAACCTGAAGGAGATAAATCCTTCTCCATGGATGAGTTTCCTTTATAGGAAAAATCCATCCAACTGATAGTACACTGTCCCTCCTTTGATATCAACTGGGTCTCTATCTGAACTAACATGCATGAGTTATTCATGAGAGAATATTCAGTTATCTGAAGTGCAACAGTTATATGCAAGCATGCATTAACTAACTGAACTCACATTAATTTAAACAATCTATTTAAATCAATCTAACTAGACTTGACTCAGTTAATTGAGCCAACTAATTACAACTCAAATTAGAACTCATCCTTATCTCTTTAACTGATCGATAAATTCCTTAATTAATGGAGAAACTGTTGCATGTCCTCACATAGACTTCATGTTTGATTTTTCACAACTAATTAACTCATGGTGAATTAATTTATTTATTTTCAAACAGCTGTGAAGTTCAAATTCGAATTTTACTTCCTATTTTAGTCAAGGGACTGACTAAAATTAAAATCCATCTCGAATTGCTAAAATTAACAATGCTATTTTTAGCACTTCCATTTTTCATTCCTTGTTGCTCAATCCAGCACTAGTACCGAAACTTCTATTTATAGCAGTGCTATTTTTAGCACTTCTACTTCTAGCATTTCTTGTTGCCATTTTCAACATATGGTTAAGTCTCATGTTGATATTTCAACTAGATCACATGATTATGGAGAGTCAGAATCTTCTAAGGCTAAAAATGCCTTTGATTCTCAATTACTTCTTCATATAGAGAGGCCAGCAGTTGAACCTATACCTCAGATGCTGAAAGGCTCCTCAAATCGATCAACTTATAATCCAAATTCTAGGGCTGCTCAGAACTATTCCATCATTGAAGATTTAGCTCAGAGCCCCTATGCTATTTCGACATTAGAGGCACTCTAGTCATGTCCTACGTAAAGGAGTGATTTTCTCACTGAAATTAGAGAAGATGACTCGAAAAACTCTTTAGTAATTCATTTGATATGTCAAATGTTAAAATGATACTCCCTCATCATATGGATTTTCAGATTAAATATACGTATTGTAAAAATACCATGTTTTGAACCATAGTTGATGAAGGGGCTTCCACATGTGTCATGTCTATCTCATGTTGGAAAGCTATTAGGTCCCCTTATGTTGTTCCCTCTCCTACTCTCTTAACCGCATTCAATGGTCATTTTCAGGACGATCTACTGCCAAGAAGGTATTAATGACTCAGAAGTGGAGGGAATGGTCGAATTCAAATTCAAACGTAACTATAAAAACTCTTGGTGTAACTTCGAGACAACACTTGGTGGTTTAAGATTTGCACCAGTACAGAGGCTTGAGAACCAAGCTACCCCGCCACCCGTAAGTACACAACCAAGTGGATCCAATATAGAAATTATGACAGCTGCAAGGACTAGAGTGAGATTCGTGGAAGAGCCCCATATGACCCAGGAGGAGCCTGGAGAGGTGGTAGCTGCCCCAGAGGTTCCAAAGTCCCCATGCATGCCACGACCCCAGAAAGACAAGTAGATAATGGGGCTAGTCTGGGTATCACCACGGAACCCACAATTCAATCAATTGTCAATGGCAGAAAAGGGCAAAGCTGTCACCATTGAAACCGAGGAGGAAGAGGAAGATTTGCAAGCCCTGATCGCTCAAATTGAAGCACAGGATGATGAGGCAAAAAATGTTTCCCAAGTACCTTCGGCGATAACACTACCCCCATACATCCCCCCTGTGGAAAGGGACAACCAAGATACCGAAGGACCTGGAGGCCATGAAGAGTGCACTCCAGACCCTGCTTCTTCTGGATGAAATAATATTTGACGGTCCACCACTGGGACGGGTATCGAATATAAAGTTCGAAGACTGGGACCTCGTGGAAAAAGATAAGTTCCCACAATTGGCCGAGGAGAAATTACTGTAGCAGAAGTGGTTACGAGGTGTGGAGAAGGCTGGATTACTCCATCTGAGGTGGATACCCCACTACCACTGTGCGCCCATCACAATCTTTGTCATCCGACAGCTACTATGTCTAGTACATGATGGGTATCTCTGGCTGGAGGAGCCGATTCCCATCACGGCCGATTTGATACACCAGATTTCACGGCTGCCTACCAAAGGAAACAATCCCACAGCCATAGCAGGAAAGAGTAGCGACTTGGGCCTCGCCGAAGCTATGAAGGCCAAATATAAGCTAGAGAAGCAGAAGCAAGGGTATGTAATAGCAAGTATTAAGGACCGAGCAATGTGTGTCACCACCCAGCTGCTGGCCGGCAAGATCATGAGGAAATGCCACGCAGACAAGGTGCCAACATCTGTAATTGCATTGGTGGAGCAGTGTGCAGAGGGGTCCAGTATAACTGGGCGCAGTTTCTCTGCCATAAATTTTGACAAATTGTATGGAGGCTCAGGAGCAGGGTAATACCTTCGACTATGCGTGGTTGCCCTTATCCATCTTGTTGGTTGCAGTGATGTGATGTAGGTAGTGTTCCCTTTGCAAACAGAGGAAACCCCTCTAGCCCTAGAGTGGGTCTAGTCACAACAAGACAAAACAGCAGCTAATTTCCTTAAACAGTCATTATTGAAAGAGCCTACCTCAAACTAGTGTTCGATGGAGCTTTTGTTGCACTACTTCAGCTATTGTTTCCTTTTCCTCGATGAGAAATTCACCTGAAACAACACAAGAGAATAACAGAACACATAACAAAGTACAACAATGATCTATTCACCTACAGATTCAAGGAGCCATAAGCTATCAAGTATATTTTACACATGACATAGGAAATCACCATTGATTGTATTAAAATGAATAAAAGCAAAGCTTACAACAAAGCCTTGATGTCGTAAGCTTCCTCGAAGGGTCTAACCAATATGTTTCTTCAAGCATTCACTCTCAAAAAGGGTCTCCCAAGAGGTTGATAACTTTCTCTCACACTAAAAAGCACTAGTACAAGGCTAAGGAAATCCACAATCAATTGCTAGACTGTCAATAATTCACACTGTAAACTATCAATTTCACACCAAACTTGCTAATTTTCCCCAAACCAAAAACTAGCTGATCATAGCAATGGAGAATGCTTATATAAGAGGAGGAGCCTCCACACATGAGGGAGAGGGAGCTTATACTCAAGGGAGGTTTCTCAAAAGGCAGAACCACCATCCTAGAGGAGGAAAGGTGAACTTCCTTAACCCAACAACCAGTTCCAGAAGCACCCAAAAGTATTCTGTTTGCACTAATTCGCCATATCTAGATCGTTGCGAGTCAAACACTGGGACTTCGAGACGATGTTGCGGGGTAACAGTGTATCCAAAGCTATCATCACAAGAAAGATATTGAGGACTTGCGACGAGCCCTAAAATCTGACCGTCGTAGAGAACAGATGCACCCCTGCGATGATGTCGTGACGTTCTAGTTCATTACAGAAAATAGTCGCACGCAGAATGAGGTTTACTTGCGATGATATTGAAACATGGGTAAAAAGGGTCAATATTTAGGATTAAAGAGAATTTTTTAATCTTGTTTCAATTATTGGGAAGATGTGGACACATTTGTTTGAGGTATGACACAGAGAAGATATCGCTCAGGGACTGAATTTATCTGAGATCAGGGGATACAGGGTCAATGAAAAATTACTGTGTAACAGAAGCCCCCTAAACCATGCAGGCTGAGAGAGTGGGAGGGGTGAAATGATTTACAAAACCATAACCGAATCGGAATACCATCGCTGAGAACCTGTAGATGCAAGTACAACCGATATCTTTGACAGTGAAAGAAATACATGTAGTCTAGGCATGGGTGCAGCCATCCAAAAGATAGATAGAATTGGTTTGTGGTATGAATGCAACCATCCAATCGATAAGACCATATAAAAATAGAGGTATGGTCGCAGCCATCAAAAAATATTTAGGTATGGTCACAACCATCCAATCAAAGAGTCATGTATGCAATCATGAACCAATCCACGCAACCCGAACTTATGTGATCTTAGTCTGGGGTCTTGAATCTCAACCGATCATAGTACAATTTCTAATATGCGAATAGATGTGCTGAAGTCAAGCATACTAGATAATCGCTTGATTATTGGCCAAAGATGTAAACCATTAACAAGTGTGAGAGAGACCACCAATAATGTCAATGGTTCTCAAGGTACTGTCAGTACAATCCACAAAGTGTGAAAAATGATCTGGAGTCGAACACTTGTAGAATCCCCACAACTCTAGAAATCGACACCCAACTTCGCAAGGTACGCATTGTTTGGATTTTTACCACGGTTAAAAATAAAACAAAGTGAATTATGTTTTTTACCAATGCCTTGTTATAGTCTTTTTTTGAAATTTAGGGTTTTAACTATAGTTTTTTGGGGTTTTACTATAGTTTTTAGGCTTTTGGTTATGGTTTTTAGGGGTTTTGACTTAGGTTTTCAAACATTAATCATGTATCTTTGTGGAATGGGTCTTATGCTTGGGTTTCTCTATGTAGTAATAGGTGTGTCAAATGCGGGCACTGATCGATACATGCTTGGTAAATACCATGAAAATTTCTCACGAGTCCTCTTTAAGCTCTTTTTTGACTCATAAAATATGAAAATATTGCCGAGTATTTTTCCCTTTTTAACTCCTTAAAGAGAATAAAATGGAGGTTTGCTTTTAGCTCTTTTCTGACCATTTAAAAACAAAAACATGGCCAAGCTCTTGTTGTTTCGAGCTCGTTCTTGGTTATGAAACATCGTGTCTCCAGTAAGTTTTCTACTTTTTCGGACTATAACCACTATTTATGAAAAGTACCCCTTGACCGAAATGGTCAAGCGGTTCTCTCGAGTATCATTTTCTACCTTTTTGAGCTTGAGAGAGATAAACTTATGAAAAGGGACCACCTGGAGTTTTCTTTTCCATGTCTTTTTCAAACTCTCTAAACATGAAAAAGACTCTAAGTTTTACCTCCGAAGGACTCGTTAAAACCTTGCGACATTGGACTCGTCACCATGATGAGACTCGAGCTTCTCCTCCCTAGGGCTTGTTAAAATTTCACTAGGTTAGATTTGTCTGAAGGATGAACTTATATCGCAAGCATATGCTATCCCCTTCAAGCTTCCTTTTCAAAAATAATTGGGGTACTCGCCAGCAATGGTGGGAGGGAATTTTGGAAATATTCCATTGGATACCTACAACAACTGGTCACTCTTAAACATCGACACCTTTGTCTCTCGCTAGGTTTGGGATATCCTCACATCGTCATTGGCCTTCTGGGGTTTGGGTTTGTCATTTTCCCTCATTCCATTTGATCCTTGTCATATCAGCCAGACCTTCGATCCCTTGGTACCAAAATGCTTCCACATTTTGGAGTCGTGTCGCCGAAATGTTCAAGAGTTTAATCCTTCTGCAGTTTGCACCCTTACACCCTCCTCTGATTCTTTGTTTCATTCATCTTCATCTTGTTCCTTGTCTCATGTCATTGATGTGGGAAACAGTATGGCCCTCCTGTGATGGATCGCTTCCTTTTGACATCAACTCATTATCCAGGAATTTGATCTAGATAATCCTTTCAGTACCTTGGAGCTTGCATGCCTCAATGGCAAGTTCTTCGTGCTCGATGACATGCTTGCATTATGGTCGCCAACTTGTGATGTAGGTAATGTTCCCTCTGCAGATAGAGGCAACCCCTCTAGCCCTAGAGTGGGTCTAGTCACAGCAAGACAAAACAACAGCTAATTTCCTTAAATAGTCATTGTTGAAAGAGCCTGCCTCAAACCATTGTTCGATGGAGCTTTCATTGCACTACTTCAGCTATCGTTTCCTTTTCCTCGATGAGCGATTCACCTGAAACAACACAAGAGAATAACAGAACACATGACAGAGTACAACAATGATCTATTCACCTACAGAGTCAAGGAACCATAAGATATCAAGTATATTTTACACATGACATAGAAAATCACCATTGATTGTATTAAAATGAATAAAAGCAAAACTTACAACCAAGCCTTGACTTCGCAAGCTTCCTCAAAGGGTCTAGCTAGTATGTTTTTTCAAGCATTTACTCTCAAAAAGGGTCTCCCAAGAGGTTGATAACTCTCTCTCTCTCACTCAAAAGCACTAGTACAAGGCTAAGGAAATCCACAACCAATTGCTAGACTGTCAATAATTCACACTGCAACCTATCAATATCACACCAAACTAGCTAATTTGCTCCAAACCAAAAACTAGCTGATCATAGAAATGGGGAATTCTTTTATAAGAGGAGGAGCCTCCATAAATGAGGGAGAGGGAGCTTATCCTCAAGGGAGGTTTCTCAAAAGGTGGAACCACCATCCCAGAGGAGGAAAGGTGAACTTCCTCGACCCAACAACCAGTTCTAGAAGCACCTAGAAGCATTATGTTTGAACTAATTCGCCATATCTGGATCGTCACGAGTCAAACACTGGGACTCAGAGACGACGTCGTGGGGAATAGTGTATCCATAACTATTGTCACAAGAAAGATATTAAGTACTTGTGACAAGCCCTAAAATCCAACTGTCGCAGAGAACAGATGCACCCCTGCGACGACGTTGTGACGTTCTAGTTCATTACAGAAAATCGTCGCAGGTAGAATGAGGCTTACTTGCAACGATCTTGAAACATGGGTAAAACGGGTCAATCTTCAGGATTAAAGAGAATTTTTTAATCCTATTTGAATGATTGGAAAGGTGTGGACACATTTGTTTGAGGTATGACACAGAGAAGATGTCGCTCAGGGACTGACTTTCCAAGATCAAGGGATAAAAGGTCAGTGACAAATTACTGTGTAACAAGGGGAGCTACCGAAGGATAGCTAGTTCCCCAACATTGAGAAGAACCTACTCAAAGCCGCAAGGTACACCTCGATCTGGGAGACGAAAGACGTGACAAGGGTTCGCGAGATCAAGGTGTTTTGGGTGTTCATGGAGGCATGCATTTGAACATGGATCAACCACAGGCCATGTTTGTCCCCGACAGTATACAACAGTTTGCAAAGCATGGCCAAGTCAAGGTGGATATGCATGATTTGTATATCCGGGTGTGAAAAGATCCAGCCCGAACATGGGTAAAGCTTCCGTTCATTGCAATGAACGATGCAATCTTCGAGGTAATGGCAGCATGGTCTTCGGAGTGGCATGCTCTGGACTTAGCAAAACTTCAAAAGATTGCCGCATGACAGTAGAAGAAGGAAACCAAGTTGCGCATCACAAATTTGGCAAAGAGAAAGCGCTAGGAATACGAAGCAGCCACGCAGCGGAAGGTGGCCAAGGCAGCAGCGACAGCGTGGATGGGGGAAACCACAACCACGCCCACCAAAGAGACTGACGAAGTTCAGGAAATTTCCACGGAGTAGGACATATAGGGGGAGGTGGAGATATAGGAACACACGAACTTGACAACAACATCAACCCAAGTCAAGAGGTTGTGCGTCCATGAGTAGCCAACGTACGCAAAAAGACAAAGACAACAAAGATATTGGAGGGAGATCTTCTTAACAGTAGTGGACCAGTTCGTGATGTCACTAAGGATGCTCTCGAGGAGTTGATGACAGAGCAGACGACTATGTTGGGGGTGCTTAGAGAGCATCTGCAGGCATTACAAGTGTGACTCCCAGGAGTTCACCACACAGCGTAGCGGGGCCATCTGACGATACTCAGCTGATGCACGCCCACCCAGCCTGCACCATGGGATTACCTGAAGGTGCAGTTTTGGCATTAGCTAAGGATTATGGGGCCACGATGAAGGACTGTGGGTCGAATTTGGCCACCCTTCCCAGAGAGACCCTCTACCAGCTGCAGGATGGGGTAACCACTGAGCTCCGCGCCAAGAAAGGCCGCGCCCTTCAAATCTTAATGGAGCAAAAGGGAAATTGGGAGTAGATCAGTCTACAGTGCGACAACTTGGTTGCACATAACCAAGGATTGGAACAAGTTGTGGACGAAGCCTGTAGCAGCATACCAGAACTAGCGATGCCAGCGGAACTCCTAGTAGTAAAAAAGATTCATCACATGGCGACAGGATTCCGTAGGGCCCAGGAGGAGGTTGCGAAAGTTCGGTTGGAGTTGAGCTTGTAGATCGCTGAGTTGCGGCTGAAGACGCAGCCCACTACACCCCCAGAAGTCAAAGAGCAGCGCCACCATTGTTTCAGGGAAAACTAGTGTCAATTCGAATTGCTAGTCCCACTAAGATGGGTAGCTATCTTAGAAACAACCAATGAAATCTTTTCAAGAGTTCCTTTAAGTGTGATAGATGGAAGAGAAGAAAATACAACCAACCTAGATCTTCTGCTTTGATCTTAGCTTGATTTCTCCTTTCCTTGATAGAATTTTCCACTCCTCTCCTACTTGTCCCACTTCAAAGAGTACCTGTAGAGTCAAAGTAACAGCAAACTATCAAAGCATCTCTATCTAAAACATCATAAACAATGTGGAATCAGAAACACATTGACCATACAATTGCATTTATAAACAATAAGATTCACAAATACAAGATCATATGAAGGAAAACTCAAAGAACTTTATTAATAGTAATGTAAGAGAGGATTACAACCCAGGTGTCTGATCCAGCATCATCCTCCCAGTTGTAGAAGACCTCTTCACCTCATGAACAAGCAAATCACCCAACAATGTAATGTCTCTTCTCACCAACAAACCAACAACACTTCCTTACAAAATACAAAATTCCAGCCTCTAGATCTCTCAGATGAGGGATCCATTTATAGATGTCTTGCAAGGGTGTGAGTTAGCTCTAGGTTTTTGATTAGTGTCATTCCACTAATAGTTCTTGGTTCCACTTGGAGATTTCATTGATCTATTTCTCATCCCTGGAAGCATGGAAGCTACAGCAAGCATATGACAATGTCAGAGGGACCGCGCAAACGGTCGTCCTTACTCAACGCCTTGCCAGAATGAAGGAGGCCCAGGCTCTCAAGGAACAGGTGGATGTTGCACGCCAGAAAGAAGCAATGCTAAAAGCATGCATTCAGCCTTGGCTTGAGGAAGCTTTCCTGGTCACCGCCACAATCGAGGAAAATTTGGCATAGTTGCAGAATGCAGCTAGGTTCAGGCAGGAAGGTTCCCTAGACAATGATGCATCAGAGAGTCGCGCACAATGGATACAACGGAAAACGGAGGAGTGAATTGCCACTGTAAGCGAAAAGCAAAAGTTGTTGGATAGACTCTGCGCAAAGATCAGCGTACCAGCCAGGTGACTCAGGATGAGTCACATTGACTACGTTAGGGGCCTGTTGGGAAGCGGAGCCCCATAGTGAATTTTCGGGGCATAAAGCCTAAGTTTTGGGTCAATGTAATGTAAAGACTCGGAAAAATGCGGGCGCAGAGCATGAGAGTCTAGGGTAGTCCACCCCAAAATAATGTAGTTTAATATAGAATGTGTCAGCCTACCCATGGTCTGCGGACGATGGGAATGTATAAATAGAGCGAGGCTCTAAGGTAGAGGCAATCTTTGGTTAGTGGGTATCTTAGTGTTATGGGTTTTTGAATGCGATATTTGCTATGAGTTTGTAAGTCCGAGTCGTAGTTGGTAGTAGTAAGAGTAGGCCCTGCAGCTGTGTGCACAGAAGCCTGGTAGGGTCCGCAGCTGTGTCCGTGGACCCTTACAGTTGAGTGTGTAGGGTGGAATTGGATTGTACTAGAACAGAAGGTTAATAAAAGATAAGTTGATTCTGGAATATCGTGCATCTGATCTGTGTGTTTATGTTCAGTTATATATTTGCATCTTTTTACAATTTATGATTGCACGCATTAATTAATAAGTGTTAATTGAGTAAATAAGAGTATCGGGCCCACAAAATTAAGCCAGAACTATAATAATAACTTAGTAAGGATAAAGGATCTGGACAGTGCCTCATCATGCTCTGTATAGAGCTACGGAAAGACCAGACAGCTGCGCAGAGTAGCGCAGCATGCTGGATCAGATTGCAACCATTACAGACCTCATCAGGACATCCCTAGGGTGCGAAAACCTGGTTCCAACACCCTCCCATACTACCTCGGGTGAGACTTCAGTCCGCACTCCACTTATTATTGTCAAAAGGGCTGGTAGTGTGGGATTTCTTTGGCTAAAACACTTTTGAACCTATGTCAGGCCCCACTAAGCCAACACACTCATACATAATAATCACCTCTGTGAAGTTGGACTATATTAATATGACATAATATCACAACATATTAACTCATACATGAATGTCATAACACTAACCATTTGCATAGGCCAATCCAAATTAGTATGATACATATAAAATCAAGATCTTAATGTAATAATCCCAATCATCAAGTTACTAGCATATAACAACAAGAAGTTATATATCATGCTCATCAACAACATATAACCTAATCATCAAGCTAACTATCATATAACAGCAACAAGTTAACCTATAACACATTCATCAACAACATATAACATAATCATCAAGTTATCTAACTTAAAATACAAATAGAAATTCATATAGCCACAGGGTACTATCACTCATGACTATCTGACACATGTGCATACTACACTAATCAACTAGCATCTATCATGTATGTAACCATAACATCAATAGAATGAAAGGCATACGCATAACCAGAATGCATATAACAATCCTTAACCCACATACCTGCATGCCCAGCATAGAAACTTGTATGACGACATGATCTTCCCTCGAGGTCCAACGCTACAACTTCACTTTAATGGTTTGCATCTCCTACATCATCTCAACCAACTCATTAGCATCATAACATACCAATAACATCATGGTGACCTAATTGCATACAATGACCTCACAATGCATGTTTGACTTACTGTACATGCATATCTATAACCATGAAAATGCATGCATAACAACATATAGACACTGACATGCATAATAAAGGAATATACAACCATACACTCATGATGACACATCCCACAACAACACCATCAACCTTCATATGGCGACATCACTACAAATATGATGAACACCATGTAAATGTAGCAAGCACATTGACTACAAGCATAAGGAACACATATCAAACCGGCACAAATGCATGATCAACACACCGCCCATTTAGCCTGAGGGTTCAACCATGTTATGATACCACTCTGTAGCACCCTCCTCGCACATCTACCCTAGTAACTAGCCAAACAGGGTAAACATGTCAGGAGAAGTTACTATGATATGATTCAACTCCCTATGTGTTAGTTAAGGAAGTGGATTCGACATAAACATACCATACAGAAATTCCACATCATCAATAGAACTCTGAAGAGCCATCCCAACCACTCAAGTAACCATCCCTACAATCCCACTGAGTTTTTAGACCATTAAACCCCCAGAAACTCCCTTGATATGGAAAACCATGCATCCAGGAGGCTCTAGACACTCCCACATCATGGGTATGCATGTATCTGGGAACCTTTCTCCTTAGACCTATTCCCTTGACTCTTAGATTTGTGCCACTTTTTCAGGACTAGGTCAATGCCCAGAACTCAATGACAGGTTCAGAAATGAATTATCACAATGAAATAATGATAAAATTCAAATTACTTGAACAAGGACCTGATTAGACCCCTACTAGCCATGAAAGGAATTCCGTCATACATGTCACCAATATGTAATCTACAGGTTTAAACAACATATCTAAGAATATGTTATAGATCCATTTAGGAACATCACTACCATCATCCAGATTAGTGTTTTAGGGCTCATCAAACCCTAATTTCAGTTGCTACATGTCCTAAACAAGTCAAACTTTTGAATGCCTTCTTCCTAGACAGTTTCATGACCTGAAGACATCCTTAAATGACCTCTAGAAGGACCAGTGTAGGTAGGCCCATGTAAGGGTGTGATGCAAAGTAGTTAAGTCCATGCCAAGGTGCTCTACAGAGCACTTAGACCCACTTTGACCTGCGCTGGGCGAGATTGAGTGAAATTCACATAGGGTTCTAGGAATATTCTTATCTTCTAGAGCCATCTAGAAGATTCCCACACTTATCATCTCCTATGAGCTCGAAATTGGATAGGGAATGAGTCAAGTAACCTCCTACCCTCTCATCCCTTCTCCATGGAAACTAACTCTAAGTTTGGAAGGCCATTCAATACCCTCATTTATGACAAAAACTCCTCCATCTTCCTATAAATTGAGCACTCATCTAAGTGATCAAGGGCTAGACTTTGATGAATTGTAAGGAGATAATGTTAGTTTCAGAATTGAGACTATTGTAAGTGTTGTTATGCTGCTGGAATGTCATGCTTATGATGTGATGTGGATGGAACCAAAGTTCGAGGAGTGGCTTTGAATCAGGCTTCATGGTTCTAATTATTCCTTCTATTCAATAAAGTATTTACACCTTTTTCCATATGATTATCTTGATATATGAATGCTTATATGTGTGAATGTATTTGATTCCATTTACTTGTAATCAATAGATCTTTTGCTTTGATTGATTCTTTGTCTTCTGTTGATGTTTACAGGTACTTCTCAAGCATGTTAAGTATGGGAAGGAGCGACAGGACCGATGCAAAGGAGACAAGAGGAAAGTGAAAGTACAAGTAGGTCCTCTCATTCTCTTTGTCTTATCTTTTTATTATAGAAAAAGGTTAAATTGCCTTAAACTGTTGTTCTAGATATGGCTACTTATCTAGGGAATTGGTATTTATCCATAGATATACCAAATTATTCATAACAAATTGGCGACTCCACTGGGGAACAGTCATCGTTCCAAGTAGCTTATACACATCCTAAGACACTCTCACAGACCATACCAGCTTTCGTTGAGTGTATTTCACCCTTATTGAAGTGAATTTTGGTCAAAAACTATGTTTACTTTCCTCTTGCAATGGCTTACTGTCCCCAGTGCAGGCTTATGAGGGACACAGTACGCTGCAGAGCACCCTTTGCTTAGGGACAGTGCTCTGAAGTGCACTGTATCCCATTAAGGGCTGCGCTGTTCCTCCTTGGGTTAGTTTTCCACCTTTGGATAGGGTTTTTCACCAAATTTCTTCTGTTTGATTGCTTTTTGAATGATCAATAAGTGTTATGTCTCTGAAATCAAGATTGTATCTCCTTTGCTAGCCCTACTTTTTCCTTCATTGTTTAGTGTTTCTTAAATGATTTCTTTATCACTATCAATTCATTGTCAAAGTTAGTTTATAGTCGATTAATCATTGTTCAAAAGAAAGTGTCGTAAAAGTCTTCATTTCTTTCGAAAAGGAACTGTCATAAATTCTTCGTTCTTGCAAAAAGATTAATTGATTGTATGTGCATTAGTTTCCTTTTGTTCATTTCAACATTAAGGGAATTGAAAATAAAAACTTGCATTGTGCATATTGTAGTTTGTGAATGCTTGATAGGAATAGTTTAGGAAAATTTCATTAGATGTTCTCTTTGCTCTTTGTCAAATATCTGATTGCTCTATCCCTTTCTAGCTAAGGTTTTCATTGTTAAAATTGAATGATAAGAATGTTTATCATAATAGTTGCATTCTATGAATTGAAAACATACATCACACGATGAACCTTGAAAGGAAAATTCTAAAGAAGATCAACTTAAAATTCATTTGAATTAACCTAATGGAGCATTGTAACTTAACACATAACGTTTAGAGGTTCTAGGCTAGAGACGTGTTCTGGCATCATAAAACATAGTAGTTGTCGCTAACTTGTCTATGATACATCTCGAGTATGTTACCTCATTCCACATACATGATTATATCATAGCTCATCCACGTACCTTTGGGTATATATGGAAGTGTTACAGTACGTAAAGTATATGGGAATGATCTCACTATGCGATTTCGCATTAGACATCGCTAATACGGATTGGGCCTCAACATACTTTCAGGTATATATGGGGGGACAACACTAGGTTGCTATCCATCCTTAGGTAACCGAGTTAGCTACCTTGTACACTATGATACACCAAACACAACATTCGAGGAGATTGCATGCCCGTACTTCTCGGTTCGCCAGGAGGTATTATGCATTTCACAGTTACTTGGTAATCCTTTTTCCTAGATCATCCCTCTTTTGTTTTGTTTTGTTATTTTGATTAAAATAAATTTAATTCACCACGGACAACATCCTCCACACTCACTCAGTTGATCTTAGGTTGAGACATATGGCGACAAATTCAGAGTCCCCCAACCAAGGAATTCCTTTTGATGGGAATCCTAGTCCTTTTCCTCCTTTCAGAAATATTGGTGCTCCTTATATGGCTACATTGTTCCTTTCAGGACTTACCATTGGCTTGCTAGTATGGTTGTTTTCAACCTCCTTGGTTCAAAATGTTGTGATTTCTCTGCAGTCAAGTACTCCTCCAACTGGACAAAATCGACCTTCAGTTGATCCTAAAGTTGACCCTTTTTTTTCTTCCTCGGTTTTTTCTTCCTCCCCTTATTCCTATTCGCCTGGTGAAAGTATTGGTACTAATAACTACATGGCTAAGAAGAAGAAGAAAGGGAAGAAGAAGAATAAGAAGAAAATTCAGCAGGGGGGCAACCAAGCAACCATTGCTTTGAATGTAACTTCTGATGAGAAACCGTCCGATAAGCCTCACAAAGTTCGATATCCATGAAAAATTTGTATGGGAGACCATTTTCTTCGAAATTGTCCTGATATTCCTCAGATATTAGAAGAATGGTCTTCTTGTTCACATCATCCTGTGTCATCAACTTATGGAGATCACAGTAGTGACACACCATCGACTAGTGGTAGTAAATTTCATGGAACGAAGGGTAAAGTTAAGTTTCCTTGTAGGTTATGTGAAGGGAATCACCCCATTCACCTTTGTCCCTGTCTGGATGAAGCCAAAAAAGTGTTGGATAACTGTCCTGCTTCACTGTAACAACTTCCATCTGCTTACAGGAGACTATCCCTTAATCCTTCACTAGTTGATAAAGTGACTGACCCAAATCAACTGTTGGTCAAACCCACTCTCTCTGAATGTGAATCCCATGAGTCTATACCTAACCAATCACAAGTCGAGGAAACAATTGACCTGATTTCACCTTCAGTTAATCGTACCTTTCCCAAAGAGAGTGAATATGATACCACTCAGGTTCTTTTTGTTTCTTTATATTCCAATAAGCTTTGGGGAAATCCTCATGTTCCATCAAGACAGGAGGAAAATCCTCCCGTTCTCATAACTCAAGGGGATAATTCTCCCATTCTTATGGTACCCCATCCAAGTAGTCTAGTCACTTCCTTTGATTGGAATTGACTGGCAGGATTTTGTCTTCCTTCTTATGTGCCTTTCCAGATCATAGTACATGTTTGTAATATGATTGTATATGACACTATTATAGATGAAGGTGCATCTGTGAGTATCCTTTCCTCAACTTCTTGGCAAGTGCTCAGTTCGCTGCCACTTGTGCCTGTTACCCTAAATCTGTTGGCTTTTAACAGAGGAACTAGTCAACCATTAGGGATCCTCCCTCAGTTGCCTATTACTTTGGGAGGAAAGATTGTTTATCTCAATGTGATGGTAATCCTAGGCCCTTTATATTACAATTTACTTCTTGGGAATGACTATGTTTATGATATGAGAGCTATTGTTTCAACACTCTTTCGAGTGATCTATTTCTTGCATAAAGTAAGAATTGTCACCATTGACCAACTTTCATTTCCTGGTCCAAATATAGCTTCCAATCAGCCATCTTCCCTAAATGGTCCTTTTGTCCCAATGGTATCTTCCCTACAACGAGTCAATTATGTGGTGACCCGTTCCGTGCCTACATAAACGGACGATCAATTCCGTGATGTTGTACATTATGTACTGGGGGTATTGGAACTAGATCTCAGATTCCTTGTTACGGATCCCTTCCAAAGCATTGTTCTCCCATCTGATGAGAACCTCTTGGAAGTCATGACCTCTTATGGGTCGTGATCAAGGGTATGAGGATAGTTCCTGATCTTGTGTCAAGCTCGTTAAAAAATGGAATAACGAGTATGAGCATAGTTCCTTTTCTTGTGTCAAGCTCGTTAAAAAATGAAACAAAGAATATGAGGATAGTTCTTTTACTATGTCAACCTCATTAAAAAATGAAACAGGTCCCAGAGCATAGTTCCTTGTCATTTTCCAAGCTCGTTAAAAAAATGAAACAAGGAATTTGAGCAGAGTTGCTTGTCTTGTGTCAAGCTCATTAAAAAATGAAACATGGTCCCCTAGAGAAAAGTTCCAATTTGAGTCTTTGAATAGATCTCGTAAAATCTCACTCGAGTCTTTCACTTGATCTCATAAATGAACCTTCATTCCATCCACCTCATAGCCACGAGTAGTCTACTTAGGTGAATGCAATGAAGCTTTAGGGGCATGCACCTAGAATTGATTCATCATGCTGGGGGCATGTAAACCTATCTCAAGCATAGTTTTTTTCAAGGTTCAAGCTTGTGTAAAAATAAAACTGAATCCAAGCATATTTTTTCATTTCAAGCTTGTGTAAACATGAAACTGAATCCAAGCATAGTTTCCTATGGTTCAAGCTTGTGTAAAAATGAACCCATCTCCATTTTAACCCTAGTGATTGCCATTCTATCAGCCTCTTTCATCAAATGATCCTTGTTTTTTCTCCTTCCATCATCACTATCTGCTTGGCCGATGATACGCTTTCACTTGGTTGTTTTACCCTTTTTTGAGGAATAGTTGCAATGAGTGGTCTTATTAGCCATCCTCTTCACATAAATCAACATGTTTTGAGAAGTTCCAACATCATCAGAACCAGTTGCTATCCTAGACACCACTCGTTCTTCAAAGCGGAGTCCTCTTTAAGCTCTTTTCAAACTCTCGAAATATGAAAAGATTGTCGAGAACTTGTCCTTTTTAGCTCGTTAATGGATTGGAAATGACATCTACTCAATATAAGTTTAACCCTTTTTTGGGTTGAGATAGATTATTTACGAGAAAGAAACACATTGATCAAACATGGTCAATAGGTTCTCTCTCATATTGTTTTACGCTTTTTCGGGCTTGAGAGACAAATCTATGAAAAAAACTTGTGGAGTTTTCTTTTCGTCCCTTTTCAAACTCTCTAAACATGAAAAGGACTGAGTTTTCATTGTTTTTAAACTCGTAAAACATCAAATAGCGACAAACTTGTCGATCATGACAAGACCGAGTTTCACCTTCTCTAGACTTGTTAAAACATCACATAATTATGGATTCACCCAAAGGGTGGAATTACACAACAAGCATATGTTATCCTCCTCAAGATTGATAAAAAATAAAGAGGTACTGGTCAACAATGACTGGGGAAAATGGAAAAAGTGGTAAACCACTTTTGGTAGCAGGTCGCTCTTGAACATGACACTTTCACTTCATCATCGTGACTATTTGGGTTGGGTTATCAGCTTGATGGTTATCATATCATTGGTCTATCATACCATCCATCACTTTGTTTTGGGTCAATGGCACCAATTCATTTTAGTGTCGCCGACATGTTCAAGAGAAGTCATTCAGTCAAAATTCATCATTTGTAATACCATAAACCTTCATTTTCATGACGTCATTCCTGAACCTTGTGTCGTCAGTCAAATTTCGTCTTCAAAATCATTACACTCATTTCGTGTCATTGATGTGGGATACATTAAGGCCCTCCTACGATGAGTCACTTCTTGTTGACATCAGCTCATTATCCAAGAAGTTGACATAGAAACACCCTTCCAGTACCTTGAGGCTTTCATACATCAATGGCATGTTTCTCGCTTTTAGCGATAGGTTGACATCATTGACCTTCGACCGAAAGACTTTCTATGGTGTTTGACATCAAAACATCCATTCACACCATGCAAAATGTACTGCAGTACCCTGAGGATCATTATCATTATCGGTGATTTCTCTTGCACTTGGTAACAACTTACGTCATTAGCTGGTAATCAGACGGTGTCTTCCCATGTTCAACTTCAGATCACATATTCACATGGTTAGACACGTACTTGAGTGAATGATTGAATGAGATAGAAGACCCTAGATGTAGTTTCATCCATCCGGGCTACGATTTCAGGAAATGTACCAAATCATTCGTACAATGGCTTTACATCGATGGTCATTCCGATCACGGGTCTATATATGTAGATGATTGTCTATGTACTTGTAATGAAAGTTTATATGCTCAGCATGGGTATGCCTTCCCTTAGCAATTCATGAGAAAAATCAATATATCATGATATTATGTATTGTAATCGATGCAAGTCACCAACCACTTCGAAACCTCCTGATCATGGAAAATTTTAGGGGCAAATTTCACCCTTGGGCTAAATTAAGGGGTTTTATATTTTTATTGGGCGAATATTTTGTATCAAAGTACATTGTTACAAATCGCCTCAAATTTATTTTATAAAAAAACTAGGTATGTAGGTTAGCCCACCTTATTTTAAGGGAGAGGGTAAAAAAAGTAATTTAGCCCTTGAAATTAGGAGTTACAATCTTCCATTCACCCTCATTTTCAAGATAATGTATTTATGACAATTATAAATAAAAATATAAATACAATGGATGTATGGTAAATAAATAAAAGATCTTTTTATACTTGCTCCAAAGGTATGGTAAATAAATAAAATTAGAAATAAACTAGAGGTATGGTAAATAAATAAAACCTCTTTTTATATTTAGTGGATAACCCTCTTTCTATTTAAGAAGTCTCAAAAACGAGGTTTCATTTAAGTGAATCCTATGGGCCAAAAGCCATATTTATAAAAGAGGTATGGTAAATCAATAAAAATATAAATATACAAGAAGTATGGTAAATAAATAATTTTTTTTTTTATATTTACTCCATATGTCACCTTATATTTAAGGACACACGCAAGTGTGTAAATAAATAAAAATATAAATAAACTATAGGTATGGTAAATAAATAAAACCTCTTTCTATATTTAGTCCATAACCCTCTTTCTATTTAAGAAGGCTAAAAAAAGAGGTTTTATTTAATTGAATCCTGTGGGCCAAATACCATATTTATAAAAAAAGTATGGTAAATTAATAAAAATATAAATAAACGAGAGGTATGGTAAATAAATAAAACATTTTTTATATTTACCCCATAAGCCACCTTATATTTACGAACACTCAAAAAATGTGTTATATTTAGGTGAAGCCTATGGGCCAAATACCATGGGCCAAATTATTATTAATACCATGCACAAAAAACATTATTAACCCTAATATTAGTATTAATAAAAATAAAGATGGCACATGGTATTGACCTATGGTATTCACATGGAATGCATCCTATTTAAAGGGGGGAATTAAACTAGCAGAGATCCATCTTTAAATATCGTGATATGCAAACTAACATAGAGTGAAAAAATATTTGATCCCTCTTGGGGCTTGGTAGATCAAAAGTAAAAATGGATCTTGTAATTTAATGTCACTTAAACTTTTTAACTTGGTTAAAATAAAAAAATAAAATAAAAATCAATTATTAATTTTATAAATTTTTATAAATTACTAATAGTAGTTTTTAAGCTCCAGGTTTATGATAACCCATGGTAATACCATGGTATTCATGTGAGCATAGACTATTTAAAGGGTAAATTCTATCAGCTTAGATCCATCTTAATTTCGGGTTTATAAGTGCTAGGAGGGATAAATAGATTTCATCACTCTAAGAGTGGTAGATGTGGAGTTAAGATGGATATAGGTTGGTTTTTATGATAATGAAGATATTAAATAGACTTAAGAAATTATATTGTAAAAAAATCTTAAGGTGAATGGTTAAAGCTACATTTAGTCACTTCACAAAATTTAGTAAAAAATACCGATATCTCCATTAATATTGGGTTTTATGATTTAACAAAAAAAAAATTCAAAAGAATGAAATCTTCACTCTTTTAGCATCACCCTCACAGAAGAGAGATAGTTGCTACCCAGATTTTCCAACATTTTTCAAGCATTCTCAATATGATATTTTCATAAAAAAGTTAAGGTATTGATCTTGGATTAGTTGTTTGAAAAATATGTTGGTTTGTACAACCTTTCATCTTCTCCGCTATTCTTAGTTTTTCGTAATGATCTGTAGGGGTTTGGTCACTGCACCATATTGTCCTAAAAGGCGGAGATTGTGCACTAGAAAGGAAATCAATCCACGGAAATTAATCCACATGTTACAACGCTGTTAAAAATGGTATGAAGGTAGTGAATTATGCTAATAATAAATTTCAATTGGGAGAGATGTAATTAAACTTTATTATTTAATTGAAGATTTCCAATTAAAATATAATAAATCTACATTTATATATTTATATATTGATTGGAAGGCTTCTGAAAATGATCACTTCTTTCCATTAGATCCCCTTCAGGCCTTTGGGATACCTACTACTTCATTATATTATATAGTTGGGGCTTGCTACTTGTTGCCTGTTGGGGTAAACAAACTTGATGTGTTTTTTTCTATCTCGCAGTTGGAGTATATGGAATAAGAAAGAAATTTGATAGCTTGGAAAAAGTGGTAGCTTGACAAAAGTGGTAGAGAAAACATTAATCTCTCCTACCATGATAAACATGGCCACTAAAACTTGCAACATTGTTTGTAGGAAGTGAAAATTATGTTTCTTTTTTCCAAACATGTATGTTAGTATATTACAGTTTAATGAATATGTTTTATTATTATCATATATGGTTTCATACTTTAATAAAACATTCGCCAAGACTTCACAATGTTTTATTATTCAGTGAAAGATTTTCCAAGATCTTACAAGATTTTATAATTCAGTGAAAGATTCGCCATATCTATATATATATATATATATATATAGATATAGATATGTATATTAGTGATAAAATTGCCTCCCATTTTTCCTATGTATCATGGGGATTCACCCATTTATTATACATATAAATTTAGGGTGGTTCTTAAAATTTTCCTTGCTCTTGATTACATCATAAATCATTTCACTCGACATTAACCTTTTTCGACTTCATGCTTTAGGGGGCATCTATTACAAATCCATTTGGGCACATCATTCCCATCATCCAGATCATTGTTTTAGGGCTCATCAAACCCTAATTTCAGTTGCTACATGCCCTAAACAAGTCAACCTTTTGAATGCCTCTTTCCCAGACAATTTCATGGCCTGAAGACATCTTGAAATGACCTCTAGAGGGACGAGTGCAGGTAGGCCCATGCAAGGGTGCACTGTAGATTAGTTAAGTCCATGCCAAGGTGCCCTGCATAGCATTTAGACCCACTTTGACCTGTACTGGGCGAGATTCATCAAAATTCACATAGGGTTCGGGGAATATTCTTATCTTCTAGAGCCATTTAGAAGATTCCCACACTTATCATCTCCTATGATCTCAAAATTGGATAGGGAATGAGTTAAGTAACCTCCTATTCTCTCATCCCTTTCTCCATGGAAACTAACTCTAAGTTTGGAAGGGCATTGAATACCCTCATTTATGACAAAACCTCCTCCATCTTCCTATAAATTGAGAACTCATCTAAGTAATTAAGGGGATGGACTTTGATGAATTGTAAGGAGACAATGTTAGTTTCAGAATTGAGACTATTGTAAGTGTTGTTATGCTATTGGAATGTCATGCTTATGATGTGATGTGGATGGATCCAAAGCTGGAGGAGTCACTTCGAATTAGGCTTCATGGTTGTAATTCTCCCTTCTATTCAATAAAGTATTTAAACCTTTTTCCATATGCTTATCTTGATATATGAATGCTTATATGTATGAATGTATCTGATTCAATTTACTTGTAATCAATAGATCTTTTTCCTTGATTGGTTCTTTGTCTTCTGTTGATGTTTACAGGTACTTCTCAAGCGTGTTAAGTATGAGAGGGAGCGATGGGACCAATACAAAGGAGACAAGAGGAAAGTGAAAGTACAAGTAGGTCCTCTCATTCTCTTTGTCTTATCTATTATTTACAGAAAAAGGTTAAAGTGATTTAATTGTTGTTCTGGATATGGCTACTTATCTAGGGAATTAGTATTTATCTGTAGATACCAAATTCTTCATAACAGCATAGGGGTCTCATACTCATCTAATAATCGCTAAGAAGAAATGATGCCTCAACAAATTAGTTGTAGTTCCATCCATTAGGCCATAGATACATATTTCATTCATTTAAAAGTGAAAAAATGATCAGATCCATACATAAACACTGTCACAATACATGTTCATAACTAGAATAATAACAACAAAAATACCAAGGCAATAACATCCATATAAACCAATATAATACTCACGAAATAACAAGGAGAAATAACCTCATATTAATAATGTAAAGGCCAACCAGGTTCAGGACCATGTAGCAGGTCTGAAGGAGAATATAGTTTCCATCATTGTGTTGGAAGACCATGATTACGATGTGATATTCAGAAAAAAGGAAGGCTTTATTGAAACACATCACCACAAGATAAGTGAAGTAGATCAGGATTCTAGTGAAGAACCTCTACAAATTAGATGTGGAATATTGTGCAGTATTGAGCACAAGAGTAGAGAAGGTGTAGCGTTGAGATGTCTGTGAATTATCACATAGAAGACTTGGCCATTTACATCATGGTGATTTTTATTTAATGCATCATATTTCTACAGGCCTTCCCAATGGAGCACTAGAGTATAGGACACATACAATGGGTGTGCCTTGGGGAAGTACACAAAATCCACCTTCAATGATCAGGACAATAGGGTGCATGTAGTCCTTGAAAGGATCCACTCTGATTTATGTGGAACTTTCTCAACGACCTCCACTACCAAGCACAAGTATTATGTTATATTTGTAGAAGATTTCTCACGTAAGTGCTAGATATACTTCATGCAAAGGAAAGCTAAGATATTTTTCAAGTTTGTTGAATTTAAAGTAGTTGTTTAGAAAGAAATTTGCAACAAAGTAAAGGCTTCGAGAGTGATAATGGAGGTGAGTACGTGTTGAATGGGTTTAAAGTTTTTTGTGCAAACAAAGGCATTCAATGGGAGTTGAAAAAGCCCCACAACCCACAACAGAATGAGGTGGCTGATAGGAAGAAAAAAAGTATTGTGGGAGCAACAAGGGTGATGTTTCAGGACCAAGGCCTACCACTTCACTTGTGGGCTGAAGTATGCAACACAATGATCTATTTGCAGAAGAAGAGTCGTCATCAGATTCTTGCCATGAGTACACCAAAGGAAACATTTTTATGGAATAAACTAGATGTGTAACACTTCCAAATCTTTGGATCATCAGTTTACTGTCATGTTTCCAAGGAAGCAAGGAAAAAGCTAGAGCCAATAGAAGAGTTGGGCATATTTGTGGGGTGCACAGAAACACCTCACAACTATCATTTGTATTTTCCATTCCTCAAGATGAAAGTTGTTCGTAGGGATTTGAAGTATGATGAGTTGAAGGGAATGAGGTGTTCTCTTAAGAGGGAGCTTCAGTTGCATTTAGATCAGGAACTTTTAGCTCCAAAATAAGAACCTCAGGAATTTGTGGAGTAGCTACGAGAAGAAGAGTAGAGGATGGAGACACCCACTCAAGTAGAGACATCCAAAGAAGGAAGTAAGTGAATCATGGGAGCTAAAAAATTATTGGAGGATGCTAGAGAGAATGTGGGAGCACCCACATTACAATGCAGGAAGAGGAGGTCATTGAATCGATACATTGGCTACATGGCTTGATGAGTGATCTTATAGAGATTGAGCCATCCTCATTTGAGGAAGCTGTAGAGAAACTAGTATCTGTTGATGATATGGTAGAGGAATATGATTCCACTGTCAGAAACAATTTTTGGGAAGTATTCCCAAGACTAGTAGAAAAATCAGTGGTTGGTTTGAGATGAAAGCATAGAGAAACACAAGGCTAGGTTTGTGTCCAAGGAATTCTGTCAGGTGGAGGGGATTGACTAAGAGGAGACATTTTCTTAAGTATCAAGGTACTCTTCCATAAAATAAATTCTAACACTTGCAACATAGATGGGATGGAAGATCCACCAAATGGATGTGAAGACAACATTCCTAAATGGTGTTATTGAGGAAGAGGTGTATATTGAGTAGCCGGAGGGGTTTGAGACCTTTAACATAGATTCACATGTGTGCTGACTCAAGTGAACATTGTATGGAATCAGGTAAGCACCTTGTGCTTGGTACACCATGATTAACAACTATCTCACCGGGTTGGGCTTGACCAAAAGTGAAGTAAATGCAAACCTTTATCATGTTACTATTGATGGTAAATTGTTGATTAATGTGTTATATGTCGACAATTTAATTTTGACAAGGTGAGAATCTAATTAGATCTTACATGGAGGAACTTGCAAGAGAATTTGAGATGAAGGACATGGGACTCATGCATTATTTCCTTGGTTTGGAAGTATGACAAGGATATGGGGAACTGTTTGTCTCTGAAGGAAAGTATGCCAATGAGATACTGAAGATGTTCTGCATGGAGAGTAGAAAACCCATGGACAATCTTCTAGAAGGAAATTGGATGAAAGAGGATGCCACTTCAGGTGAGGAAGTAGAGGTTACCATTTACAGGCAGCTTGTGCATTCACTTATGTATATAGTGAACACACAACCATACATGTGTTATGAAGTTAACCATCTTAGTCAAGTAATGGTTAATCCAACCAAATTGTATTGGAAGACACCAAAGCATGTGTTGAGATACCTCGGAGGCGGGCTTCAATGATTCAGATTTGGTGGGAAGTCCATCAAACAAGAAGAGCACATCGGGAGGAATTTTCAGTGTTGGGTCAACAACAGTTTCTTGGTACAACAAGAAGCATATTTTTGTGGTACTTATCTCAACATAAGAAAAGTACATTCCTAAAAGTCAAGAAACATGCGAGGCTATTTGGATGAGAAGTATTGTTGTTGGGTTATTTGGCCAGATGATGGATCCTACCATGATTTACTGTGATAATCATAGTTGTATCAAACTCTCTGAGAATCCTGTATTTCATGAACGATCTAAGCATATTGATATCCAGTATCACCATCTACGAAATTGTATGCAGAGGAAAATTATGTTGTTGCAGTACATTCTGACAGAGGAAAAAGATGCAGATATTTTGATAATGTCTTTGTCAAGAGGAAAATTTGAGTTTCACAGGTGCAGGATTGTGGTGGTTGATAATCCCTTTCTTGGTGAGAGGGAGTGTTGAACATGTAGCAAGAAAATCTAGTTTTGACATTTCCTTGGTGAAACTCGATTAAAATTCGAATTTCAATTTCAGTAGAATACTCAGTAGTAGTTAACTGAGCTGACATAGAACCTGTCACTCAGTTAAATTAGTTAATTCGAGTTGGAGACACTTGAGTTCATTTTAGCATGATTGATTGCAAATTTGTAGCAATCTATTTCAGTAAATTTGAATTATTATCGGTTTAACTAGTTCTATGTATCAACAGAACTAGTGGAGGTCAAAGTTGTGGAAATGGACCTTCAACCACACTGAGTGATCAACCATTTAATTGATCAATCAACCCAAAATAATTGTTGCATGCAGAGAATTCAAGATATCTAGTTGAGATTGGAGTTCGATGGAAATGTACTATCTGTTGTAAACTAATCCAAATTGTACAGGCAGTACATGAAGTCATAGGATCGGCCTATGGTAATGATGCAATTCCTTGGTGTGAAATTCCTAAATAATAGGGGAAATTTCCCAAGGGAACAGTGCAAGGAAATAAGAGCTTGGAGGATTGGAAAATTAGCACAAGGAAATAGGAGCTTGGACGATTGGTGAATTGGCTAAGTGTTGGCCAAGTTCAATCAGTGAGGAAGAGAGAAACACTATACACTTGAAGAGGTTGCTTAAGCTCGATAAAGCATTGCATTTCTTCTCTATTCTTTGATTAATTTAATACATATAGTAAGGGGTTTTGAGTAGTTTCTTTCCCCTAGATAAATATCTATATATGTGTGTTAAATATTTGTGCATGTTTATGATATGTGTTCTAGATCATGAATTTCTTTCCGTAGATGAGTAGAGTATATTTGAGTCTTATGACTTAGTAAATTTCATGAGCACTGTCGAATCTACGTAAAATTTCTACACCATCAAGTGGTATCAGAGCTTGAAAATATCTTCAGCTTAAGAGTTCTAAGAAGGGGAATAAAAATATTACAAAAAATATGAGTCTGCACCAAAACATTTATGGCATGATTCTAATCTTGAAATTGACAATTGCATGGTTGAAGTTATGAAGTTTGAAGGAAACAATTAAATTTTATGCAAGGAAATCTACTTTGGGAGGAAGTAGATCAGATTTATTTTGAAGATAGATATGAAAATTGAAAGTCATAAGTTGAAGGAAATTAGAAGAATGTAACCTTGAAGGAAGAGCCTGTATAGAATACTACAACAACAAGTGAGGTTGAAGTAGACATGAGTACAAAGAAGTGACACCGGTTAGATAACCATCAATGTTGTAAAAGAGAAGAGGTAGCAACCAGACTCTCAGAAGCAAGGAGGATTGTGAGAAAAACTAGCAAAAATATGGATTGTTGAAGAAAGAGAGAGGTTAGAAAGAAAAGTTCTCTTAAGAGAGGATGAGAAGGTGAAAATGAAACAGCTTAATAGCTTTCAAGCTAAGGAGAAAGTGTGCTTTAGAGGAAGTAGAAGAGGTTTTAATGCAAAGAAATAGAAGAAGGATGACTTCCAATAAGTAGTAGTTGGGTAGAATTTGTGAGAGGGTAGTTCCGCAATGAGTGTTGGTATGTTATCAAACTAACTATCAAAAAAGATAGAAAATATAGATCAATGCCTTAGAAATAAGCCTCTTCAAGGGGGGAAGCCTCCTTTACATTACAGAAATGAACAATTCTTAGATGATTCAAATGACAAAACCTCCTTTCTATATATAGCAGTCTAAGGGGTCACAATATAACCAAAGCCGACCTAACAATAATAATATAAAGGCACAAAAATAACAATAGTGGGATTCTATGGGGCACAATAATAACAATATGGGAACAATAGGGGCACAACAATAACAATAAGGGATACACCGACAATAGTAATGGGGGAATCACTAGTATTATAGGGACCTAACATGCCCCTCTCCTTCGAAAAAGTGTTGTCCTCAACACTTAAGTAGTTGTGGATGCTTCTGTATAAAATTATCATCCTCCCATGTGGAATCTTCAGCGGGTAAGTTCTTCCACTTGATTAGATGCTCTGAAATTAACTGATTTCGTAGTTGTCGAGTTCTTGTTTCTTTGACTGCTTCAGGTTCCAATATGATTTTTCGTTCCTCATCAAGTTCTGGCAATATTATTTGAACTGGAAGCTTGTCACCTATAACCTTCTTTAAGCATGAAACATGGAAAACTGGGTGCACTCGAGAAGCTGCAGGAAGCTCCAATTTGTATGCCAAAGTACCTATCTTTCGCAACACCTTGTATGGACCATAATACTTTGGTGATAATTTGTTATCCTTCTTAGCTTTCTTGAGGGAAATTTGTTTATATGGTTGTAGTCATAGGAATACCCAATCACCTACATAAAAAATTCTTTCGTTGCGATGTTGATCTGCCTATTGTTTCATTCTATTATATGCCAAGGTGAGGTTATCCTTTAAGAGTTGGAGAACTTGTTGATGATGCTCGATGTGATATTCCACTGCTCGAACTTAGAATTTTCTCTTAGATATGATGTGATGGATGGTGGATGATATCCATAAAGTGCCATAAATGGGGTAATTTTTATTGCAGTATGGAAGGAAGTATTATACCACCATTCAGCCAAAGGCAACCATTTGACCCATTGTGTCTATTTATCAGATACAAAGTAATGAAGATATCCTTCCAAAATTTTGTTTACTATCTTAGTTTTCCCATAATATTGAGGATGATAAGATGAGCTATGAGCTAACTGAGTACCAAGACAAGAAAATAATTATGTCCAAAAATTTCTAGTGAAAATGGGATCTCTGTTGCTTACAATAATCTTTGGGTTTCCATGTAGCTTTTGAATTGTTTCCATAAATGCAGTAGAAATTGTACTCGCTTTAAATGGATGAGATAATGCACAAAAGTGTGCATACTTGGTAAGTATGTCAACTACCACCATGATAACACTCTTTCCTTCAGACTTGGGTAAACCTGTGATAAAATCCATTGAAAGCTCCTCCCAACATTGGCTTGGAATGGATAAAGGTTGTAATAGTCATGGAGTCTTAGTTGTTTCAACTTTATTTTGTTGGAAAACCAAACATTCCACCACAAACTTTTGAATATTCAATTTAAGGCCATCCCAAAAAAAATCCTTCTTAACCCTATGGTAGGTTTTTAGAAATCCCAACTGCCCTCCTAAGGGAGAGGTGTGCAATTCCCTAAGATTCTTTTGTTTGAGTTATGAATTCTTACATAGGTATAACCGATCCTTGTACCATAACCAATCATTTTTCCAACTAAATGTATCAGATGTAATGGGATCTTGTTGTATCTTTTGAATGAGTGCCCACACTTCTTCATCATTCTTCCATTCATCCCTTGCTTTGTTTATCCACTCTAGTTGGATAATAGAAATGGTGCAAACAAATGCTTCAACAGCCTCATCCTTTCTTGAGAGTGCATCTGCCACAACATTTTGCTTTCCTTTTTTGTAGATGATTTCAGAGTCATAACCCAACATAGTTGTGATCCATTTTTACTGCTCTTCTGAAGATAATCTTTGTTCTAAAAAGTATTTAAGACTATCATGATTTGTTTTCACCTTGAAGTGTCTTCCCATTAGGTAGGGTCGCCATTTGTTAATTGCATGTAGTATTTCCAACATTTCCTTCTCATAAATAGCTTTGTGTAAATACTTTCCTTTGATTAGACGACTTTCGAAAGCAATGGGTCTTTCTTCTTGCATTAAAATAGCACCAATTCCATTTCCTAAGGCATCACATTCCACAATAAAGGTTTTTGTGAAGTCCGGTGTATCTAAGACTGGTGCTTGGCACATTGCCTCTTTAAGATGTTCAAAGGTCTTCATTGCTTCTAGAATGCATGAAAATGCATCTTTCTTCAATAATGTTGTTAGAGGTGCTGCTATTCTCCCATAATTCTTAACAAACTTGCGATAATACCCTGTCAACCCGAGAAATCCTTGTAGATGATTTATGGATGTGGGGATTTTCCATTCCTTAATGGTTTTGATTTTGCTAGGGTTTACCTTAACACCTTCATGAGATACAATATGACCCAGATATTCCACCTCTTGTACTCCAAAGAAACATTTGGATATTTTTGCATATAATTGTTTCTCCTCCAATAGTTTGAGCACCATGTCAACATTTTGGACATGATCCTTCCAAGACTTGTTGTAGATTAGTATATCATCAAAAAACACTAACACAAATTTTCTAAGGAAGGGTTTGAAAATGGAATTCATCAAACCATGAAATGTAGAAGGTGCATTAGTAAGGTCAAAAGGAATGACCAAAAATTCATAATGACACTCATGAGTCTAAATGTTGTTTTTAGAATGTCCTTAGTCTTCATTATGATTTGATGATATCCTAAATGAAGAAACAACTTGGTGAAGTAAATTGATCCATGCAATTCATCCAATAATTCATCAATGACAAGAATGGGAAATTCATCTTTAATAGTGAGCTTATTGAGCTCCCTATAATCTTGACACATGCACCACGATCCATCCTTCTTGTGAACCAATACTATTGGAGCAGAGAAAGAACTTTGACTAGGTTGAATTATACCAACCTCTAACATTTCTGCAACCATACGTTCAATTTCACTCTTTTGGGCATAGGGATATCAGTAAGGCTTGATGTTTGGAGGAACACTTCCTGAAATCAAATTAATAGCATGATCATGATCACGAATAGGTGGGAGGCCTTTGGGAGTCTCAAATACCTTGGAATGATTGTCCAAGACTTTTTGGAGATCTTTAGAAATGGATGATTTAGATGTGGGAACTTCTAGTGAACATAATTGTGCAATTATGCCTCATTGTTATTTCTTTAGAAGCTTTGTCATTCCGTTAGAGCTGATTATCTTTCTCGGTTTCCCTCTGATACTCGTTAATTCAAATTCCTTTCCTTCTGAAGAGAATTTCATGAAAAGTTCTTGAAAATTAAAATCTATTGTACCCAAAGATCGTAGCCATTGGACTTGTAGTACAACATCAACACCACCCATTGGAATGGAAAGCATTGGCCTATTCAATACATATTCTCCCATGGATAGCTTGATATTATGGCACTTTATTGAGCGATTTATGGTTCCTCCACTTGTAACCATCACTTGACACTCTGGTGCTGGATATAGGAAGAAATTCAATTCCTTGGCTATCTTACAATGAATAAAATTATGGGTACTTCCCGAATCAATCAACACTATTACCTTTTTATTCTTGATATGCCATTTTATCTTGATAGTTTGAGGAGTGGTAATTCCAGCCAATGCATTACAAGATATGGTCAGATTCATTTATTCTTTTTCTAGGGTTTTTTCTTGGTGTATATCCTCTTCTTTTTGTTGTTTCTTATTCCTTTTCTTCCTCCTCTTCACAATCTATGTAAAATAATTTCTTCTCAGCACACTTACGACCTTTAGTGTATTTGCTATCATTACTCTAACAAATCCCTTTTGCTCTTTTTTCTTCCAATTATGGTCGTGTCAACCTTGTAGGTTGTGGATGGCTAGGGGAAGCAACACTTCCATCCTTATGATTGTGAGTGGTAGGCTTCCTTGTTGCCATAATTTTACTTTCCATTTTTCTTGCCAACCTGAATGCCTTCTCCAATGAATCTGATTACCAAAGGTGAAACTCATGTTGGATGTTATCTTTTAAAGTTCCTATGAACACATCAATATTATGCTCCTCTGGAATATAGTTTACCCTTATATTCAATTTTTGGAAGTCCTCAATGTGCTCCATCATTGAACCCTTTTGTTTGAGATTTATCAATTGGATAAAAAAAGTGTTGCTTTTTGTATCCTCATAATGTGATATCATTTCATTCGTAAAAATAGCCCAAGTGACAATTTGTTTATGAGAGAAAAGCTACCGATACCATACAAATTGATTTGGTTCCAAATATAAAGTTGCAATGCATACCTTTTGTGTGTTTTGCACATTATGGAGATCGAAAAATTGCTCCATCTGTATATCCATGTTCCAGGATCCTTGCCATCAAAATTCCTCATATCAATCTTTGGAACATGGTGGTTCTTTGATCCAACATTAGAGTCTATGAAATCATGATTAACATTTATTTTGTTCTCATCATGAGTTTCCTTTACTACCCTTTCGCCATAAGTAAGAATTTCTTGTAGAAACTTTGTCAAATTTGTCTTCAAAGATGTCTTCAAATCTTCCATGCATTTCTTTAAATCATCCATCTTAGCTTCCATGCCATCCATCTTAGCTTCCACACCATCCATCATAGCACCCACGTCATTCATCTTAGCTTCTATGCCTTTCTTTAAGCCATCCATCTTATCTTCTGTTACTTTTTGTGCGAGTGAAATTTGTTGGACTTGGTCTCGTAATTTTGATATATCATGTTGCATTTCTTCCTCATCTTCATGAGTCATGCTAGAGCTTTCAGGTTGCTTACTAGGTGTTTCTATTTTCTTTCTTCGGGCATCAATTACCGATAATAATGCTTCACTATGCCCTTTGAATTCCTTCAAACTAATTTTTCAAACCAAGCTTATGCAAACATTTAAAAAAAACTACACACCTTTTTTTACTTTGTAGGAGCTTGAAATTGAATCTGATGTATATCTGTAAATTTTGATCTCCAAGGTTTGAATTTCTTCCTGTGGTAACCCTCTGAGTAATATTTCTAACCCCGTAAGTCTAATCAAGATTGCATTCTCTAATTAATAGTTATGCCAAATCTCCCATGATGACTTGAGTATAGACAGGTTTAGTAGATCGAACTTGTATGACATACCGTGGGTCACTGTTTCAACCTTAGGTTCTAAAAATGATATCCAAAAAATTGCAGCCCGTCCTCTTTCTATAACTTCTTACAAAAATTCAATCTGATGCTCAGAGCAAAATTTATGATAATTTTCCCAAGGTCACATGTTTGGAATATAATTTGGAGGTCTATAAAAACCCTAACTACCTCAGATTATATCTCTGAAAATATAGCGAGACAAGATCTGAAATTAGGGCTTGAGGTTCCACAAGATTTTGTCTCAATGGGTTTTTTTAGCTTTTGAAACATCACAGAACAACAGTTATATCTAAAATGCCACGATGACCTATTTGGAGCAGTGAAACCCTAGAATCCAAAGCTCTGATACCAAATGTTATGAAACTAGCTCACAAGAAGATAGAAGAAATAGATCAACACCTTAGAAATAAGCCTCTTCGAGGGGGAAACCTCCTTTACATTACACAAATGAACAATTCTTAGATGATTCAAATGACAAAACCTCCTTTCTATATATAGCAGTCTAAGGGCTCACAATATAACCAAAGCTGGCCTAACAATAATAATATAAAGGCACAAAAATAACAATATGGGGACAATAGTAGCACAACAATAACAATAAGGGATACAACAACAATAGTAATGGGGGAATCACTAGTATTATAGGGACATAACAGGGTAGAATTACTAAGAGAAGGAATCATAAACACCAAAAGGTTAGCTCAGGAGGAAGCTAGGTGAGGTATTGGTAGCAGGTACATATTTTGCTATGAGGTTAAGGCTTGGTTGTAGTTCACAAGTGAACAAGAAGAGTTCATAAGAGAAGAAGAAGAAGGAAAATATGGCTATTGGTAGTCATATGATGGGTTCAGAGAAAGGCTACATTCAAAGAAGGAAGGAGGTCGAGACAATTGGAAAAAATGAAATGAGTGATGAAGAAAGGGAGAAGGAGATAGTTGAGATAAGGGAAGATCTCAAAAAAGTAAATAAGCTTCTACATGAGAAAACGAAACAGTGGCTAGAAAAAAAGTGATGAAATAATTGAGGAATGGAATTTATGTTGGAAAAAGAGTCTAATGGTTAGTTAAGAAGTTTCATGCATGAAATCAAAGAAGATGGATGAGGCATAAGATCAAATATTAGTTAAGGATGCCTGGAGAAAGTGAGAAAGATTCGGTGTACATTTGTACACCAGAACAAGGAACCATCTTTGGAGAGGATGATAGTGATGACGAATTTTTATGAGGGACTCACTCGGAGTCTCACCAATTATTTGGAGAATGAATATTAGCATGAAGAAATGGTGAAAGAAGCATCAAATGAGGCTACAAGGCCTTGTGATTTTGAAATTGACAAATTATGTGTGTTTGTAGGTTGCACAAGTTAGAAAGAAAGACAACCATTGAAGACTGTCACAAGGATGAAGGAGAATGAACATAATTTGATTTATGTTCCAAAGGCTATGTGTCCTCATGAGAATGTACAAAAGGTAATTTACAGGAAATATTTGCAATAGTTTGTTTGTAGAAAACAAAGTGGAATTGACTTGTGCAAACAACCAAAGGAGAAACGAAGAGAAGCATTCAAATGTAATGCTTAATAAATTTGATGAAGAAATATTGTTGCTAGAAAATTTGCTACAAAAATATGAGTCTAAGTTATTGATAGAACCACAAGTTGAACATTCAAACTTAATATTCAAATATCTTGAGGAAGAAATGGATTTTTTAGAGAAATGGCTACACAAGGACACAAGTGTTGAAAACCATTGGGAATTTTTAAGCTCAACTAAAGAAAAGGAACAGACTAAAGTGCCATAAAGTAGTGGTATAAAAGAGGAAATGAAACAAACAGTAAGAAAAAACAACATGAATTTTTGGTTTTGTATAGAAAATCACATGCAATATAAAATCGCAAGGACAAAATATGAAATAAATGTAGAAATTTTTGAAAAATCTAGCAACAACAATCAACAAGAAAGCAACATAAATATGCAAAATATGTGCCAGCCAGAGGATAAGTTGGATGTGGAAATAGAAAAAATAAGGAAATTGATGTTAAAAAAGCCTCAACAGAAGAAGTATGCAGGGAAGAGGAGAATAAAAGACAACATATTGTAGATGCTATAACAAGTTTTCATTAGCAAAGAAGGAGGAAGACTATGGCATAAAATATGGAAACCGGGGAGGAAGAAGAAGAAAATAGTAGAGAAGCGACATGACAAGGAGAAGGACCAACTATAACATAGAGTTTGGGATCGAGGAAGATTCAATTCATCAACACATGGTCAAGAGACCATCAACCTTTTCGATGCAGGAGCATTCAGCTTAGAAGAATCATTGTATTTTAGTAGACATAGAGGGGTCTTGTGTTTTAAGGAAGTTGGTTTCATAAGTGTTGAATTAATGTAATTATTAAGGTTTTGAGTGATGGAAGCTAGAATAGGGATTTAATTAAGTATAGTGAGGCATATTTGTAAATGTTCACGAATGTTGGAGAACATGAGAGATTTAGGATAGTTGAAAGATTTGAGAATCAGTGGTAAATCTTACATTAGGAGTTGGTTTCATGATCTGTGGATTAAAGAGGATCCTTAGGGATAAAGATGAGATTTTAGGATTTTTTTGAGAAGTTTATGGATCTAAACCAGGAATTGGTTATAGAATCCTTTTGTGTAAATGTAAGCCTAAAAGGAATAGTCAAGCTAGATAGTTAGTCAAGTTAGATAGTTAGAGGTTGTGAGTTAGAGGTTTTATTGTGAACCTACGGGCAATTAGGAAAACAGAGGCTACTGATATAGAAGATCAGGCCAAGGAGAGAGTTCCTGTGTAAATACCTATTTATTAATACAAACAACTTGATTTTGAGTTTGTGTGTGTAGGGAGTAATTTAGTTATAATCTGTGTGTGAACTAGAGTAAGTTCTATGTAGCAGAGGTTACAAGTGGAATTCGAGCAGAACACAAAGAAGAAGAATGATATGAAGGATCGTAATGGATCACTTGAATCCATTCGAAGGATCACAGTCAAGATTCAGGAGTGACTATGTTAAGAGCATGAGGAGTTAAGCTTAGGAGGAACTTGTGATGTAGGACATCTAAAGACCAAAACCCTGGAAGAACCCTGAACCCACAGAATAACACTAAAGAAACGACATAAAAATGAAGTAAAGGAAAGAACGAAGAAGTGAACTGTCGATGCATAGGAGCCGTTGGATCAGCTAGATCAATGGATGAGATTGTTTGCGATAAGTAGCCAAGATTAAGTAGTGTAGAATGGAGTCAAGAAATGAACGACAAAGATCAAACCCAAGTTCTTGTGGAAGGTGAATCACAGAAATTGATCTGGATCGTCAGATCAACAGATCCGTTAGATCGATGGATATTAATGGCAGAAGAAGAATAGAAAAGGAATAGATCTGGATCGTCAGATCGACAGATCTGTTAGATTGACGGTGATCGACAAGTGCGGGGGTAGGAGAGTACAGGTTCCCTTGATCGTGGTTGAAGTCCCGCACTCACTCCTAGCCGTCGATCTCATATTCAACCTCTTAGATTATAGTCAACTGTGGGGGTTAAGGCCATTTTAAACCGTGTGCTAGTTGAAGTCCTACCGGTCGTAGATTGATGGCCTCTGATATCCAATGGATATGAGGTCATAAACTGATCGGATCTTTATTTCAAAACTGGACCCAAACATTTATAGATCAAGGATTTATATTCCTTATCAGCTTCGTAAGGGTGAGTAATCATCATGCAAGTGCCTCACCCGATATCATTGTTAATCATTGGATCAAGTGTGCTTTGATCAATGGTGGGGGATCGCCGATTAGTTTCGCATCACAATATTTCATGAGTAGATGAACCTTACACTTAAGAAAATGTGATTTACGATGTGCGATGCTTGGGTGTATCATCAACCGTCGGATTGAAGGGTGAGATCAATGGCAGAGATTGAAGCCGATAAGGCTTGGACCTAAGCGGACCCAAGAAGTTTATCAATGCGAGTTAAGTGATTTGAGTTCCAGCGGATGAATGGGTTTAAGTGGCGATAGACGCAACAGTCGTTGACCTAATCGAGTGAAATCAACAGTGGAGGATGAATGTTATAAAGGTAGAGCATCGGACAATGTGCAAAGGCCATGGATTGGTAGAAAGGTAAGGCTTACGTGTGTTTTATGTGTATTTCTATTATATAAGAATTATAATAGACATGAATCGGATAAAGGTTTTATGGGTTAAGTTCGAATATAACCAAAGTTAAGAGTGGGGTATGGTTAATATGTGTCGGGTATAGAATAAACCAAAGTTTATGAGGGTGAATAAAGTTCCTCTAGAAAGGTTAATGAAGGTTTAGACCATTGAATAGTCAAATATAACACTTCCGCATAAAACTTAATTAAGAACATTAAACCTTGATTTAAGAAGGTTTTCACCATGGATCAGGTGATGAAGGCCTAGGACCAGTGACATGCAATTTTATTTGCATAATGTGGGTATTGTCGGCTTAGCCCGACATTAATTTGGTATCAAAGCAGCATAAAGAAATTCTGTGTCAAAATTTCTTTGAAAAGAATTTACAATAGAGTTATGTTTTAAGATGTGTATGCAGGAAAGAAGAGATCAGATTTTAATCTGACAAATAGTAGGCACACAGAGATAATGTGTAGTAGAACTTGCAGATGCAAAAGAAGCAGAGGAAAATCCATTCAAAGTGTAGGTGAATGGTAGAACAAGATCATGCAGAGGTCTTGAAGGTGAGATGATATGTTTTGTTTTAATTTAATTTGAATATTGGAGAGTGTGTGGTCTTTATATTGATGCACAGGTAACAAAAAAAGAAGGTGATAAGATTTCAGCAACCTAGAGCAAGGAGTGCCCAATTGGTTCTAGAGGAAAGAACTAGAGAGATGTCAAAGATCGAGCTCAGAGGAGAGACGCTTAGTGAGGCATATGTAGCAAGAAGGAGACTTGTTGCTGTAGAGATATTGTTGCAGCTCACAAAGGAAATTCCATAGAGGATGCTGGTAGAATTGCTAAGTGATAAAGGACGTTGATAAGACTTTCTAAGTGAAAGAAGAGGTGGTCAGAACCAAGTATTTCATTATGATTGAAATACAAGAGGATAGTTGTGTTATTAGAAGGTGTAGATGAGTTGAAGCCTAGAAGGAGCAGAGATAAGTGCTCAAAATAGGTTCCAAAGATAGAGAACTAAGGGCTTGCCAAAATACCAAGTACGGAGGAAAGCTTGGTGAGGTAAGTGGAAGTAGGGAGGACTTGCTGTTGCAGAGGCTTTAATGCAGCTCATAGTAAGTGAGTAAGGAGCTCATGAAGATAGAGAAGGAGAAGATGACTACTGATAGTCATAGCAGAGGTTATGAGGAACACCACAATAGAAGAAAAGTGAATAAGGAGGATGCCAAGGCAAATGTCAAGAGAATGAGTCAAGAGGATCTTGACAAGGAAATTGCAAAGATAAAAGAACAACTTGATGCATTAAGGAGGATACTGGAGGAAAGTTAGAGACAAGGTTGGGTCTTGAGGAAAAGGGTAGTAAAGTGGCATAAGTTACAGAGAAAGCTACAACAGAGGCAAGTAAAGTGGTTGATGGAAAAACTCAGAGAAGCTGAGTTGGAAATGGAAGTGTCCATTTGTGAACCAAAGTAAGGTGAAGTTCTGGGTGAAGAAGAAGGAATTATTGATGATTTTCTGAACGCTTGGACAAATGTAGCCCAACAGGAGAATGTAAAAGCTTATATTGTTGAATCTAATAATTTTTATGTGATTACAATTTTTACAGAGGATGAGCAATCTTTTGAAGCTATCAAAAGTATGGAAGAGTATCTTTCAAAAGATAAAAACTCTAAAGTAAAGAATGATGAAGAATGTCTCTTGAATGAGAAAAGCAATGAATTATTGCAGTAGAAAGAATTTATTAGTATATTGATGTTTGAAGCTGTGACAACACATGGAATATTTCTTGTGAAAGGAGATGAAATTCAGTCTGAAGAACTAATATGTGAGGCAACAGTTGAGACTGTTGAACCTTGTAATTTTGAAATTGATAGTTTGTGTATAAATACAGGAATCATAAGTAATGATGAAGTACTTGTGAAGTTTCACAGAGAAATTGAGTTGCTGGAGTATTTGCTGGGAAATTCAGAGTATGATAATGTGATTGCAGAGGAGGGAGTTCACTACAGTGGGCAAGAGCAGAAAGACGTCATTAGAGCAGATGATGTGGAGGGGAGACTAACTGATAGTCTTGAGAGTACATTAGAGAATTCTTTAAAGAGGTTGAATCAACATACTGATGTGATTATAGAAGAGGAGAAATCAAAGCAGCATACTAAAGTGTTGCCAAAGGAAGAAGAGGCACTAAGGCCTTATGTTTTTCATTTTAATAATTGTTTTGTGAGTGCAGGTTTAGTTGCAGATGCTAGAGGAAATTTGGCACAGATGAGAAGCCAAGTAAAGATGGTAGAAGAGGATTATGTGGAAGAATTTAATCCATGGAATAGAGATATTCAATTGCTGGAGAGAATGCTGGAAATTCTGGATTCAATGCAAAAAGAGATAATCATGAAAGAGGGTAAGGATGAAAGGAAGGCAGAAAAAGTAAAAGTAAGAGTAAGAATTTGACAACTTCGAAGAGAAGAATAGCAGTTTGAAGAGTTAGTGGACAAAAACAACAACTTGAAACAAAGAGAAAGAGGTAGAAGTAAGGGGCAGAGTATGGACCAGTCCAAGGATGTGCTGGAAATGGAGATTGAAGAATTATGGCAGTTGATGATGAAACAATCCATATGGAGAATATTGATAGTAATAGGAAGGATGATCAATTAGAACTTGAAACTGATTCACAAGGAGAGGAAGATGAAAAAGAAGACAATAGACATACATTAGCAACAAAGGTGCAGAGCATTCATATAACCACAAACTAAAGTTTGGGACCCTAGAGGTTTCTATCAACATATGAAGACACATGTTCAGGAGATCATGGATGTTTTCTACTTTGGGAGTCTGATGCAGGAGCATTCAACTCAGAAGAATCATTGTATTTTAGTAGACATAGAGGGGTCTTGTGTTTTAAGGAAGCTGGTTTCCTAAGTGTTGAATTAATATAATTATTAAGGTTTTGAGTGATATAAGCTATAATATGGATTTAATTAAGTATAAAAAGGCATATTTGTAAATTTTTCTCGAATGTTGGAGAACATGAGAGATTTAAGATAGTTGAAAGATTTGAGAATCAGTTGTAAATCTTAGATTAGGAGTTGGTTTCATGATCTGTGGATTAAAGAGGATCCTTAGGAATAAAGATGATATTTTAGGATTTTGCTGAGAAGTTTATGGATCTAAATCAGGAATTGGTTATAGAATCCTTTTGTATAAATGTAAGCCTAAAAGGAATAGTCAAGTTAGATAGTTAGAGGTTGTGAGTTAGAGGTTTTATTGTAAGCTTACGAGCAGTTAGGAAAACAGAGGCTACTGATACACAAGATCAGGCCAAGGAGAGAGTTCTTATGTAAATACATGTTTATTAATACAAACAAATCGATTTTGAGTTTGTGTGTGTGTATGGAGTAATTTAGTTATACTCTATGTGTGAACTAGAGTAAGTTCTATGTAATAGAGGTTGCAGGTGGAATTCGAGCATAACACAGAGAAGAAGAATGATATGAAGGATCGTGATGAATCGCTTGAGTCCATTCGAAGGATCACAATCGAGATTCAGGAGTGCCTATGTTAAGAGCACGAGGAGTTAATATCAGGAGGAACTTGTGATGCAAGACATCTAAAGACCGAAACCCTAGAAGAAACCCGAACCCATAGAAGAACACTGAAGAAACGACATAAAATTGAAGTAAAGGGAAGAACAAAGAAGTGAAGTGTCGATGCATAGGAGCCATTGGATTAGCTAGATCAACGGACGAGATTGTTTGCAATAAGTGGCCAGGATTAAGTCGCGTAGAATGGAGTCAAGAAATGAACGGAAGAGGTCAAACCCAAGTGCTTGCAGAAGGTGAATTGTGGAAATTGATCTAGATTGTCGGATCAAAAGATCCGTTAAATTGACAAATATTAATGGCAGAGGAATAGATCTGGATCATCAAATCGACAAATTTGTTAGGTCAACAATGATCAACAACTATGGGGGTAGGAGAGTACGGGTTTCCTTGATTGTGGCTAAAGTCCCGCACTCGCTCCTAGCCATCGATCTCATATTCAACCTCTTAGATCACAGTCAACTGCGGGGGTTAAGACCATTTTAAACCATGTGCTAGTTGAAGTCCCACCGGGCGTAGATTTATGACCTCTTATATCCAACAGATATCGGGTCATAAAGTGATCAGACATTAATTTCAAAACCAGACCCGAACATTTATAGATCAAGGATTTATATTCCTTATTGGCTCTGTAAGGGCAGGTAATCCTCATGCAAGTGCCTCACCCGATATCGTTGTTAACCATTGGATCAAGTGTGCTTTGATCAATGGTGGGGGATTGCCGATTAGTTTCACATCACAATATTTCATGAGTGGATGAACCTTGGCCTTAAGAAAATGCGATTTGCGATGTGTGATGCTTGGGTGTATCATTAACCATTGGATTGAAGGGTGAGATCAATGACAAAGATTGAAGCCAATAAGGCTTGGGCCTGAGCGGACCCGAGAAGTTTATCAACGCGAGTTAAGTGATTTGAGTTCCGGTGGATGAATGGGTTTAAGTGGCGATACAACACGACAGCCGTTGATCTGATGGAGTGAAATCAACGATGGAGGTTGAATGCGATAAAGGTAGAGCGTCGGAAAATGTGCAAAGGTCGTGGATTGGCGGAAAGGTAAGGCTTATGTGTGTTTTATGTGTATTTATATTATATAAGAATTATAATAGAAATAAAGTGGATAAAGGTTTTATGGGTTAAGTTCAAATATAACCAAAGTTAAGAGTGGGGTTTGGTTAATATGCGCGGGGTATAGAATTAACCAAAGTTTATGAGGGTGAATAAAGTTCCGCTAGAAAGGTTAATGAAGGTTTAGACTATTGAATAGTCAAATATAACATTTCCGCATAAAACTTAATTAAGAACATTAAACCTTGGTTTAAGAAGGTTTTCACCATGGATCAGGTGATTAAGGCCTGGGACTAGTGACATGCAATTTTATTTGCCTAATGTGGGTATTGTCAGCTTAGCCCGGAATTACTTTTTCACCTTAGGAGTCTGATGTAGGTGTATAGGCCGAGCACAAAAAATTGACGAAGTCGGGACAAGAGATTACCAATGTGATGGGATGGTCACATGGTAATGCTGAGAAAACTTTTAAATCTTTTGTTAAGAAAGTTTGAATATTTAATTTAGGAGTAGGTTTTGATTTTACTCATCTTGAGAAGTTATTTTCTATTTTAAAAGAAAAAAAAATAGTTTTCAATTTCCCTTATTTTGTGGAGAAGGGGAAACAATTCACATTTTTGTGATTCTCGGTTGTCATAGTGAGTTTCTTTTGGGAAACAATAAAAAAGAGTGTTTCTAAAGTTATAGAGGTGAGGAGAAGAAGATAAAAGGAAAAGAGAGAGGGAGAAAAGAGAGGAACTCACTATTTCTCTGTGTAACTATAGTTCAAAAGGAAAATCACGTGTGTACCTTAGAATTTGTGTGAACTAGGAGGTATTTCTGTGTTGATGGTGTAATGAACAACAATTGGGTTGTGGGTTGTATGATTATTAAATCCTCTATGGTTACATCGAATAAATTTGTGCTTGTGAACAATTATTATTTGTAGTTTTATTCCTGTTAATACTGGTCATTTTGAGAGCTTGTAATTGATTTACATTAGGAGTTAGTACATTGTGGCTTCAATTGTTGTGTGATTTATTCATTTATATTTTGAATTGTTGTTGTAATGGCTTCCAAAACCCTTTGGAGGAATTTTCACTATGTAATTTCACAGTGAATGCATGGTTTTTACATCAATTTGAGTGTTGTTATAATGAAATAGAGTACTCTGTTTTGAATATAGTTAAAATCCTTTTGAGGTTGGTTTCTTGACTGTTAAATTTGAGTTAGTATTGTAAATACTAGTGAAGAAGGGCAAGGTAAATAATTTATTGTGTTGAGTATCAAATAGAGGACGTTGAGAGTCAAATTGGGAAAGAGCCAAGTCAATTCATCTTCCCCGAAATTTTTGTACAAAAATTTAACAGTGCATTGTGAAATAATTATGTAGTGAACAACACTACCAAATTATTCTGTAGCGATTGAATAGTTCATTTGAGAACAGACGCTACCAAATCATTTCATAGCAACGAATTTTTATTTTTATTTTTGGAGGACTGTGTTTCAGTTTGAAATCCCCTTTTGGCCTGCTTTCGTATTTCCTGGTTTAGAGGATGAAATTGTTAGTCATGACATATTGATGGGTTGGTGAATCAACAAAGGTGGAATACAAATTTGCAAGGAATTAGAGGAGAAATTTGTAGATGCGCCAACCTTATAGAATTCACATAATTTTGTTGGGATTTGTGTTAAGAATGGTGAGAGGAAAAAGAGAATTCGTCTTTTAACAAAACAGAGAAAGGTATGGGTATTTTGTATTGTTTGGCATTGAATATATTAAAGGGCTGAATCCTTTTTTATATGGATTGAGTAGATTGGTGATATTGCCACCTGTAGGAGTTTGGGTGCCATCACACCACTTCCAGTAGATTGCTTCTATTTGGTTCTTCAATGCCCTAGCCTAGGAAGCCTCATCCTCTGTAGTTGGTTTGTCACCCTAGCCCAGACAAGTTGCGACACCAACTTCAATTGCAGCTCACTGCAAATGATATCTCTCTTCCCCTCTATCATCTTTCTTTTTTCAAGCTATCCCTCTATTTTGGGTTAATTTGGTTCAAAGTTGCTCTTGTGCATGATTTTCTTTTCGTGTGGCCTCCTTCATACCTTTGTAAACGAACCCCAATAATTGTTACTCCCGCCATCCCCTAGCCTATCAACCCCCTCTCACTTTCTTCTCTCTCTCGTCCTATAAGTTTTGTTTGACCAACATTGGCCCCCTCTTCAACCTTCTCCTCCCCATATTTGGTGTCAACCCCTTTTTTCTTTTATGTTCCTTTAGCCATGCCTCAAAAACAAGCTCAGATGCACAAGAGGACAACTTACTGTTATGAGAGGGACCACAAATGCAGCACATGTATGCACCGCCTCTTGGAGGAAACATCCACTCATTATCGTGAAGTCACTCTAAGGCCCATTCAGGTAGAACTCACCCATATTGAAGGAAAAGGTTCCTATCATCACTTTCATCTCTTTGACATGAAGGTTCTAGCATAATTGACATATTGGGTTCTTGACACAAGTCACGCCCGAGGTAGATTTAATCAACACATGTAGACACTCGACCTCTATTGATATATGAAGTTATTTCTCGGCAAAGTCCTTCTAGACCGACATGAGCATCAGGTAGACAATCTTCAATCCATTGAGCACCTGCATTCGAAGGCCCTGAATAGATGGATAGAGCTCATAGAGCAAGATCTCAGGATTCATGGCTCAATGAGGGGCACAATCCGAGAAAACAAAGATCCCATCCACATTGCTACCACTAATTCATAGCCATTTACTTGATTGTATGTCATGATCTTACTCTTTTGGTATTTTGTTCCATCTATTTTGTTGTTGGCTAGTCAAAACTACTCTTTTTGGTATGATTTTACCACCACAACAACCAAACAAAACCAAAACAAAAAACAAAAAAAACTCATAACGCACTCAACACTTAAATTGTGCAAATGACATAACTGCAATTTAAAATTCAAACCGATTCTTATCCAATTTCGATACAAAAGAAAAAAAGAAACTAACCTAGAAAATATTAATGCATAAAACAACTAAACGAATATTTATTCTATGGCAGCGTCGCCTTCAACTTAGAGCTGATGAGCTCCTCTCCTACCCCAGTGATCAAGCTTTATGTTTGACATGATATTTTAAAAATATTCGCTTACAGCGTCGCCTTCAACCTAAAGCTGATGTGCTCCTCTACCGCCTCACTAATCGAGCTTTATGTTGACATGATATTTCATAAGTTGTATAAAATATTCAGAAATATAGCGTCCCCTTAACATTATACAGAAATATTCTTTTAACAGCGTCGCCTTCAAGTTAAAGCTGATGTGCTCCTTTCCGTTTTGTTCTTTGTATGCAGACACAGTCATCTCTAACAACATCTGCAAATTCTATCCCGTCAATCTGTCCGAATTCGCAGAGTTGTAAGCGAACACAAACAATTTGGAGAGGCGGTTTATAAAATGTTTTGTCTTCCTCTGCTTGCCATGCATTTGGGCTCTTCCTTAGTAAGACAAGTTAATGAAGTAGGTCGCCACCTTTCATGGTTGTTGAGGATGCCATATGTATATTTTAAGAAGATGATTCTGCTCAGCACACGGTTTTAAGTGTACCAATCATTTTTCTATTTTTCAATATAGAATACAACAATCTTTTTCATTAATTATGTTTATTCATGGATTTTTAAAATGGTTGTTTTCCTAATAAAAAAATTACAAAATTAAAAATGAGATTGAAGAAAATTTATTTAATTGTAATTATAAAAAATTTAATTTTAATTTAATTTATATAGCTAATTTATATATATATAAATTTTAATTTATATGGTAATTTAATTATATATAAAAAAATATAATTTAAATTCACTGATATCTGCACTAATAAATCATTTAACTCATATCACTAACTTAGTTATATATTTTTTTAAAAGTAATATATTTATGATTTGTTAAATTAGCCATTTGTGATTTAAAAAATCTCCATTAAATGCTCTCATAATCCTATAAAAAAACCGAGACCATACATATCTTAAATTTTAAATGTAGATAATAATATGTGATGACCCCAGAGAATGTAAATATTGGAATTTTACTGTGGTAAAAGATAGAATTGGAAGACTGTTTTTAAAACTTTAATCATATTATTTTATTATCGTGAATTAAAATATATATTAAAAAGAAATATATATTTCTTGATGGAAGAGAAAATCAGTTGTGAAAACTGCATAAAACTACCTTCCCTAACTGGAAAGGCCTCCAAGGGAAAAGGGAAGGGAGAGACAAAAATTCTGTGCTGTAAGGACAGACAGAAAGAAAAGAGGAAAAATTGGTTAAGTCTGGTAAGGACCAGATAACCAAGCACAAGTTGCATGTATCTTGTTGAGGGCTTTGGGCCTGCAAGATAGCTCGGGGGGAGATTCCAGTCTTGGCGATGGATCTCATGGTTGGGTGGTCAAGAGCAACAAAGGATACAGGTGAACCTCTGTAACGCATCTACAACCCAGGCGGACCAGGTAAGTGGAAATTTCTGGAGAAATTATCTTAATGGTGAATATACATCTATGATGTTAGCGTTAACTGCAAGTTACAGAAGTCTAAGTACAGTAGAAAGGGCTGTGAAATTATTTGAAAACTCACATTTCTTTTATCCTTATTATACATGCAGTAATGTTATCTGTTCAAAATAAATACTACAGTAATTCTACTATGGTTATTGGTTCTTCAAACACAAAAACAGAGGTCAAATATCCCTGTATAGAACACTGAGGAATTACTTTACATATATAAGGAAATAAATAAGTTTTTTTTTACCATGAGTTTGTTCATCTTAGCAGAGAGTAAAATAGCAGGCTCTGAGCCGGGGATTACCAGAACTGTGGTAGGAAAAACTCTCTGGAACTAATAACCTTAACGGCTGTAGTGTGATTGTCCATTAAAGAAATTCAGAAGACCAGACGAGATTACATCATATATGACAGTTTGCACAAACTGTAGAACAAGCATATATATAACATAAGCAAAAAACAAAAAAAAACGCATAGACAGAGATAACAGATAGACAGTAAAGGCATGAGTAATCTTAGGGAAGGTTCGAGAAAGCCATGAATCAGACCCTAACTGTATCATTAGTTAATAAATCATGAAGTGCAAAATGCATATTTCACCATAGACAAGGTAGCAAAATGCGACAAGCGGTGCGGAATCTACCGTTGAAAACAATCGCACATTTTTTTTCAATAATAAACAAAGCCCTTCTATTATAGTCATTACATATCGATAGTATGGTACTCTAACAGTTCGAAGAAGCACAATAGCCGAAAATAAAACAGAAAAACCAACAACTGTTTTCCTTAAAGACAACGGCGGTTCCGTCGTATCATAGAAACATGAGAACATGTATATATATATGACAGTACTGATATTATAACACACATAAACTATTTCAGAAAGGCGAGTTTAGTCTGCTATTAACTTCTCAGAAAAACCCCAGAAATAAATTTATAATTACAGAGTTGAGCAATCATTCCAGAGAACAATGAACTCGAATTATAACAATACTATTCATTAAAAAAAACAGAGAGGTTCCATGTTCCACGACCGGTCCAACTAGTAGTCTTTACTACTCCGTTACCAAATAATTACAACTGTAAAATGGTTTATAAATACAAACAAAAGAATACTGAGATAATTTAACTACGGGGACTGCCAAGGCACCTCCCGTTGAAGGAACTGACCGTTCCTCACAATTCCAACAGGACAAGCCGAGACAACAAAGTCTGGGGTTATAAAAGAAAAACCATGAGTAGCCTCGGAGGCAAGCCTCAAGGACCCTGTCTTGGGTTACTTCGGTCAGGATATGGAAATCTGAAACCAATAAAAGGAAAACGAGTATGTATAAATTTCGTAGCCGCAACAGTCGAAAGGGAAAACCCCAAACATCGCACCTAGGAATCAATCGAGCATGAAATTGCTTACCTGCTATGCAGCGATAAAGGTTGGGTTTCCGAGTGCCCAACGTCCTGCACATGGGAAGATTTCATTGCCATAGCAACCACCTTCAAGCACCAGAGAAATAATAGAACTGTTAATACACATATTAAATCAATGGAGAAGCCTGTATAAAAGAATATCATAATAGGAGAATCGGAAATTTAACTGTAACAAAATGCCATCACCTGCGAGGTTTAATCCCGGGAAGACGAATGGGTAACTCCTGTGTAGCGGATGAACCTTGACAGAGGAGTTCATGAAAGATATCCCCTGTGCGCGAAGAAGACAAGCCAAACCTGGGAGCGGCGCCAGGTCCAAATGAACTGGGTGAAGACTCAAGCCGCTTAATACGAACCCTAAAACCCTCCGACAAACCTCCACCCTCAGATCTAGATCGATTGATCCCCTCCGTTGAAATGAGGCGGGAACCAGAGGCGTGAGGAATGAGGGTACGGGGCTCTGCCTCTTCACATGGTCAAGCAGGAAAGGCAGGCCAGATGTACTGTGGAGCATTAAACAACTGTCCTTAAACTTAATACAGTTCAACAACTCATCGCCGGATTATTACTCCAGTCACAACATAAAATGCCAGCGCCCTTATCCGGTTGCCAAAGTATCATATCCGATGCATACATACCAAAACATTAATAGGTTGCCAAAGTATCATATCCGATGCGTACATACTAAAACATTAATACGGACAATTGATTGGTTTGTCGTTGGTCAAACATTCCTTAATGAGATTAATAGTCCGAGTGGACTGGATGACATGGCAGAGTGTGTGCGAATTAAAGAATATGGTAAGTTGAGTGTGTAAAGAATAAAAAGAATAAAATATATTTTTTATTTCATATATATGTTAAGGGTAGGATCGTGACAAATTGGTATCAGAGCGAGGTTACAATACTGTGACCTCTAGAAGAACATGTAAAGAAGTTTAAACTGGAGGAAAATAAACAAGCAATGTACAGTTAACCATCTTATTATATTTGTAAGAAGGACAACTAATATAACTAACTCCTCTTCTGGTTCCATTTCTTAGGTTGAGACAAAAGGAAACAACAGCATATAGACAATAGACAGTAATCGTGAATATGCAGAGAGCTGGCAGCGCTCCGCATAGATCGATAACAGGTCAGGAACCTGCAGTAAATCCTAGGGATAACCCAGAGCTGTGGGTACAACTTGGCGAGGAGACACGTAGCACGAACCTTGCAATACTAGAGACGGTCCAGGAACTGAAGAATGAGATGGCACGATTACGAGAGGATAATGCACGACTGACGGTGGAACAAGAAAGAATTTTGAAGAGTTTGTCGGACAGGCAGAACCCACCACTAGCTAATCCCAGCGCGGAACAGCAGAGGATGACAGAAGAACGAAATTATCAAACAGAACCTGAAAAATCAGAAGAGGGGGAGGACCACTCTGACAATGCATCCAAACAACAGACTTCAAAACGTCAAAGAGTGGAGCTACAGGGAGAATTTCAAAAAATTAAACCCCCACACTTTGATGGGGAGCAGGAAGAAGCGGCTGAAGCTTGGCTAATTAACATGAACAAATATTTTTAGCTGTATGAATATGACCACAACCTGAAGGCACGATTGGCCATCTTTCAGTTACAAGGTAAAGCAACCCTGTGGTGGGAGGAAGTTAAGATCGTCAAGGGGGTAAGCGAACGGACCATAACATGGGAGAAGTTTCAGAAATACTTCAAAGAAAGATATTTGACCGAGCGCTTCTATGATGAAAAAGCAAGGGAATTCCACGATTTACGGTTGGGACAACAGACTATGGACGAGTTTATCAACCGTTTTACCTCCCTACTTCGCTATGTGCCCTATATTAAAGAAGAAAAAGCCAAGGTGCAAAGATTTGTTAGTAGTTTACCCCTATACATACAAGAAAGGATTGAGTTTGACAATCCTAGGACGATGGATGAAGCTATCCGCAAGGCTAGAATCTACTACCAGCAGAATAAACAGAAAGGAGATGCTCCAAACAAAAGATGGAATGAAAAAAGAGGTAATAAAACAGTTGGGAACAGTAAGGGAAGTCGCAGCAGTGGAAGTAAGGGAATTAGTAAAGGGCAGAATAGCAGAACTATACAAAGAGGTTCACTCAGGTCTAAGCCAATCAGTGAATCTAGAGTGAGTGAATAGCCTATCAGGCTGGAGGGCGAAGGAATGGCCAGACCCCCAGTTCAATGTTGGGGTTGTGGAGGACCACACTACGTCAAAAACTGCCCGCAGCGGAAGGGAATTGATCAGATATCTCAGATCCATGAGGCATCGACCATTGGCAAAGTGGGACATAGCGTACCAAGGATTAACGCAGCCCTGGACGATCGTCAGGCGGAATACCAGCCGACCATGGTGGAATTTGAAGGTAAAATTTCAAATCTTTCTATAGCTGTTCTAATTGATCCAGGAGCTACTTTAAGTTATATTAGCCCAAAGATAGTAGAACAATGTAAGCTACAACCTGAAAAATTCAAGAATCCATGGCTGGTACAGCTAGCTACGGGGGCCAAGAGACGAGTCTTGGCAAAAATTAATAACTGCTCTTTAACCATAGCGGGACAGCCAGTAGTGGCAGATTTGAATGTACTTCCTCTGGGTTCATATGATGTTCTGATTGGGATGGATTGGTTAGAAAAACACTGGTCACTAGTAAACTGCAAGACGAAAACCATTTATTACAAAGATGACTTTGGAGAGAAGCAGGAAATGCAAGGGATTAAGCGCCCAGTGCAGATCCGGCCGATCACTGCATCCCAACTAGCTAAATGTATCAGAAAAAGATGTCAAATTTATGCCATTCAGGTAGGCTATGCAAATTCAAAGGATAAAACAGCCACGCTGGAAAACATTCCCGTAATACAAGAATTTGCGGATGTTTTTCCAGAGGAGATACCCGGGCTGCCACCTAAAAGAGATATAGACTTTACCATCGAATTGACACCGGGGGCAGCACCAGTGTCGCGGGCACCTTATAGAATGAGCGTACCTGAATTGACAGAATTAAAAATGCAACTACAAGAGCTGCTAGACAAAGATTATATTCGTCCCAGTGTATCTCCATGGGGAGCCCCAGTGTTATTTGTCAAGAAAAAAGACGGAACTCTTTGAATGTGTATAGACTATTGTCAGCTGAACAAGCTCACGATCAAAGATAAATATCCTTTACCTCGGATTGATGAACTTTTCGATCAAGTGAAGGGTGCAAAAATGTTCTCTAAGATCGATCTACGATCAGGTTACCACCAGATTAGGATTAAGGAGGAAGATATCGCTAAAATAGCTTTCAGAACACGGTATGGGCACTACGAGTTTGTAGTGCTACCTTTTGGGTTGACCAACACACCCTCCACCTTTATGTGTTTAATGAACAACGTGTTTCATAGGTTCTTGGATAAATTTGTGCTGATATTCATCGATGATATTCTGATATACTCTTGTTATAAGGAGGAGCACGAGGAGCATCTCAGGTTAGTATTACAAACTCTCCGAGAACACTAGCTGTATGCTAAGATCAGCAAGTGTGATTTCTTCAAGGAGGAAATACAGTATTTAGGCCATATAATCACAAAAGAGGGGATTGCAGTGGACCCTGAAAAGATAAGGACCATAATGGAATGGCCCATGCCAAAGGATGTGGCAGACATCAGGTCCTTTATGGGGTTAGCTGGTTATTACAGAAGATTTGTGGAAGGTTTTTCAAGGGTAGCATACCCTATCACCTCCTTACAGAAAAAAGGAAGGGTATTCAAATGGACCTCAGAGTGTCAGCGAAGCTTTGAGCAACTTAAACATTTACTCACCACAGCACCCATCTTGAGTATAGCTGATCCTAATAAGGATTACGTGGTATGTACTGATGCAAGTAAGGAGGGTGTGGGCGGTGTGTTGATGCAAGAAGGAAGAATGATCACTTACGAATCAAGAAAGCTAAAGGAGCATGAGCAGAAATATTCTGCCTACGATTTAGAATTAGCAGCCGTCATACACGCACTGAAAATGTGGCGGCATTATCTCACGGGGAGAAAATTTTTGTTGCTAACAGACAACCACAGTCTGACAAATTACTTCAGCCAACCTACCTTAAATACGAGGCAAGCCCGCTGGGCAGATTTTTTAAGTGGATTTTATTTTGAAATTAAGCATTTGAAAGGGAAGGAGAACCGTGTGGCCGACGCATTAAGTCGGAAGGTGCAATGTGTTATGAAACCAGCTCACAAAAAAATAGAAAAGAGAGATCCACGCCTTAGAATTCAGCCTATTCGAGGGGGCAACCTCCTTTACATTACATAAATGAACAATTCTTGGATGATTCAAATAACAAAACCTCCTTTCTATATATAGGAGTCTATGGAGTCACAATATAATCCAGCCGACCTAACAATAATAATATAAAGCCACAAAAATAACAATAGAGGGATTCTATGGGCACATTAATAACAATATGGGGGTAATGGGGGCACAACTATATAAATAAGGGGTATAACTACAATAGTAATGGGGTAATCACTAGTATTATAGGGACCCAACATGCCCCTCTCCTTCAAAAAAGTGTTTTCCTCAACGCTTGAGTAGTTCAGGATACTTCTGCATAAAATTCTCATCCTCCCATGTGGAATCTTCAACGGATAAGTTCTTCCACTTGATAAGGTACTCTGAAATTGATCGATTTCATAGCTGTCGAGTTCTTGTTTCTATAACTGCTTCCGGTTCCAATATAATTTTTCCTTCCTCATCAAGTTCTGGTAATATTGTTTGAATTGGGAGCTTGTCGCCTATAACCTTCTTTAAGCATGAAACATGGAAAACTGGGTGCAATCGAGAAGCTGTAGGAAGCTCCAATTTGTATGCCATAGTACCAATCTTTTGCAACACCTTGTACGGACCATAATACTTTGGTGATAATTTATTATCCTTCTTAGCTTGCTTGAGGGACATTTGCTTATATGGTTGTAGCCATAGGAATACCCAATCACCTACATCAAAACTTCTTTCACTGCGATGTTGATCTGCCTGTTGTTTCATTCTATTCTATGCCAACACGAGGTTATCCTTTAAGAGTTGGAGGACCTGTTGTTGATGTTCGATGCAAGGATAATTTTAGGGGCGAATGTTCGCCCTTTGGCGAAATTAAGGGGTTTTAAATTTTTAGTGGGTGAATATTTTGTATCATAGTACATTTTTACAAATCACCTCAAATAGCCCACCTTATTTTAAGGGAGAGGGTAAAAAAGGTAAATTTAGCCCTTGAAATTAGGACTTACAACCTTCCATTCGCCCATTTTCAAGAATAGGTTTTATTTAAGTGAATCCATTCGCCCATTTTCAAGAATAGGTTTTATTTAAGTGAATCCTATGGGCCAAATACCATATTTATATAAGACGTATGGTAAATTAATAAAAATATAAATAAATGAGAGGTATGGTAAATAAATAAAACATTTTTTATATTTACTCCATAAGTCACCTTACATACATGTAAGGGTGTAAACAAATAAAAATATAAGTAAAGTGGACGTATGGTAAATAAATAAAACGTCTTTTTATACTTACTCAAAAGGTATGGTAAATAAATATAAATATAAATAAACTAGACGTATCGTAAATAAATAAAACCTCTTTTTATATTTAGTCCATAACCCTCATTCTATTTATGAAGGCTCAAGAAAGAGGTTTTATTTAAGTGAATCCTATGGGCCAAATACCATATTTGTAAAAAAGGTATGGTAAATTAATAAAAATATAAATAAACGAGAGGTATGGTAAACAAATAAAACATTTTTTTATATTTACTCCATAAGTCACCTTATATTTATGAACACTCAAAAAATGGGCTATATTTAGGTGAAACCTATGGCCAAAATACTATGGGACAAATACCATGGACTAGATTGTTATTAATACCATGCAAAAAACCATTATTAACCCTAATATTAGAATTAATAAAAATAAAAATGGCACATGGTATTGACCCATGGTATTCACCAAAATGGCACATGGTATTGACCCATGGTATTCACCTGGAATGTAGCCTATTTAAATGGGGGAATTAAACCAGCATGTAGCCTATGCTAAGATTCACTAGGAATTTACAAATTTTTATTATTTAGTGAAAGACTGTCCAAGATCTTACAAAATTTTATAATTGAGTAAAATATTCGCCATGCCTGGTGAGAGATTCGCCAAAAAATTATATATACATATTATATTATTGATAAAATCGCCTTCCATTTTTCCTATATACTATGGAGATTCGCCCGTTTATTATATTTATAAATTTAGGGGGCGTTCTTAAAATTTTCCCTGGTTCGATGTGATGTTCCACTGCCTGAACCTTAGAATTTTCTCTTAAATATGATGTGATGGATGGTGGTTGATACCCATAAAGTGCCATAAATGGGGTCATTTTTGTTGTTGTATGAAAGGAAGTGTTATACCACCATTCAGCCAGAGGCAACCATTTGACCCATTGTGTCTGTTTATCAGATACAAAGCAACGAAGATATCCTTCCAAACATTTGTTTACTATCTCAGTTTGCCCATCAGATTGAGGATGATAAGATGAGCTATGAGCTAACTGAGTACCAAGACAAGAAAATAATTGTGTCCAAAAATTTCCAGTGAAAATGGGATCTCTGTCACTTACAATAATCTTTGGGTTTCCATGTAGCTTTTGAATTGTTTCCATAAATGCAGTAGAAACTGTACTAGCTTTAAATGGATGTGATAATGCACAAAAGTGTGCATACTTGGTAAGTCTGTCAACTACCACCATGATGACACTCTTTCCCTCAGACTTGGGTAAACCTGTGATAAAATCCATTGAAACCTCCTCCCAACGTTGGCTTGGAATGGATAAAGGTTGTAATAGACCCGGTGTCTTAATTGTTTCAACTTTATTTTGTTGGCAAACCAAACATTCTACCACAAACTTTTGAATATCTGATTTAAGGCCATCCCAAAAAAATTCCTTCTTAACCCTGTGGTAAGTTTTTAAAAATCCTGAGTGCCCTCCTAAGGGAGAAGTGTGAAATTCCATAAGAATCTTTTGTTTTAGCTGGGAATTCTTACAGAGGTATAAGCGATCTTTGTACCATAACGAATCATTTTTCCAGCTAAATGTATCAAACGTACTGGAATCTTGTTGTAGCTTTCGAATAAGTGCCCACACTTCTTCGTCATTCTTCCATTCCTCCCTTGCTTCATTTATCCAATCTGGTTGGATGATAGAAATAGCGCACAACAATGCTTCCACATCCTCATCCTTTCTTGAGAGTGCATCTGCCACCACATTTTGCTTCCCTTTTTGTAGATGATTTCAAAGTCATAACCCAACATCTTTGTGACCCACTTTTTTTGCTCTTCAGAGGATAATCTTTGTTCTAAAAAGTATTTAAGGCTATCATGATCCATTTTTACCTTGAAGTGTCTTCCCATTAGGTAGGGTCGCCATTTCTTAAGTGCATGGAGTATTGCCAACATTTCCTTCTCATAAATAGCTTTGCTTAAAAACTTTCCCTTGATTGGACGACTTTCAAAAGCAATGGGTCTTTCATCTTGCATTAGAACAGCACCAATTCCATTTCCTGAAGCATCACATTCCACAATAAAGGTTTTTGTGAAGTCCGGTGTAGCTAAGACCGGTGCTTGGCACATTGCCTCTTTAAGATGTTCAAAGGCCTTTGTTGCTTCAGGAGTCCATGAAAATGCATCTTTCTTCAATAATGTCGTTAGAGGTGCTGCTATTCTCCCATAATTCTTAACAAACTTGCGATAATACCCTGTCAACCCAAGAAATCCTCGCAAATGCTTTATGGATGTGGGGATTTTCCATTCCTTAATGGCTTTAATTTTGCTAGGGTCTACCTTAACTCCTTCATGAGATACAATATGACCCAAATATTCCACCTCCTGGACTCCAAAGAAACATTTGGATCTTTTGGCATATAATTGTTTCTCCTCCAATAGTTGTAGCACCTTGTCAACATGTTCAACATGATCCTTCCAAGACTTGCTTTAGATTAGTATATCATCAAAAAATACTAACACAAATTTTCTAAGGAATGGTTTGAAAATTGAATTCATCAAACCTTGAAATGTTGAAGGTGCATTGGTAAGGCCAAAAGGCATGACCAAAAATTCATAATGACCCTCATGAGTTCTAAATGTCGTTTTCAGAATGTCTTCAATCTTCATTCTGATTTGATGATATCCTGAACGAAGATCCAACTTGGTGAAGTAAATTGATCCATGCAATTCATCCAGTAATTCATCAATGACAGGAATGGGGAACTTATCTTTAATAGTGAGCTTGTTGAGCTCCCTATAATCCGGACACATGCGCCATGATCCATCCTTCTTGTGCACCAATACTACTGGAGCAGAGAAAGAACTTTGACTCGGTTGAATTATACCAGCCTCTAGCATTTCTGCAACCATACGTTCAATTTCACTTTTTTGGACATAGGGATATCTGTACGGCCTGATGTTTGGAGGAACACTTCCTGGAATCAGATGAATAGCATGATCATGATCACGCATAGGTGGGAGACCTTTGGGAGTCTCAAATACCTTGGAATGATTGTCCAGGACTTTTTGGAGATCTGGAGAAATAGATGATTCTAATGTGGAAACATCTAGCGAACATAATTGTGCAATTACACCCTTTGCTCCTTTTTTAGAAGCTTTGTCATACCATTAGAGCTGATTATCTTCCTGGTTTCCCTGCAATACCCCTTAATTCAACTTCCTTTCCTTCCACAGAAAATTTGATGAAAAGTTCTTGAAAATTAAAAGCTATTGTACCCAAGGATTGTAGCCATTGGACTCCTAGTACAACATCAGCACCTCCCATTGGAATGGAAAGCATTGGGCTAGTCAATACATATTCTCCCATGGATAGCTTGATATTATGGCACTTTCCAGAGCAATTTATTGTTCCTCCATTTGCAATCATCACTTGACACTCTGGTGCTGGATATAGGAAGCAATTCAATTCTTTTGCTACCCTACAATGAATAAAATTGTGGGTGCTTCCTGAATCAATCAACACTATTACCTTTTTCTTCTTGATTTGTCCTTCTATCTTGATGGTTTGAGGAGTGGTAATTCCCGCCAATGCATTACAAGATATGGTCGGATTTATTTGTTCTTCATCTAGGCTTTGTTCCTGGAGTATATCCTCTTCTTTTGACCTTTCTTGCTCCTTTTCTTCTTCCTCTTCACAATCTATGTAGAATAATTTCTTCTCAGCACACTTATGACCTTTAGTGTATTTGCTATCACAACTATAACAAAGCCCTTTTGCTCTTTTTTCTTCCAATTGTTGTGGTGTCAACCTTATAGGTTGTGGAAGACTAGGGGCAACAACACTTCCGTCTTTATAGTTGTGAGTGGTATGCTTCCTGGTTGCCATAATTTTGCTTTCCATTTTTCTTGCTAACCTGAATGCCTTCTCTAATGAATCAGGTTCCCAAAGTCAAACATCATGTTGGATATTATCCTTTAAAGACCCTATGAACACATCAATCCTATGCTCCTCTGGAATATCTTTTACCCTTATGTTCAATTTTTGGAACTCCTCAATGTGCTCCATTATTGAACCCTTTTGTTTGAGACTTATCAATTGGCTAAAAAAAGTGTTGCTTTTTGTATCCTCATAATGTGCTATCAATTCTTCCGTAAAAATTTCCCAAGTGATAAATTGTTTACGAGAGCAAAGCCATTGATACCATACAAACTGATTTGGTTCCAAATATAAAGTTGCCATACGTACCTTTTGTGTGTTTTGCACATTATTGAGATCGAAGAACTGCTCCATCTGTAATATCCATGTGGCGGGATCCTTGCCATCAAACTTCCTCATATCGATTTTTGGAATATGGTGGGTCTTCGATCCAACATTAGAGTCTATGGAATCATGATTAACATTTCTTTTGTTCACATCATGAGTTTCCTTTACAACCTTTTCACCATTAGTAAGTATTTCTTGTAGAAAATTTGTCAGATCTGTCTTCAAATCTGCCATGTTTGTCTTCAAATCTGTCCTCAAATCCGTCTTCAGATCATCCATCTTAGCTTCCATGCCATTTATCTTAGATTCCACACCATTTATCTTAGCATCTGTTAGCTTTTGTGAACGTGACATTTGTTGCACTTGTTCTTGTAATTTTGATATATCATGTAGCATTTCTTCCTCTTCTTCATGAGTCATGCTAGAGCTTTCAGGTTCCTTACTAGGTGTTTTCATTTTCTTTCCTCGTGGCATCAGTTACCGATAATAATGTTTTACTATGTCCTTTGAATTCCTTCAAACCAAGCTTATGCAAAAATAAAAAATAAAAACTACACACATTTTTTTACTTTGTAGAAGCCTGATATTGAATCTGATGTATCTCTGTAATTTCGAATCATCCAGTTCTGAAATTGTGACCTGTAGTATCCTTCTATGTCCTCTTTCCAATGCCACTAGTTTGAACCAAATTGGATTCTCCAAGAAAGAGTTATGCACAATCTCCCGCAGTGACCTGATTATAGACTAGTTCAGTAGAGCGAAATTGTATGAAGTGCCACGTGTCACTGTTTCAACCTTTGACTCTAAAAAATATATAAAAGAAAACCAAAGTCTGTCCTCTTTCTGTACCTTCTTACGAAATTTCAATCCGATGCTCAGAAAGAAAGTTATGACGATTTTCCCCAGGTCACCTGTTTTGCGTGTAATTCAGGAGTCTGCAAAAAGACCAACTTCCAGAGCTCATATCTCCGAAAATATCACGCGAAAAGCTCTAAAATTCGGACCCATGCCTCAGCGCGATTTCTTCTCAAATGGGTTTTTTTTTTTACTTCTGAAATGTCACAGAAAAAAAGTTATAGCGAAAATTCCACGATGACCTGTTTGGAGCAGCGAAACCCTAGAATCCAAAGCTCTGATACCAAATGTTATGAAACCAGCTCACAAAAAGATAGAAAAGAGAGATCCACGCCTTAGAATTCAGCCTCTTCGAGGGAGCAACCTCCTTTACATTACATAAATGAACAATTCTTGGATGATTCAAATGACAAAACCTCCTTTCTATATATAGGAGTTTATGGAGTCACAATATAATCCAGCCGACCTAACAATAATAATATAAAGCCACAAAAATAATAATAGAGGGATTCTATGGGCACATTAATAACAATATGGGGGTAATGGGGGCACAACAATATAAATAAGGGGTATAACTACAATAGTAATGGGGTAATCACTAGTATTATAGGGACCCAACACAATGCTTGTATGAAATTTCGTCCAGTAAATGGAAGAATCCCTTGATTGAAATGATAAAAACAACAGCAGATCAAGATGTTGAATTCCAGCAAATAAAACAATAGGTACAACAACTTTCCAGCGGAAAAAATCAGCAGGGATATGAATTAGATGATGTTGGAATGCTGCATTATAATAAGAGGCTGTATGTACCTAATAAAAATAGTCTTAAAAATCTGATTTTGGATGAGTTTCACATCAGCCACTATGCAGGACATCCGGGGTACCAAAAAATGATCACTGCACTTTGAAAAGAATACCATTGGCCAGGAATGAAAAAGAATGTAGTTGAATACTTAGCACGGTGTTTGGAGTGTCAACAGATTAAAGTGGAGCATCTACACCCAGCAGGGTTATTACAACCTTTACCCATTCCGGAATGGAAATGGGAAACTATTTCTATGGATTTCATAACAGGATTGCCTCGGACAAAGAAGAACAATGATTCTATTATGGTAGTGGTAGACAAACTGAGTAAGGCAGCACACTTTATACCCGTGCAGTCCACTTACAGGGCTGTGCAAATTGCTCACATTTTTATGCAGAATGTGTTCAAACTGCATGGACTTCCGAAGACAATAATATCTGACCGTGATGTAAAATTCACGTCAACCTTTTGGAGAGCATTGTTTACCGAACTGGGAACACAGCTGAATTTCAGCACAGCCTATCATCCCCAGACTGACGGTCAAACAGAGCGAGTGAACCAAGTGGTGGAGGACATGTTAAGAGAATGCGTAATGCAGAAACCAACCCAGTGGGAGGAATATTTACATTTGGTTGAATTCGTATATAATAACAGATATCAAACGTCAACACAAATGAGCCCCTTTGAAGTCTTGTACGGGCGAAAATGCTGTACACCCTCAAGCTGGGGTGGACCTGAGGACAAATTAAGATTGGGGCCAGAGATGCTCAAAGAAATGGAGGACATGGTAAAAGGGGTACGTACTAATTTAAAGGCTGCTCAGGATAGACAAAAGAGCTTTGCTAATCGAAAAAGAAGGTTCAAAGAATACCAGGCTGGTGACCATGTTTATGTGAGGATCCAAGCCAGAAAGAGTACCCTGCAATGGAGCGGTTGTGCCAAGCTTGCACCCCGTTATTTTGGACCTTTCCAGGTCTTGGCAAGAGTTGGGTCGGTAGCTTACCAACTCGCCCTGCCAAGCCATATTAGAATCCACAATGTCTTCCATGTTTCTATAATAAAAAAATACATTTACGACCCTAAACATGTGATCAAATGGCAGGATATACAGGTAAGAACTAAATCTGGTTGATCTAATTAAAAATTTATTCCAGAAAAAAAATAATGACTGGAAATATTGTTGATTGCAGGTCGAACCGGAAGGCGAGGTTCTGGTCGAGCCGCTGAGCATCCTCGACCGGAGAGAAGTACAGCTGTGGAAGCGAGCTATTACCCAAGTTAAAGTGCAGTGGCAGCACTATGGGCCTGATGAGGCCACTTGGGAAGATGAAGAGCTCATAAAAAAGGCTTACCCGGAATTGTTTGTGAAAATCAGACATCGGGACGATGTCCAATCTCAGGAGGGGGAGATGTGATGACCCCGGAGAATGTAAATATTGGAATTTTACTGTGGTAAAAGACAGAATTGGAAGACTATTTTGTTTTAAAAAAAAAACTTTAATCATATTATTTTATTATTGTGAATTAAAATATATATTAAAAAGAAATATATATTTCTTGAAATGCTGGCAACTTCTGAAAGGAAGATTGGAAGAGGAAATCAGTTGTGAAAACTGCATAAAACTACCTTCCCTAACTGGAAAGGCCTCCAGGGGAAAAGGGAAGGGAGAGACAAAAATTCTGTGCTGTAAGGACAGACAGAAAGAAAAGAGGAAAAATTGGTTAAGTCTGGTAAGGACCAGATAACCAAGCACAAGTTGCATGTATCTTGTTGAGGGCTTTGGGCCTGCAAGATAGCTCGGGGGAGATTCCAGTCTTGGCGATGGCTCTCATGGTTGGGTGGTCAAGAGAAACAAAGGATACAGGTGAACCTCTGTAATGCATCTACAACCCAGGCGGACCAGGTAAGTGGAAATTTCTGGAGAAATTATCTTAATGGTGAATATACATTTATGATGTTAGCGTTAACTGCAAGTTACAGAAGTCTAAGTACAGTAGAAAGGGCTGTGAAATTATTTGAAAACTCACATTACTTTTATCCTTATTATACATGCAGTAATGTTATCTGTTCAAAATAAATACTACAGTAATTATGCTATGGTTATTGGTTCTTCAAACACAAAAACAGAGGTCAAATATCCCTGTATAGAACACTGAGGAATTACTTTACATATATAAGGAAATAAATAAGTTTTTGTTGACCATGAGTCTGTTCATCTTAGAAGAGAGTAAAATAGCAAGCCTCGAGCCAGGGATTACCAGAACTATGGTAGGAAAAACTCTCTGGAACTAATAACCTTAACGGCTGTAGTGTGATTGTCCATTAAGGAATTCAGAAGACTAGACGAGATTACATCATATATGACAATTTTCACAAACTGTAGAACAAGCATATATATAACATAAGCAAAAAACAAAAAAAACGCATAGACAGAGATAACGGATAGACAGTAAAGGCATGAGTAATCTTAGGGAAGGTTCGAGAAAGCCATGAATCAGACCCTAACTGTATCGTTAGTTAATAAACCACGAAGTGCAAAATGCATATTTTACCATAGACAAGGTAGAAAAATGCAATAAGCGGTGAGGAATCTACCGTTGAAAACAATCACACATTTTTTTTCAATAATAAACAAAGCCCTTCTATCATAATCATTACATATCGATAGTATGGTACTCTAACAGTTCGAAGAAGCACAATAGCCGAAAACAAAACAGAAAAACCAACAATTGTTTTCCTTAAAGACAACGACGGTTCCGTCGTATCATAGAAACATGATAACATGTATATATATATATATATATATATATATATATATATATATATATATGACAGTACTGATATTATAACACACATAAACTATTTCAGAAAGGCGAGTTTAGTCTGCTATTAACTTCTCAGAAAAACCCCAGAAATAAATTTATAATTACAGAGTCGAGCAATCATTCCAGAGAACGACGAACTCGAATTATAACAATACTATTCATTAAAAAAAACAGAGAGGTTCCATGTTCCACGACCGGTCCAACTAGTAGTCTTTACTACTCCGTTACCAAATAATTACAACTGTAAAATGGTTTATAAATACAAACAAAAGAATACTGAGATAATTTAACTACGGGGACTGCCAAGGCACCTCCCGTTGAAGGAACTGACCGTTCCTCACAATTCCAACAGGACAAGCCGAGACAACGGAGTCTGGGGTTATAAAAGAAAAACCATGAGTAGCCTCGGAGGCAAGCCTCAAGGACCCTATCTTAGGTTACTTCGGTCAGGATATGGAAATCTGAAACCAATAAAAGGAAAACGAGTATGTATAAATTTCGTAGCCACAACAGTTGAAAGGGAAAACCCCAAACACCGCACCAGGAATCAATCGAGCATGAAATTGCTTACCTGCTATGCGGTGATAAAGGTTGGGTTGCCGAGGGCCCAACGTCCTGCATATGGGAAGATTTCATTGCCGTAGCAACCACCTTCAAGCACCAGAGAAATAATAGAACTGTTAATATACATATTAAATCAATGGAGAAGTCTGTATAAAAGAATATCATAATGGGAGAATCGGAAATTTAACTGTAACAAAATGCCATCACTTGTGAGGTTTAATCTCAGGAAGACGAATGGGTAACTCCTGTGTAGCGGATGAACCTTGACAGAGGAGTTCATGAAAGATATCCCCTGTGCGTGAAGAAGACAAACCAAACCTGGGAGTGGCGCTAGGTCCAAATGAATTGGGTGAAGACTCAAGCCGCTTAATACGAACCCTAAAACCCTCCAACAAACCTCCACCCTCAGATCTAGATCGATTGATCCCCTCCATTGAAATGAGGAGGGAACCAGAGGCGCGAGGAATGAGGGTACAGGCTCTGCGTCTTCACATGGTCGAGCAGGAAAGGCAGGCCAGATGTACTGTGGAGCATTAAACAACTATCCTTAAACTTAATACAGTTCAGCAACTCATTGCTGGATTATTACTCCGGTCACAACATAAAATGCTAGCGCCCTTATCCGGTTGCCAAAGTATCATATCCGATGCATACATACCAAAACATTAATAGGTTGCCAAAGTATCATATCCGATGCGTACATACTAAAACATTAATACGGAAAATTGATTGGTTTGTCGTTGGTCAAACATTCCTTAATGAGATTAATAGTCCGAGTGGACTGGATGACATGGCAGAGTGTGTGCGAATTAAGGAATATGGTAAGTTGAGTGTGTAAAGAATAAAAAGAATAATTTTTTTTTTTTTATTTCATATATATGTTAAGGGTAGGATCGTGACATAATATAAAATGAAGTACTTCCAAAACAATCATATTAATTATAAATAAATAATACTATGCTAATAGTTATTATCATTTATTAATATTTGTTTTGATGAAGTGTGTAGGTAACTCATTTTAAGAGAGTTATTTTCATGCCAAAACTTTTTTTTTTAACTACATAGTGAATCGTAGCTGCTAGTCCTAATAGTTATTAGCATTTATTAATATTTATTTTGATGAAGTGTGTAGGTAACTAATTTGAAGAGAAAGTTACTTTCATGACAAAACTTATATTCTTTTAACCACAGTGAATCTTCTAGTCCTAATCTATGGGAGACCCATGATCAATCCTCATAGTTGCCTCTATAACACCACGAGTACATCCAACTACCTGGGTGGCAAGAGCTAGACTCACGTGGGCAAGAGTTGCTGCCTCTATAACACGAGGAGTACATCCAACTGCCTGGGTAAGAGCTAGACTCACATGGGCAAGAGCTAGACTCACGTGCCTCCAAGACGGGATTGGGGAATCTCACGTGCCACCAAGACGGGATTGGGGAATCTGCCCCTTTAGCTGTCACCACAACAGGTGAGTGTACTCAATATGGGAGACCCAAGATCAATCCTCGTAGCTGCCTCTATAACACCAGGAGTACATCCAACTACTTGGGCAAGAGCTAGGCAAGAGCTAGACTCACGTGGGCAAGAGCTAGACTCACGTGCCTCCAAGATGGGATTGGGGAATCTCACGTGCCCCCAAGATAGGATTGGGGAATTTTCCCCTTTAGCTGTCACCACAACAGACAAGTGTACTCAATATGGGAGACCCAAGATCAATCCTCCTAGCTGCCTCTATAACACCAGGAGTACATCCAACTACCTAGGCAAGAGCTAGACTCATGTGGGAAAGAGCTAGACTCACGTGCCTCCAAGATGGGATTGGGGAATCTCACGTGCCCCCAAGACGGGATTGGGGAATCTGCCCCTTTAGCTGTCACCACAGCAGGTGAGTGTACTCAATATGGGAGACCCAAGATCAATCTGTAGCTGCCTCTATAACACCAGGAGTACAACTGTCACCACAGCAGGTGAGTGTACTAAATATGGGAGACCCAAGATCAATCCTCATAGCTGCCTCTATAACACCAGGAGTACATCCAACTACCTCGGCAAGAGCTAGGCAAGAGCTAGACTCACGTGGGCAAGAGCGAGTACATCCAACTACCTGGGAGCGAGTACATCCAACTACCTGGGCAAGACTCACGTGGGCAAGAGCGAGTACATCCAGCTACCTGGGCAAGAGCTAGGCAAGAGCTAGACTCACGTGGGCAAGAGCTAGACTCACGTGCCTCCAAGACAGGATTGAGGAATCTCACGTGCCCCCAAGATGGGATTGGGGAATCTACCCACCCTTTAGTTGTCACCACAACAAGCCAATGTACTCAATGAGATTTGAACTATGGTCTCCCAGGCTTCACCCAAATAAACTTAGTGTCAAACAAAACATCACTGTACCTCATGCCAAAGCTTATTAATGTTATAAGGATGATAAATTCTTTGGTACATGTCTTAGAAATTGCCCAAAATCTCTATTAATTTGAAAAGTGGTTGGAGAGTTTTTTATTTTTTTATTTTTTTTTAATTTAATTAAATGAAAAAGATATTATAATTAATTATTTTTTTATTGTTTTATTTTTTTGTCTTCTAATCTTATAATATTAATTTTTTTTCTTTAATTTAAATATAATAAATTTTTGTAAATATAAATTTTTAAATTTTGGCTCAATTAATAATAAAATGTTAAAAGCAATAAAATTTAATCTAATATATTGCAATTTTGTTTTAGTCCTTCCAATTCAAGTTGCATAAATTTTGAAGGTAATAACTACTAGTAAGTCTACACATATATAGTTTAATTCCTACATAAATAATGGTGGACGTAACTCCTAGTAAGTATATTTATTTACATCTTATTCTTATTTATTTTTATGTAAAGACTTGCTTAGATTATGGTGGGAAGTAATTGATGGTAAATATGTTATTTACTTGAGTATAAGTTATCTTCAATGATTTTATTTTGGGATCATTTTTTTACAAAGTTTAACAATAAAAAATTACCACACAAATATCTAAAAATCATGCATGAGTATTGCAACCATATCCATAAATTAAGATAAAATGTTAAAAGCAATAAAATTTAATTTGATATATTGTAATTTTGTTTTAGTCCTTCCAATTCAAGTTGCATAACTTTTGAAGGTAATAACTACTAGTAAGTCTACACATATATAGTTTAATTCCTACATAAATAATGGTGGAAGTAACTCCTAGTAAGTATATTTATTTACATTTTATTCTTATTTATTTTTTATGTAAAGACTTGCTTAAATTATGGTGGGAAGTGATTGATGGTAAATATGTTATTTACTTGAGTATAAGTTATCTTCAATGATTTTATTTTGGGATGGTTTTTTAGAAAGTTTAACAATAAAAAATTACTACACAAATATCTAAAAATCATGCATGAATATTGCAACCATATCCATAAATTATGATAAAATGTTAAAAGCAATAAAATTTAATTTGATATATTGTAATTTTGTTTTAGTCCTTCCAATTCAAGTTGCATAAATTTTGAAGGTAATAACTACTAGTAAGTCTCCACATATATAGTTTAATTCCTACATAAATAATGGTGGAAGTAACTCCTAGTAAGTATATTTATTTGCATCTTATTCTTATTTATTTTTTATGTAAAGACTTGCTTAAATTATGGTGGGAAGTAATTGATGGTAAATATGTTATTTACTTGAGTATAGGTTATCTTCAATGATTTTATTTTCGGATGTTTTTTTACAAAGTTTAACAATAAAAAATTACTACACAAATATCTAAAAACCATGCATGAATATTGCAACCATATCCATAAATTATGACCTCAAATATGTAAAGCAGTTATCTACATGGCATTATATTGTGCAAATGCTACAATAATACCTTTAAGTTATGGTCCAATCAAATGTTTAAACTAGCATAGATCCATCTTAACCTTGGATCTATCAAGTGTCCGGAGGGATCAAATCTCTCAAGGTGAAAATGTCTTTTTTGAGTGCAAAACTTGAGGAAAGTTTTGCACGGAGACATTTGGTCCCTCTTGACGCTTGATAGATCTAGTGTTAAGATGGAACTAGGCTGGTTTCAGTAGTGTGCGGCCAAGGAAAATCTATTGAACACATGATTAATTTTATCAATAATATTTAAATACATCTAATATTAATATAATCATTTTAAATATGCTAAGTATGTTTGAGATTTATCTAATTATTTTAATTTTAAATTTTCTTAGTTACTTTAGTTTTTTGAGATGATAAATATTGTTTATAACTTTAATGATGAAATAAAAGTTTTGAATGCAACATTACAATGTATTAGTGTTTAATAACACAAAAATGTGAATAATAAGAATGTAGTTAATTACAAATAGTCTTCATTGTGATCCATCTCAAACTATTTTCTTGTACTATTCTTATTTTCACCCTTATTAGTTTTGTCATTTTTTCATATCGATTATATGAAAAGGACAGTTGAAATCGTAAACCATTTAAATATGGAGCTCGAGATGTTGTAGTAAATATCATACCTTGTCTCTCCTTCTCTCCAATATTAATAGGTTGAATTACTATAACACAAAAATCAATGTACATTTGTCAATACATTTTTGTGTTTACACTCAAATCAATGCACACTCTTAATCCAATCACCTTAAAATTAATGTACCAACATACATCAAATTACATCAAATCATAAATCAACATCTACATTGAAATCAATGCATCTAATGCAAACAGTCAAATAAGATTAGAAAACAACATCTACATTGAAATCAATGCATCAAATGCAAGTAATCAAATAGGATTAGAAATCAATATCTACACTCAAATCAATGCATTCAGTGCAAGTAAGAAAATAGTATTAGAAACCAACATCTACACTGAAATCAATGCATCTAGTGCAAGAAATCAAATAGGATTAGAAATCACCATCTACACTAAAATCAATGCATTTAGTGCAAGCAACCAAATATAATTAGAAATCAACATATACATTTAAATTAGTGCATCTAGTGCAAGCAATCAAATAGGATTAGAAATCACCATCTACACTGAAATCAATGCATTTAGTGCAAGCAATCACATAGGATTAGAAATAATATACATTTAAATCAATTCATGTAGTGCAAGTAATCAAATATCATTATAAATCAACATCTATACTAAAATCAATGCATCTAGTGCCAAAAATGAAATAGGATTATAAATCACCATTTACACTCAAATCAATACATCTAGTGCAATAAATATTGTTCCCTCTTCGCCCCCTCTATCTATATCTATATATCCCTCCATCTCTCCTTATTTGTCTCTCTATCTCACCCCCCCCAAATTCACACTCTCTCTCACTCCATATATATTAATCTCTCTGTCCCTCCCTCCTTGTCTCCATCTCTCTCTTCTTCCCTCTCTTCACCTTCCATCTATATCTCTATCCCACTTTGTCTCTCTATATCACCCCCAAGAAATAAACACTCTTTCTCCAATCTATCTATCTATGACTCTCTCTTCCTCTCTCTCACTCTCTCTCTCTTCTCTCATTTGCCCCGCTTATATCTCTCTTCCCTTTTGTTGTCCTCTCTCACTCTCTCTCCATATTCCATATCACTAAATCTCTCTCGCTCCCCCTTTCTCTCTCTATTTATTTCTCCTTACCTCCCTCTCTCCCCCCCTTTATCTCCATCTCTCTTTCCCTACCTCTCTCCACTTTCTCACATCCTCTATCTCTTCCTTCATCTCTCTCCATTTCTCTCCCACCTCTCTCTCTCTCCAAATTTTTTACTATATGCCTCTCTCTACTTCTCTCCCCTCTTATCTCCTTCTATCCTTCCTTGTATCATTATCTCACCCCCAAACATACACACACTCCACTTCTCACTCTCTCTGTGTTTCTTCTTCCCTCCCTCTATAACTCCATCTCTCTATCCGTCCCTCTCTTCTCCTCTCTCTCTCTCGTCCTTTATCTCCTACCATACTCTCTCTTCCCCCATCACTCTCTTCCTTTCTCTCAAGTCATGTCTCTCGTCCTTCCTCTCTCTCTCCTTCTATCCGACTTCCATTTATCTCCCCCCCACCTCTCTCTCTCTCTCTCGCTATGCCCTCCAATCCTCTCTCTTCCCTCATCACACATTCTCTCTCTCCCTCCCCAACTATGTTACTATATCCCTCCCTTTCTCATTCTCTCTCCTTCTCTCCCCCCTTGTCTCCATCTCTCCTTATTTGTCTCTTTATCTCACCCCTAAACATACACTCTCTCTCCATCTCTCCCATGTCACTCCCCCTATCTCTCCACCACTATCACTCTATGTATTTGTTCTCCCCTACCATATATATCTAGAGTTAATATATATTATAATTTAACAAATTTAACATTGTATTAATCCAAAGTTATTAAATTTAATCATATTAATATTATAATATATTAATATGAATATAATAATAATACGGTTAATATTGGTTTTTTGCATGGTATTAATAATAAATTCGTCCATAGTATTTTGCCCATAGGCTTGATATATAATTAGATGTTGATTTTAGATGTCGATTTCTAATCCTATTTGCTAAATTTTCATGTGTTTACCATACCTCTCTTATAAATATGGTATTTGGCCCATAGGCTTCACCTAAATAAAAAATCGTTTTTGAGTTTTTGTAAATATAAAGAGGTTTATGGAGTAAATATAAAAAGAGGTTTTATTTATTTATCATACCTCTAGTTTATTTATATTTTTATTTATTTACCATACGTCTTTTTTTAGTGTTCGTAAACCTCTTCATATTTTAAATTTATATTATGTTTATACATAATAATAATTAGATTGATTTTTAATAGGGCCGAAATTAGATTAGAAATGTTAAATGGTAAATATTAAACATTACATGTTAAATGTTTATGTTTACATGTTTAGGTTTACATTTTTAAGTGACATCTACCCCATACTAGGTTGTAGAGAACTTCTCGGCCCAAAAATAGTATTTTTTCACAATATTGAGAAATACATATTTTTTTTTATAAAGTCAAACATTATAATTTTCATGGGTCAATCCTAAACTAATAGTGATCTACAAATTAATTGTTAGAATCCTTCCTTGGAAAAGACTAATAATGATTCAATAACCATACTTAAATTAAATTGATAAGCACATAAAAACTTAATACTTACAATAAACTTAGATTACAACAAGATTCTTAACCATGAATATTCACCCCCACTTTACCAGCGATATTATTAACTTATAAATAGTTTCATTACAATACCATGAGGAGAAACCATGGCTTATCAATCTCACATGCCCAACAACCATAACTCATTTCACAATAAAAAATAAAAATGTAAAATATATCAGACCTTACATATATCATTGATTATACAAAGTTACAATTCTCAATCATATGGATGGAGAGAGAGAGGGGGGAGAGAGGGTAGAGAAAATGAGGGAGAGGAGGGGAAGGATAGAATGCGAGAGGAAGGGAGAGAGAGATGGAGTTAGAGGGGGAGAGAGAGAGAGGGATAGAGAGATGGAGTTAGAGGGGGAGATGGAGGGGCGAAAGAAAAAATACATATAGAGATAGAGGTAGAGAGAGAGTGAGGGAATTTTCCCAAGACCACCCGAAACCCTTGGGAATTTCTAAGACCACCTTACCAAGTTTCTAAACCTTATGGCAATACAAAGCTCAACAAAAAATGAATCCCATTACACCATGGATATCCAAGAAATGGAAAGGAAAGGCTTAAACCACTGGAAAACCAGTCAAAACCCATGCCATTGACAACAATTGAACAAAATAAACAAATGCATGTACCATGTATTCACACCTCATCTAGGAAATCACACATGCAACCTGTTACTTGCAAATCATCCTACTGAAGCTACTAATCCAACTTTTTCCTTTCTTTCCTACGCTTTCCTTTGCTTGTCCTTTTCCTTCCTTTCCTTGCTTGTTTCTCTTTCTCCAAATCAAAGAGAATGCTAAAGTGATACATGAGTTCTCTAGGAGTGCAAGAGTGAATGAGAGAGAATGAAAGGAGAGAACCAAAACTGAAATGAAACAATCTCAACTAACAAAAGCTATCAACGAGTCCTTTGATGCCTTTTTATTATTGATGTCCCCTTTTTTCTTCGTTTTCCTTATAATTTCCTTAGCATGAAAATTCGTGTCTATTTACCTCCCTTTTCTCCTATTTTCCTTTATTTTCATAATTAAATGCCAATTATTGCCTGTTTTCCTTTTCCAATGACTTTTCTAATTTCCATAGTCATAAATAAACTGAAAGTGATGCCCACTAAAATGTTTACCCAATATTCAACTTGGAATATGTGTCCCATGACCTTGGTCTTATTTTTCCTTTATTATCCTTTATTACATGAAATTTTAACCCAAGGTTGTTACACATTGGCTGCAAATAACAACATAAGAGAGTGCTCACACAATTTTTGAGACAAGCAAATGATGCTAGCACTATGAAACATACAATTGTAAAGTGTATAAAGTAATTTCATTGACAAAGTAGAGAGAAGTAATCCTTTAAAAGAAGAACAATAATGCCACTATAATAAAAAATCACTTGTATAAAAGTAATTGATAGTCATGTTGAAAGTAGTTCTCAAAATAACGACGATCATGAAAGCATACAAGACACACATTTCAATTAAGATGTGCACTAAATCTAACAAAATAGTTCATTCTCTTTAGTAAATAAAAACATGAACATATATTTAAAACATCAAAATAAAAGTATTATAACATTCTCGACAAATGCATGAAAGTACACTTGGCTACGAGAGTTTCAAAATATTATGTGAAAGTTCCAAGATACACACTTACAAAGATATCTCACTAGTTTGAATAGTGGAACATGATGCCAAACCTTTCTCCTTAAAGAAATGATCCCTCTCTCTTTATGCTTAGCTAGATAATCCAAGCCTAAAATTCCCTTACATGAGGCGTAAGGGTTTATCTATAACAAATAAAGTGACCTTTCACCTTCTATGTGACTCTTGAGCTCCCTCATGACTCTTGACTTCCCAAATGACTCTTAGGCTTCTTTATGACCTTTGTACTTACTAATGACTCTTCACATTCCTCATGTGACTCTTGGATTTCCAAAAACACAATTTACATTTTTAATTGTTTTTTTTTAAATTACACTATTACATTTTCCAAATTGTGGAAAAATTCCACAAAATACAATGAAACACAAAATATTCACATTTGTGGGAATGACAAATCAATGTTTGTGACATGGAGCTCCATTGTGATGTGTTGATACTAATATTTATACTCTACTACTATGTATCTGAATTTTAGTGGTAGATTTGGATTATATTTTATCTTACCCTCCAAAGCATTTTGATATATAGTTTTGGAGCCAAATTGTACAAATTTCCACAACATGACAATTTTCATACGTAATTTGATGGACTCAACTACATATTGCAGAAAACTATCTTTACTCACTTCCAAGTCATATCGTGTGGTCACCTATCTAATATGGTCCAAGTATTCTTCTATTTCTGGCATGATAGTTCTCCTATGTTTTACCTCCCCTAATGCACCTATAGAAGGTATTTGTGTAACCGCACCATGGCTTCCAATCCGTTGTGCAACTGCATGTATGATAAGATAGTGTTTGTTACATAGTTGTTAAGTTGGTCATAATTCTACATAAACATTCTTATCTCCACTTTGTCCATTTCAACTTCATACCTTCCTTTTATAACCAATTATATAGGTACATTTAAGTACTTGGCGCTCCATTCGTAGATCATGTCTACAAAAGTATAAGCTAATTTTAAGATCCTTGAATTTTCCTGCAAACCTTTCTAAACTTCATATAGAGGCAACATTACCTTATACAAAGTGATAATCTCTTCATATAATTGCTTCATTATGTCTCCCAATTTCTCGAGTTCTTCAAGTATGCATGCCTATAATCCCTCTCTCCTAGCACTGGTGGAAGACATGCTTTGATTTTTTGCAACAAGATGATCAATCTACTACTCTGTACTAGAAAATTCCTTCTCCAGTTGTTCCTTCTTTTACATTACGAAATTAGTGTTCTTCTGTATGACTATTGCAAAGGATGCATTTACTAAAGTGTCTACTCTAGGATTGGTCTTGATGTTTGGCACAATAATATTTTCTATGTTGATGGAAACAAGATGATATGGATCACCTGGGAAGTACCTCATCCTTTCCTATATGATCTTGTTCTTCATCTCATCTAAGGTAAAATTGGAGATATCCATAACCCTATCATCAAGTGGGGGATGAATCCATAAATCAATGAAATGAGGTTCCCACCAGTCCAAGCAGTCGAGGGCCGAATTTTCAAATATTGTATGATTAGATCATTGTTTACCTCTTGGTTATCCTCTTGTTGTTCATCATTTTTATCCCGGGCCTACAAATATTCCTCTAACTTTATTGTGAACTCCTCTTCCTGTTTCCTCCTTTTTACTTCTTCAACCTATAGCTTCCACTAATCCTCTTCTTCCCTTTGTTTTTTGAGAGATTCATCTTGTTTCTTCTTTGGGGCTTCCTCCCCCTTCCTATTTTATAGTTCTTCTTTCCTCCGCTACATGCCCTCTCACTTATTTTTTCTTTCTCTTCTTTCTACATATGTTATTCCTCATGCTACATTTTCCTAGCTTCCTCCCATTACTTCCTTTTCTTCTCTACCTTAATTTCACTTTTACTTTGTGGTCGAGACTTGAATTTATTACTCCTATCTTCTTCAACATCATGTCCCTGCTTTCTCTTTGGATTGACATTAATCTAAGAAACCAATTCTTGTTGGGTACCTTCCTGATCAATATCTAACATGTGAACTGTGTGAAGGTATTGCATCATCACTCAGTCTAATTGTTCTAGAAGAATTATACTAGTTCTTAGTTTTTATTCATCTTCCTAAGAAAAAGATGCATATGGATAGGTGTACCTCAACTTTGCATAGTTTTGTTTTCATACCCCTCTAAGGTCATATCAGTGGAAGCTCATCTCATCGAATCTAAGGTGGTTAAGATCTTCGATCTCTACCCCTTCCACCTTCAAACTATTCAATTCACAAGACCCTATTTGCAGAGGGAAGATTGGACAAGGTGACTTATTTGATTTTTGCAATTTCTATGACAACCTCGTGCATAATTGGTAATCAAATTTTTTGGTGACTACTTTTTTTGTTACATAATTCAGCATAATATGTGGACGATTATAAGCTCTGAAGACTATGATGAATGTTCCCTGAGAAGATGTAAACTAATCTACAACTTCCATCATAGCTTCTCTACCCTTGTCAGTCATGCAAGGTGCCTCAACCCCAAATATCATATGATAAATCAAAACAAAGAAGTTATCAATTACTTTCCCATACAATCCCCTATAGCCAACCTCTAATAGTATCTTGCGTTAGGTGTGAATAGGAGGTTTTTTCTTAGTCCATTTCCACTCTAGACCGGGGAATTTGGTTTTAGCACAAATCTCATTAAGAAAGTAGGCTAACATGAATAACTCGTGTTCCTTGCCTTGTGAAACCTTTTTTTCCTTTGCAACATTCCTATGTAATTGTTGGGCTAATATATTTAACCAATTGAAAATATTTCCCTCTTAAGCACATGGGTAGTCCATATAAACCCATCTTTCTTTAAAGAACTTTGTGCTTTCATTCCCATACAACCTACAACACATGTCCATGAGGTATTGATACACTTTTCTCAATAGAAAAATTCCATCAGGGTTCTGGAAGAATTTGGTTAGCTCATGCCATCATGTCTTAAGAATATCCTTAATAACAAACTGAGAATGACAAGCAACATAGAATTTTGAATTCAATTGCTCCTCTGTCTTTGGAAGTTTGTAATAAGCGTGAAGGTCATGGGGTTGATATGAACTGATATCTTTCCCACTTGCATTACTGAGGATCATATTCTTGGAGTCTAGGTGTTGCTGTATCCATCTTATCACTTCGGCATAAGGTAAAATTAGATACCTACTAGAAATCTTGTAGAATGAGGACTTCTTGACATTGATGTAAACTTCCTTGTCATCTAGATCTTCTAGGAAATCATCCTTGATAAAGTATTTGAAAATCATCTTCCATGTTAGGGTGGTGTACTTACCAATGAAGAACTTGTGTATGATAGAATGGGTATCAGACTCTCCACGACACCTTTGATACTTCTTTCAGTTGCCTCTCTTGCTAGGCCTTGGTGAGTATTTGGAGGCATAGTGTTGGTGGAAGATTACAAACTGATAGGGTCCAAATTAGTTGTACCCTGAAATCGGTATTCACTCATGGAAAACAAAAATTACTCCCAGAAAACCACCCATTGTATCTTTATTTATTTATACAGAAATAAGTCACTATCACTAGGCAGTGCATCGGTTCTAAGCACAAGAATACAATATTTAGGCAAGGGTGGTCTCACTAGCTACTAGAAGTTCCCTCTGTGATAAGGCTTGGAATAGATATTTGGTTTTTGTGAAATTCGCATAAGCAATATACAATGGTTAGATGTTTCGGCTCTATAACGGTGCAATGTTCTCTTACTGTCATAAAGGCTCCTCTTGGGCATAGGTGGCATCATCATTTGTAAAATCGTTTTTCCTTCGGTTCTAGAGATGCACTTTGTGCTACAAAGAGGCTAGGAGATTAGTGTTGGGTGTGGGTCACAAGTCTAGTGGACACAGGATTGGAGACTATCCCTTGGAAGTGTGCTAAGTTATTCACTAAAGAGACAATCCATTTGATGGGTGTAGGTCATAGATCTAAGGAAAAAGGATTGGATGGCTTATTGTCTAGGAGATCACAATTCATTGGTGAGGGATAAAATCATTAAGTGTTGCCACAATACAAGAAGAGAATATTTTTTCTTAAGAAAATCGACTAAGTATTGAAGGAGAGAAGGATAGATGGATCATAAGAAAGAAAAGACTAACATGAACACCCATATATACAATCATAATCATGATGGGAATGAAAAAATACATTAGAATATGAAATTACACTAAAATAAGTATGCAAGAACTAAAGTGACACTTGTAAGAGTGAAATTTTAAAGTGCAATAGTTGAGAAAGGACAAATTTCTAAGTGCGGAAATTAAGGAAGCTTACCGGAAGATGGGAAACTTGCAACCAATAGTGGAGAATTCTCCTTTTGCTCCAAAAGTGAACAGAGCTCCAAAGGGAAAGATAAATGTGTGGAATAATGTCTAGGTTATTATCTTTATATAGGATAAGAAAAAATAATGGTTTGAGAGTGTGCTTTTGAATTCTGCAAAAATAAAGGGATAAGGGTAAGATAAATATCACTAGAGAATGTGGTAGTGCTATATTTAGAAAAAATTATCTAGATATATTTGGAGAGTGTGAAATCACTATCTCTAGAAGATTCCCTCACACTGTCACTAGAATATGTGCTCTCATTGTTATCAAGAAGTGTGCTCCAACTGTCATCAAGGAGCATGCTAGGATTTATCCCAAGAAGTTCACTCTAACTATCGATAGAAAGTTAACTCAACCTCTTGTTAAGAAGTGCTCTACACTATATCCAATAAGTGTACTAAGCTTATCTTAGGAAAATGGGCTATGAAGGGAACAACACTTAGACTTGTGAATCATGGTGCATTGACACTTAGATTTTTCTAGGGGAAGACTTGAAAACTTAGAAAAATATAATCACACATGACTTTAATGACTTCAAATGATAGTTCACATGATTTTTATGGGGTTTCAAAATTTAAATTAAGTAAAAAATTTGGAGGGTGTTGTAACAGCTACAACACTTGGCGTTTCACTAGAAGAAACTCAACTTCTCTATTTGGGTATAACTTTAAGCATGAAGTCTAGTATTTTGGGAAGTATTGTCAATTCCTATAGATCAACCAAAATTCCTTACTTTTCTAGTTAAATATGCAGTGTCTCGTATCCTTTTTGTGACTTAACACACTTCATAAAAATAGTCAAACTTTAGTTGTTTCGATTAGGGAGAAGGATCATATAATTTTCACAAGTTTAAGATATTTAAATTTTTGGTGTCATCTCTAGTATTGCTTCGTTGCTAGTACATTTGTTCACTACACCATCAGAGTCACTTCAAGGAATTAGAATAACTACTTCACTACTAGTATGCCTCTTGAATACCTCGGTGAAGTTGCTTGTCTCACCTCTATGCTCAGGAAGCCTTTCTATTCTTTCACCTTCATTTATTTTATACTATTATGCACATTCACATCTTATGGGAATTTATTTTTCCAATGGAGGAAGAAGGATACCAACTTATTTTATGAGCGAGAGACATTGTTCCTTGTTTTGTAGATGTTCCTATATATACCTCTCAAATTAGTTTTCTTGCATAAGTTTTCTCTTTTCCCCTCTCTACTCGATTGAGTTGATACATTGGAACAAAATCAATAAAATGGTTGATTCATGGAACGAAGATCCTATAATAGGTATGAGAATCATAGATTCATTAAGGCTTTCATTCATAATGAGTCATATATTCCATCCAGTCATCATCAACCTTTGTAGATATTCATGCCCAAACAAATAAGGAGATCAAAAATTAGCCAAGCATTGTCAAATGTCACAATGATTTTTTAAACTTTCACCACATTTTCTTAGAGCCAAACAAAACGCTTTCACACAAGATCTTATTTATGTACAGTGATCAAGAAAACATAGAAAATAAACAAAAAAGACACGATGTAACCTAAAATAGAAAATAACAACACAAGATAGGAAAGAAAATAATATGTACAGGAAAAAAATGCAGCTCAAGGTTGCTACAAAAAGTAATGCTTCAATTACTGGAAATTAGTCGAAAGAGATTCAATCCTGTCATCTAAATATTGGAGCTAATAAGTATGGTGGACAAGATTTTTGTGAATTGTGAATGGTTCAATAACAGGGATTGGAACTTGGTGTGTTTTCCCTTTTCTTCATGGGATTTTTCCTAGTTCAAGACTAGGTCTCCCACACCAAATTATTTATTCCCTACAAATTTCTTATTAAAACAATGATTGATACAATTCTAATGCATGAAAAAATTATCCTTGGTTTTGTATGTTTCTTCCTCTAATTTTAGGATAGTATCAATCCTATTATAAACAATTGGACATAGGTTTACCTCAAGAATCCTAAGATAGTTGTAAAAGTGGGAGGAACAGGTTCGAAGGTAGGATAACTTATTTTCTATATGAAAGGAATTAAGGCGAGGTTCCAAGACAGGGTTTAGGTGTTACTCAGTGAACCCATAAAGCATTCATCAAAGAATTGTGCCATTTCCTTTACTCACTGAAAATAGTTTTCTATATTATATGAAAGCTAAATTGTTTCCTTGAGGATAAGAGTTAGATGAATGATTTAACACAATTTTATTTTCCAAGGGAAAATCATAAAGTTTCAATGAATAAAAATAAGTTGGATTGTCAAATACAATTGATATAGGAATGCCAAACATGGTATCATATTCTGGTTGATGAAGCAGATGACCTCCTAATCATTCACTTGTCTTAACAGAATGACCTCAACCCATTGGGTGAAATAGTTTGTGGTAGTTAATATATACAGATGTTTTTTTGACAAATATGGAATATTTCTCTGATGACATCTAGTCCGCATTGTTGAAATGGTTCTTCAATGGAAATGGGTTATAGTGGGTTGGTTAACATCTTGTTGTGACCAACACACCAATGACAAACAAATAACTTACGGGCATAATCGTGTGCATATTTGAATAGTGCGGTCCAATAATATCTGGCCCACATCACTTTTTGTATTGTAGTATCACCCATGTAATTCCTACCATCTAGTTCATCATGAAGATATTTTACAACCCTCTCTCAATATGGAGATTCTAAACATATGAGCAAGACACTATTATGGTTCTTTCAAAAAATCATACCATGAGAAAGATGATAAGGTAGTTCATTGAGATGAATTTCCATTTGTTTCTCTACCGAGAGATGAGAGGGAAAGGTATCTTGTTCCAAATATTGCTGCACACCAAAATATCTAGACAAGGTTTCATTTTTTCGGGAAACTTGATCATGTTGTACATGTCAAATTCTTGTTCCGAGCTATATGCATCCTCTTATATTGAGTTTACTACTTCCGCAATGATATGGCAGAGACCATGGCCTTTGATTGTGTGAAATGGCTTGAATTCTAAGTCATACTCCTGTAAACTTGTCATCCACTTCTCTCTTCATTCTCCCAACTATTGTTGTACAAAACGTGATCCAACGGTTGGGTGGGAAACAAAGATAATGGCATGAATTTTAAGAAAATAAGGCCTAAAATTCTTCACCACCTTGTAGAATGAAATCCTATTTATCTATGGTAGGATAGTTTAATTCTGATTCCTGCAGTCCTATAGTCATAAATGATACCTGTCATTCTTTTTCTTGACTATCTTTCTGTGTTAAAATGACTGTGATTGAAGTATCAGAAGTGAAGATGTATAACAAGAAATCTTTGTGAAAGTGTGGATTGTGCAATGTTGGGGCCTCGACTATTTCTTTCTTGATCCAGGTGAAATCATATTTTCTATATAATCTCATTTAAATGTTGTGTCCTTCTTAATCATATCTTGCAAAGTTTTAACAATTTATCTTTAGTCAGACATAAATTTTCAAAGGAAATTTATCTTTCCTAAGAAGGACTGCACAACTTTATTGTTTATGGGATAGGGGATCTGAGCAATGGGTTTTACCCGTTTTTGGTAGAACTTGATTCCACTCTTTTCTTTGATGTGTCCCAAAAGGTTTCCCACAGACACTCCAGAATTATTTTCTTAGGGTTTAATGATATATTGAAATATCTCCTACATCGCTCAAATATTTTCTTGAGATGACGAAGATGATTGAATCTCTTATTGGATAAGACTATAACATCATCCAAGTATGCAAACACACTCTCACCAATTAAGCCTTGAAAAGCGATGTCCATGGCCCGTTGAAAAGTGGACCAAAATTTATAAGCCCAAACGAATTTTTCCTAAATACAAAATGTACCCCATTTTGTTCTAAATGTTTTCTTTAATATGTCAGGTTATTCTACTAGTACTTTGTTATAACCTAAAATCCATCAAGCAATGAGAACAATTTTATCTACATACCATTCAAAGAATATAATCCATATATGGCATGGGGTAGTTTGCTTTGTCAGGATTCTAGTTCATATTTTAGAAAGCTACATATAAACATATTTCATCAGACTTATTTCTGACTAGGACCAAGTATGATACCCAAGTGGAGTGATGAAATTTGAATATTCTCCGAGTTTCCAATAGCTTTTTTAGTTCTTTCTGTATCAAGGGTTCAAGTGTAGGATGAACTTTTCTTAACTTTTGTTGAATTGGATTTTCCCCTTGCTTAATCAGTATCACATGTAGGATGATTCATGTGCCATAAGTTTTCAAACCATCATAAGTCCAAGAAAATACATCTCAATATTTTTTGAATAACTGGATGAAAGATTCTTATTATTGAGGGGAAAAACATGTATCAAGATTAACATACTTTGAATCTTCTTTAGTAACCAGATTAATTTTTTCATGCAACAATGTAGAAATTTGGGTCTTCGTGTTCATCAGACCTTTGAAACAATTATGTAAGTGATAGAGATTTTCTAATGACACCATGCCCTTAGGAAAGTGATTTTATTCATGCACTTCAACTCCTTCTTTCAAAGACTTCTTTTGCTCATCTTCATGAATTATCACATCTTTTAACACATCAACATTTTCCATAAAGTCAAGTATATATTGGTCATCATTAAACACACATAAATTAGTTACGTTGTTTGAGATAGAGAGCTTATAAATAATTTTAATAGAAAAACCATCTCCAAGTGGTGGCAACCTAGTAGCCTCACTTTCTAAAGTGTTTGTGGCTACATTATTAATCCTAGGAACAAACTTAATGTTAAAATTTTGAAATGAAGAAATTAGCCTCCATACCTCTTGTTGATAGTTTTTGAGATTAGGTGAAATGCAATGAATAGTGTTACGTACTTGACATGTGACGATATTTGAATCACCTATCACCTTCAATTCTTCTACCTTGAGGTCGATGGCCTTCTTCGTTCCAAGTATGAACACCTCATATTATGAAATATTATTCATGCACCATAACTCCAATTGGCATGAAATCAACTTTTTTTCTTTCAAGGGTCAATCAGGATAAAACCACCTCTAGTGCCTCTTGTGTCTTGGACCCATCAATGTACAAAGTCCAAATGCTAATAGAAACTAGGTTAGTTTCTACGCTAACAGTATTTACATATATAATACAATGGTCATTATCACCAATTCGAGTGTAAGGAAGGAGTTCCAACTGCATGTCTCGTGGTATTGAGGATGACTATGCAAGATAACACCCTATATGAGTTTCTAAAAATCAAGTTTTTAATATCTCTTGAGAAAATATGATTGGTTCATTATGCGCTTCAAGCTCCATAATAGTGTACTTCGTAAGAGGCTCACTATCAATGCAATTCTAGTTGTTCTTCACCTTGTAAGGAAGCCATAAATGGGACTAGTAGTAACAAAATAACCTTGCAGCTTACTAGACCAATCCATACTTAGTAGTAACCCGTAGGCCTCCAAAATGTCCATAATGACAATGTCAATGCATTGATGAACTCTATGTCAGAAGATAATTGAATTAAGAAATTATTAAGTTCACCAATAACTTGAACTTATGACCTATCCAATTAAATAATTCTTACATTTGTCTTTTCCCATTTTGTGTTAATTTTCCTAGAGACAGATAAAAACATCACATTCATCGATGCACCAGAATCAACAAGAAAATTATGGACATTATAGTTAAATATTTCAATTGTTAACAATAAAGGGGGACAAGTAAACCTTGCATTTATGCTAGAAACATTGAAAACCAATTAAAGGATAGTATTAGACTTACTAGATGAAGCTTTGGAAGTAGTAGTTGTCATACCTAATGGAGGCTTAGATTATCAATTCTCATTGGTCTACCAATTTCGTTAGCTCATTGGTCTACCAATTTCTTCATATCTTGAATAATGTTGTACTTGATATTGCACACCATATCTTCATCCTTGGAAGATCGTGCTAAATTGGTGGGTGGTGAAGCCTTATTTGATGCCTCGAGGGTGATGTAATTGTTCTTACTATTCCCATAAGTGCTTTTAGGAGGTTGAGCACTTTTGGATTTCATCTGCAAACTCTAAGACAGATTATTAGGAGGTAGAATTCTCCTCAAAAATTGCTTCCTCTATTAAGCCACTTCCAGCTTGGTAATTGATCCTTTTCTCCTAATTTTATGTAGTTTAGATGGTTGTTTTGGAGGAGCTTCACCTGCTACAACCTCACTAGAACCTTCTTGATCATTATTCAAAATAAAAAAATTGAGTTACCAACACTCGCATTATCCTCTGACAGGGTTGCTTCATTAGCCTCTTTCTTCTACTCACATTGTTCCTTTAAATATTTGTCCTTCCAACACATTAGCAATCATAGAAATCATATTATGTCTCCATTGTGGGCACATATCCTCAACATTGAATACTACATTGGAACTTTGAACAAACGTAGCCAGTTGATTGGTATTCTCTTTGAATAATGGCTTAAAGGAATTTATACTAGTTGATACCTCATTTGACTTCCTTTTCAATTCAGATACTTCATTAGTCAATTCCTTCAAGGACTTAGTCAAGCTATCCATGTCAAATGAATAATTTTCCTTGGTTTTACTTGAAGATAGTTGAGGATTGTTCCAGTATATTTATATTCTTTTGAATCTTCCTAACCAATGATTACTCCTATATATCTCAAGCCATTTTCTACAGCAATAACCTCTGCAAAATTTTTGTCCAATGTATCTTTTGCAACTCGTTTCATAAATACAAAAATATTAGTTAGTAAGGCAGAAGTATAGTAGTTCTTAGTGAGTGAATCATGTGGTTGGACATATATGGGGAAGTTATTTCATAGGAAAGTAAACTTTTGATTAAAATATTTCACCTTATATTTATTCCCCATCTTGATATTTCTAAGTTCCTTTAGTAGCGTGGCGGGAGTCTTATTGTCGGAAAATTTCTTAATAACAACTTCTTAAACTCCATCTAGTTATGGGTTGAATTTTTTGGAAGGTTTTGGTACCATGTTGATTCTTTACCCTCAATAGTGTAAGGAAATAACCTACATGAGATATCATCATATCGAACCTCTAACATTCCTAGATGCAAGAATAAATCATCGATATGGTCCTTAGTATTTGTTAAGTTATGGTATGTTCTATGCTTATAACAGTTTACTTCTTTTTCTTATTATATTCCACCGATTAGCAATCACATGTACATAAAGTAAAGTGCAGATAGAACATTAAACGATCGACAGAAAACAAGCCAAGACAAGAGACACAAGATGTGGCGGCTAGCCAGGGACAAACCCCACAATGTGTGGGGAAACCCTTTGATCAAATCTTCTTTTATCTTCAATAATTCAGCAGAGAGAAATAGTATAATAAATCTGATTCATATCAGCAGTAGCAAACCCTAGATCAGTAGCATAAGCATTAGTGGCTTCATTATCAAACTAGGGCAGACCATATCTCACAAACCGACAGTCGGATTGACTTCATTCCACCACCAAAAGTTTCGGCTTCCAAAGGAGGTTCAGATGAACCTACAGTGCAGTTCAGATGAGGAGATCTTCTAGGCCACACAAGTCAATCTTTACTTCTGCAGTTGCAACTTCAGTTTCAGCAGTTTTCGGCTTCAAACTAGGGCAGTCGATATCTTGCAAACCGTTCGTCGGATTAACTTTATTCCACCACCAAAAGTTGCGGCTTTCAAAGTAGGTTCAGATGAACCTACAGCGTAGTTCCAAAGAGGAGATCTTATAGGCCACGCAAGTCAATCTTTACTTCTGCAGTTGCAGCTTCAGTTTCAGCAGTTTCTGGCTTCAAACTAGGGCAGTCGATATCTTGCAAACCGTTCGTCGGATTGAATTCATTCCACCACCAAAAGTTTCCACTTTCAAAGGAGGTTCAGATGAACCTACAGCGCAGTTCCAAAGAGGAGATCTTCTAGGCCACGCAAATCAATCTTTACTTCTGCAGTTGCAGCTTCAGTTTCAGCAGTTTCTGGCTTCACATGTGTGAGAGAGAGAGACCCATTTCAGCGCAGTAGAGAAGAGACTCATATTTTTGCAGTAGAGAGAGAGAGAGATGTGATGAGATAAGTGAGTCCAAATGAGGAAAAGTCCTCTTATATTTATACACAACGTTGGTGGGTGAATAGATGCGACTGTTGGGCTTCTGAGCCTACATGAGTTGTAGGTCGGCTTGATAATAATTCCATAATCAAAATAAATTCATATCTCCATGAATACTTATCGGAATCGGATGATCTTTATATCAATCCTACACCTCTCGATGAGAGGAATCTAATAAAAATATTATCAGCCATGAATAATATGACCCACGCGAAGTTTTTCCCTAGTTTCCAATTTTAACAATATTCGTCACTTTTTCAAGATCATACTTTTTCAAGAGCTTCTCTAGGAGCTTAGGTAATCGATACAATTGCCCAAGCAGAGAAATATGCCATTGAGCCATCCAATCCAACTGGTCATCAAACATGTTTGCATTACCCTCCTCCTCTTCACCCTCTGATTTCGAAGACTCTTCCTCTTCACTATTAAAATTCTCATTACTGCTAAAATTATTGTTATCACTTAATTATTTGTTATCTGAAATATGAACATTCTCCCCATCTCCCTCCATATTTTAGTGTCAGGACTTGAAACATTACCTTGATATGATATTTTCTCAAGTGAGTTAGCTTAATCTTCGGGGGAAGAATTAATCAAATCTTGGACTCAAGAAACTAGAAAACCACAGCAAGTTGCCTCTTCCTTTGATTTCTTCTGAGCAGTAATGGATGTAATGGGTAGTAATCCAAGAGACCTTGCAAATTGACGGGTGATAGGACATATCTCTTGGAGTTGATCATATGTAACCTCATTGAAACATTATGAACCCTGAAGAGATTATATTTCTTTCTCAGATATGTGTGATGGAGTGGGACAAACATTTATTTCCTTGAAATGAAGGTTCTTGATGTGAATGTTTTGAATTATCATCCATAGACTAGCTGCTCCCCTTCCAGCACCAGAAGTGATAACAATGTTGAAAGTTTTCCAACACCAGGGAATCTCTCTAGTATGAAGTCCCAATTAGACCTCACAACATTTGGGATAGGAGCCCCATCTAGTAAATTGGCTTGGCTACCATTATAATAAACTTAAATATTTTCCTTGGCTACAAATAACAACATAAGAGAGTGTGCACACAACTTTTGAGACAAGTAAGAAATGGTAGCTATGGGAAACATATAGTTGTAAAGTGTATAAAGTACTTTCATGGATGGAGTGAAGAGAAGTAAGACTTTAAAAAAAAAATAATAGTACCACTCTAATGAAGACTAACATGTATAGAAATAATTGTTGGTTATTTTGAAAAGTAGTTCTTAAAATAACAATGATCACGAAAGCATGTAAGAAAAACTTTGAATTAAGGTGTGCACTAAAGCTAAAAAAATATTTATTTGTATTTAGTACATATAACATGAACATATATTGAAAACATCAAAATAAAATTATTACAACATTCCCAATACATGCATGAAAGTATTCCCAACTCTAAGAGCTTCAAAATATTAAGAGAAAGTTCCAAGATACACAATTACAAATATGTCTCGCTAGTTCCAACAATGGAACATGAAGTCACACCTTCCTCCTCAAAAGAGTGATCTCTCTCTCTCCTATGCTTAGCTAGAGAATCCAAGGCTAAAAGTCCCTTGAGGCATGAGAGTTTATCTATAACAAATGAGGTGACCCTTCACCTCCCATGTGACTCTTGAGCTCCCTCGTGCTTCTTTAGCTCCCATATGATTCTTGACCTCCTATATGACTTTTGGACTTCCTAATGAATATTCACATTCCTCATGTGACTCTTGGACTTCCACACACACAATTTACCCCTTTTATTATTTTTTTGAAATTACAAAATTGCATTTTCCAAAATTGTGGTAAAATTACACAAAATATATTGAAACAAAAAAATGTTCCCATTTATGGGAATGCCAACGCGATCACTGTGACATGGAGTTCCATTGTGATGTGTTGAGACCAAGATTTATAATTTGTTGCTATGTCTTTGAAATTTAGTGGTAGATATGGATTATATATAATCTTACCCCCGAAAGTATTTGGATATATATTTTTGGATCTGAATTGTACATTATTCCACAACATGACTAGCTTCATATGTAATTTGAGGGACTCAACTACATATTGCGGAACAATTTCTTTAGTCACTTCCAAATAATCTTGTCTGGTCACCTATCTGATATGGTGAAAGTATTCTTCGAGCTCTTTCATGATAATGGCCTTATGTTTTAACTCCCCTAGTGCGCCTATAGAAGGTATTTTGTGTATTCACACCAACGCTTCCAATTCGTTATGCATCCATGTGCATGTTTAGATAGTGTTGGTTACATAGTTGTTTAGCTAGTCATAAGTCTGCATAAACATTCTTTCCTCTGTTTTTTCCATTTCATCTTCATAAATTACTTTTCTAACCATTGTTGCAGGTACATTTAAGTACTTGGTGCACCATTCCTGTACCATATCTACAATAGTATAAGATGATTTTAAGATACTTGAGTTTTACTACGAACCTTTATGTACGTCATATAGAGGCAGAACTACATTATGTAAAGCAATCATTTCTTCATACATCTGCCTCATTATGTCTTTGATTGAGTTATTCAAGTATGGCTTCCTATAATCCCTCTCTATTATCTCTAATGGAAGACATGCTTTGATTTTCGGCAAGGATGTGATCAATCTGTTGCCTTGCACTAGCCAATTCCTTCTCCAGTTGTTCCTTCTTTTACATTAGGAAATCGATTTTCTTATGTGCGTCTACTATAAAGTTGGCATTCACTGAAGTAATTGCTCCAGGAATGGTCTTGGTTTTTTATGCAATAACCTTTTTCTGTGTTTATGTAAACATGATGATCCACATCATTTCGAAAGTACCTCCTTCTTTCCCATATGATATTATTCATCAACTCATCAAATTTGAAATTAGAGATATTCATAACCCCATCATTAGGTGGAGGATGAATCCCCAACTCACTGAAAGGAAGGTGCCCACCAATCAGAGGACTTGAGGGATGAATGTTCACAAGTTATATGACTGGCTCAATTTTTTTCATCTGGTTATCCTCCTCTTGTTATTCATTTGTATTCTAGGTCTCCAAATCTTCCTCTAACTTTCTTGTGAATTCCTCTTCATATTTCCTTTTGTTTTCTTGTTTAGGCTGTAGCTTCCACTATTCCCCTTCTTCCATTTTATTTTGAGAGCTTCATCTTGTGGATTTCTCCCCATTCTCTTTTTTCCTTCTTCTTTCTTCTTCTGCATTTCTTCTCATTTCTTCTTTTATTGCTCTTCTTTCTTCTTACGCTCTTCCTCTTGTTCCTTTTTCCTAGCTTCTTCACATTCCTTCCTTTCCTTCTTTTCCTCAACTGCACCTTTAGTGCGTGGATTATATTTCAATTTCTTTCTCCTCTCTTCTTCAAAACCATGTCCCCATTTTCTCTTCAACTAGACATTAAGCAGAGCAAACACTTTCTATTGGGTCCCTTCTTGATCAATATCTGGAAGGTTATATATGTCTGAAGCACCTGCTTCATCACCTGGTCCAATTTCTCTGGAAACATTATACCGGTTCTTGGTATTTTCTTCATCTTCTCAAGAAAAAAATTCATATGGATAGGTGTACCTCATCTTTGCACAATGTTGTTTTCATACATCTCTAGGGTCATATTGGTGGAAGCTCATCTTGTTGCATCTAAGGTTGTTAAGCTCTTCAATATCTACCTCTATTTCCTTCAGATTCTTCAATTCATACAACCCTATTTGCAGAGGGAAGATTGGCCAAGGTGATTTATTTGAAATTTGTAATTGTTGTGATAACCTTGTGCATAACTGGTAACCAAATTGTTTCATGACTACTTTGTCTATTACATACTTCGACATAAGGCATGGAGTCTTATAAGCTCCATAGACACTCATGAATGTTCATTGATAAGATGTAAAGCAATATGCAACTTTTGCAATATCTTCTTTGGCCCTGTCAATCGTGAAAGGTCCCTCAACCTCAAATATCATGTGATAAAGAAACATAATGAAGTGCTAAGTTATTTTCCCATGCACTCCCCTATAGTCGACCTCTAATAGTTTCTTGCAATAGGTGTGGACAAGAGGTTATTGCTTGGTCCATTTCCACTCTACACCGAGGAATTAATTATGAGAATAGATTCTATCAAGAAAGTAGGATGGCATAAAGAACTTGGTTTGCTCACCTCATGAAACCTTTCTTGCCTTTGCAACACTCCTTTATAATTTTTGGGCTAATATGTCTAACCAATTGAAAATATTTCCCTTGGAAGCACGTGGGTAAGACATATAGACCCATCCTTGTTTAAATAACTCTATGGTTTCTCACCCATACAACCTACAACACATAGCCATGAAGAATTGATCGAATTTTCTCAATGAATTTGTTTTATAAATTTCATCAAGCTTTTGGTAGAATTTTCTCAGCTCTTGCCACCATGTCTTTAGAATATCCCTAGTAAAAAATTAAGAATGAAAAGCTACATATAATTTTGAATTCAAATTCTCCTCTAGATTTGGTAGCTTGTAATAAGAGTGAAGTTCATGGGGATAATACATAGCATGCTCTTGCCACCTTGCACTACTGAGGATCATATTATTGGAGTATAGATGCTACAGTATCAATCCTATCACTTCCAAATTGTTATACAAAATCTACACTGCAGACAAAAGTGTCTTCCTTAGGTCTAGTGGACTAACCTAGAACAATAGAAAACAAAGGGAATAATGTCTTCCTTAAAGTAATTGAATGATGGAATGATGACTACCTAGAATTTGTCACAAGCTTTGCTCCTTCCTCGGCTTGTATAATCCAATCTTAGCTCTGATCATTATAATTAGAACCTACACAATCAAACAAGACAAGTCAAGGATCTACGACATATAAGCAGCATAATCCAATCACTTCATTCAATAGATCAACGTGGTATTGAAATACATGAAATCATAACATCAAATATAAGAAAACATTATACTCTTTGTATTAATAGAAATGGACAGAGTTACAATCAAAACTAGGAGTTGATCTTGTAGAAGAGCTCCCCAAGTTGACTTATCCTTTCATTGCCAAAAAGTATACCTCTATGTCACCCTAATGCATGAAATAATGTCTCTCAAAATAACAACATGAGGGTAGAATCAATCTCTAAAAGCTAACCCCTTGCCCATGGATGAATGTAAATATATAGATAAGGGAGGAAGTTCATGAATTCTTATCCATTTACCAATCTAGGCTTGTGATCCACTTGAGATGGAAGGATGAGTTCAAGGGATAAGAGGTTAAAAATCCAAGGTAGAATCAGATAAGATTTGAGACTCTTATCCAAGGTAAATGGTTGAAACAACCTCAGAAAGCTTATGGAAGAGTAAGCTTCGAGATTCTTTTTATTTTTACCAAATTTCTAGCATCAGCGCACCCCCAAGACTGAACAACCTACTGGTGATCAACGCAAGTGTAGAGAGGGTCAACTTGGTAGTCAACACTAGTCCCTAAAAGGACAGGGTGTATTGGGCCTTACAATCTTGGAAACTCAACAGTCAATAGTAGAAACTCAGGGATTCAACAGATTCAAGCTTAGGGCTTTGTGTAGGGATGTGACAATATCGTGAAGGACGTAAATTGATCCTGTTTGAAGGACTATTAACCATATGCGACAAAATGGCCTATAATAGATTCCCCCCCTAAAGCACAAAGTCAGAAATAAAAATTGATGACCGAAGTGCTTTACCTTGTGACAAGTCGGGATCAAGAACAACTGATGAGAGCGTCATCTATTAAAATACATTTACATCATGATATCTTTGTTGAGGGAGGCATACCCATGATCATCACATAAGCTAACATTACATTAAATTTCTTCATTTTGTATGAGAGAACTAACTATTTACCAAGAGAGACAATAAAAATAACCACAACAACAATAATAACTAATACACATCATGCCCAAAGTATTTACCTTGGGAAAACCCCAACTCAGCAGAAAAACCCACCCTAATGAAATTTCATTAGCCTTGGCCAAAACCCTAGCCAACCAGGCCAAGTGAGCCTTCACTACTCACCTCCTTGGCTTGCATTAAAATGAAGTCCTCCTAACCTTTTATAGGCTTCATTACATGCAATACCATGGGTACAAAATACTATGTGCCCCAAAACTACGTTTGTTTAATCTAGTCAACCTTGAGTCTAACCCATTATGTTAGGTAAATTGACTCGGGGTTAGAGTCAAGGTTGACCAGGTTAAACAATGGTAGTTTTGGGGCATGTAGTATTGTTTACCCATGGTTTTTTTCCCATGGTATTTCATTTAATGAAGCCTATAAAAGGTTGGGAGAACTTCATTATAATGTAGGCCAAGGAGGTGAGCAGTGAAGGCTCACTTGGCGTGGTTTGCTAGGGTTTTAACCAAAGCTAATGAAATTTCATTAGGGTGGGTTTTTCCTTGGAGTTGGGATTTTCCCAGGGAAAATACTTTGTGCATTATGTGTATGTGTTATTATTATTTTTGTGGCTATTTTTATCGTTCCTCTCAGTAAATAGTTAATTATCTCTGGTTAAATTTATTCATTCTGTATCAAAGCCAAATGTTGGATTTGGAGGGACACTTCCATTACCAAGGGTTTTTTTTTATTGGCCTCGTGAATGGAGAGATATGAGCGTTGTAAAAAAACTGAGGTGTGGTATCATGGATGCATGGTTGTAATGACATGTTTGTGGAATAGATTGATTGGTCGTTGTGGCCAAAGAGGTATGGCTCACCATTTGCAGATTCGTTATGATTGTTGGCATCGTTTATTAGTTCCATCAGGAAGAAAAGTGAATAAGATCATGAAAGTGAGGTTGGATAGTCAAAGGTTTGGATGTTGGTACGACCACCTGCAATATGCCCTTTGTGTTCGCAGATCTGGATCAACAATTATTCATAGTGCAGACAAGAGGGAAAGGAAACACTTGGTTTCGTGAGGACCATGTCAAAGAGGAAGATCATGGCCGGTGGTGGAGAAGGACAAATCGACTGTCCATATATTCAAATTGGCACGAGAAAGCGATGTTGGTGCTAATACTAGAGGCTTCGTCATTCATCGTGGCAACGAAGGAGAATGATTTTGTGCCACGCTTGTACATAGGCCCCATCATTTTTCGGCAGTTTTGAGGGCCTCAATGCTGCAAGCAATGAACCTGCTTACCTATGTTCATCATTATAGTCGTTGGAACAAATGATTAAAGGAATGGTTGTTGGAGGAATTAGTAATCATATGTCTCTATGGTTTTTCATACGTACCACCTACATAAAAGACATGGTTGAATCATTAGTCACATGGAGGATGAAACTACCATGAAAGAAATGCTCAGGAGAGGAAAGAGTTAAGTGAGAGAATGGTGACTTAAGCACCGAAACAACAATAGTAATAAAAGAAATTATAATAAATTCAAATATTTGAATGTAAATGGCCATATGGATGTAAGACCTGGTATGGCATGGGTTCTCATGGGTAATCATGTTGAGAAATGGCAACAAGAAATTCCAGTTTAATTTGTCCTTGAATTAAATTGCGAATTAAAATAGAATTCTTTTCTCATAGAAATTTGAAAATAATTAATTAAGTTTAATTAAATTAATTAATTTAGGAAATTCGAATTGGAAGTCTTTTAGAAGACATGTGTATGTTGTCCCTAACTTATAGGAGTTAAGGATGAGTTATGAATGGGTTGTAATTATTTAACTTAGTTTATTGAGTTAAGTCCAGTTAAATTAGTTCCAATCAGTTTCAGGAACAAATAGTGAGTAAATAGTCTGTTAGGATACTAGTGACATAATTAGTGGTACTCTATGTTAACTAAAGATTCCACCATCAGAAACTCATGCATGTTGATTCTGGGAAAGACCCAGTTGAGACTAGAGTGCAGGGACAATGTACTATTTGTTTTATATTTTTTAGTTTCACTAATAGTGCACACATTCATGAATTGATCCTTGAGCGATTGCGCTATTTTTAGAGGCTTTATTTCCCTTTAAATACAATATATCCTTCCTAGGAATTACACATTGGAATTGAGACTTGGAGAGCTGTGAATTGGCTAAGCTTTGGTGTTAGGTCCCTATACTATTAGTGTAACCCCTTATTGTTATTAGTGCAACCCCCTTCTTGTATTATTGTGGCCATATAGTCCCCATGTTATTATTATGCCCCATAGAATCCCACTATTCTTATTGTTGTGCCCCTACAATATTATTGTTATGTAGGCTCTGATTGTATTGGGACCCCTTAGACTCCTATATATAGAAAGGAAGTCTTGTCATTTGTATCATCCAAGAATTGTTCACTTGTGTAATGTAAAGGAGGTTTCCCCCTCAAAGAGGCTAATTTTGAAGTCGTTGATCTATCTTTTCTATCTTTTTGTGAGCTGGTTTCATAACATTTGGTATCAGAGGTTTGGATTCTAAGGTTTCGTTGCTCCAAACAGGTCATCATGGAATTGTTGCTATAACATTTTCTCTATGAAGTTTTAGAAGCTAAATGACAAACCCATTTGTGTTGAAATCTGTTTGAACCTCGGTCTGAATTTTAGATCTTGTCTCGCTATATTTTCGGAGATATGATCTGAGGAATTTAGGGTTTTTGCAAGCTCCAAAATTCGATCTCAAATAGGTCATCATGGCCTTTCGCAAAAACAAATTTTCTATGATGTTTTAGACTCTGAAACTAAAACCCCTTTGAGCCAAACTCTCGATGAATCATGAGCCCAAATTTTAGATCTTGTTTCACTATATTTCGAGAGATATGATCCAAGACAATTAGGGTTTCTACAGGTTTCCGAATTACATCCCAAACAAGTGACTTTGGGAAAATCATCATAACTTTCTCTTTGAGCATCAGGTTGAAATTTCGTAAGGAGTTATAGAAAGAGGACAAACTTTATTTTTAAGTGTATTGTTGGTAGGTCCTAAGGTTGAAATAGTGACACGTGACACTTCGTAGAAGTTTGTTCTACTGAAAAAGTATATAATTAGGCCATCTTGAGAGATTAGGCATAACTCTTTCTTGGAGAATCAAATTTCGATCAAATAGGTGGAATTGGAAAGAGGACGCATAGAGCTACTCTAGGTCACAAGGTTAGACCTTGGAGATCCAAAATTTCAGAGATACAACAGATTCAAGATTGAGTTGCTAAAAGAAAGAAAAAGAATGACTCAAATCAAGAAAATAGAAACACCTAGTAAGAAAAATTGGATGGATGATTTGAAGAATGTGATTGAAGCTAAGATAAATAGTTTTATATGTGCCATGGAAGCTAATATTGATGGTAGGGAAGTAGATTTGAAGAAAGGCATGGAATATTTGAAGAAATACATGGAAGATTTGAAGGAAGGTGGGACAAAGATGCTACAAGAAAGGCCTCCTAATGATGAAAAGGTAGTAGAGGAAACTCATGATGAGAAAAAAATAAATGTTAATCATGATTTCATAGAATCTAACATTGGATTGAAGACCCACCTATTATAGCTCCGAAAATCACCCTTGGTATTTTTGATGCTTGGTTTATGGCCTAGGGCAACCCCTCCTTCCAGACTTGGTCCAAATATTTTAAAAACAATGTTTTACTTCATGTACGCTACTTTTCCCTATGATAAAAGCATGTACACGCAGGTTAGTGTATACCCAACCCATGTATATGTGTTAAAACACTTTAAAAAAATAAATTTCCTTAATTAAGGGTGAAGATCACAATTTTTACCTATTGATTACCTATTAGTGTCTGTGGCCCAACTGTTCCCAATTGTTTCCCAACTAAAAAACTAATTTTGGATAAGTATAAAAAGACTTCAATGGGAAGGCCTTAAGGAGGAGAGAAATGATAGAATTGTTATACTGAGATTATCCCCTGATCAAGTCTGAAGTACACTTTGCTTCAAGAACTTCCCCAAGTTCAGGAAACCCTTGTTTCCTTGAGTGTTGATATTCTTTCACTTGTTGGAGATATCATGGTATGGGTTATGGAAGGAGGTTGTTGAAGATTGGGACTGGACGGACCTGGAGGATGGTTCCATTTAGAGCTGGAAGAGGAAGACTCAGGTGAATGCTTTCCATGTTTACTATAGTTTTCGACAATAAAAAGAAACGTTGTCTTGTTCCTGAGATCGACTTTGTTTATGCATCAGATGTTATTGTTATGGTTTATATATGAATGACTATTTCAATGTATAACTAACCATCTACTTATATGATATAAAGTTGATTTCACTAAAATGATTTATCTATATGCTGCTATGTGTATTCGAATTAGTTGATTTGCAGGTTTGAAGATCATTAGGAGTTGCAAAGGGTTTGAACCCTGGTTGGAACTACCCAAATGAAGGACATCCGGGTATGTTCATCCTCACATAGTTAATTTGTTTAAGCATATTGCCTGAGTTGTATGCGTGCTTCTTGCTGTAGATTACTCATGCCCTGATAGGTTTCTGACCCAAAGCCCTAGGGGACTTATTCCCTTAACACCACCATATTCCAAAGATAGATATGAGGAAGTTTGATGGCAAGGATCCCATAACATGGATACTACAGATGGAGAAATATTTTGATCTACATGATGTGAAATTATTACAAAAGGTACATATTGCATCTTTATATTTAGAACCAAATCAAATTTTATTGTATAAAGGGATTTTTTCTCGTAAACCACTTGTCACCTAGTCAATTTTCATTGAGGAAATGATAGCACATTATGAGGATACAAAGAGAAACACCTTCTTTAGTCAATTGATAAATCTCAAACAAAAGGGTTCAATGGCAGAGCACATTGAGGACTTCCAAAAATTGAATATAAGGTTAAATGATATTCCAAAGAAGCAGAGGATTTATGTATTCATATGGACTTTAAAGGATAACATTCAAAATGAGTTTCGTCTTTGGGAACCTGATTCATTAGAGAAGGTATCCAAGTTGGAAAAAAAAATTGAAAGAAAAATTATGGCAACAAGGAAGCCTACCACTCATAACTATAAAGATGGAAGTGTTGTTGCTCCTATTCTTTCACCACCTACAAGGTTGAGACCACAAAAATTGGAAGAAAAAAGAGAAAAAGGGCTTTGTTACAATTGTGATAAAAAATCCACTAAAGGTCATAAGTGTGTTGAGAAGAAATTAATTTACATAGATGGGGAAGAAGAGCAAGAAAAGGAACAAGAAACGCCAAAAGAAGAGGATACACACTAGGAACCAATCCCAAAGAAAGAAGAAATGAATATTACCATATCTTGTAATGCATTGATAGAAATTAACACTCCTCAAACTCTCAAGATAGAAGGGCATATCAAGGAGAAAAAGGTAACAATTTTGATTGATTCGGGTAGTACCCATAATTTTATTCATCGTAAGATAGTCAAGGAATTGAATTGCTTCCTATATCTAGCACCAGAGTGTCAAGTAATGGTTGCAACAGGAGGAACCATAAATTTCTATAGAAAGTATCATAGTATCAAGCTATCCATGAGAGAGTATGTCTTGAATAGTTCAATTCTTTCCATTCCAATGGGTGGTGTAGATGTTTTACTGGGAGTTCAATGGCTACAATCTTTGGGTGTGATAGATTTTAATTTTCAAGAACTTTTCTTGAATTTTTTTGGGGAATGAAAGGAGGTTGAATTAAGGGGTATCATAGGGAAACTGGAAAATATAATCAGCTCTAACAACATTACAAAGCTTCTAAAGAAATAACAACGGGGTGAAATTTCACAATTATGTTCACTAGAGGTACCCACATTGAAATCATCTATTTCTCCAAATCTCCAAAAAGTTTTGGACAATCATTCCAAGGTATTTGAGACTCCCAAATGCCTCCCATATATTTGTGATCATTATCTTGATATTCATTTGATTCGAGGAAGTGTTCGCCCAAACATCAGGCCTTACAGATATCCATATGCCACAAAAGAGTGAAATTGAATGTATGGTTGCATAAATGCTAGAGGTTGGTGTTATGTTCCTATACCAATAGGTGTCATAATTTATGATTGACTTAGTTTATCTCTGTAATATGTACATACCTTTGCTTTCTGCAAATATTTTCCATATTCAAAAATTAAAAAAAATGTAAAGGTATATCCTAAAAGAAAATCAAAGGATAAAAAGAATAAAAAGAAAAGGTCAAAAAGGATGAAAAATGAACCCCAAGAAAAAGAAAAATACCATGAAAGTGTGCAAGTCCAAATGCCGCTACTTTTTACTTTGGTAAAAAATAAAAGATTGTGTGCAGCTTGTCACTTATGCCACAATCCATGAATGGTCAAATAGTGTAAACTTGGCTATTTCATGTTTTCAATTTCTATGTCTATAGATAGAGAATAAAATTTGACCAAATAGTGTAATCTTGGCAGATAATTAGATTAGGTAGAGTGAATAAAAGGAGCTCAATTGTTTAATCTGAGCCCTTGGATGTAATAAGGATAGACTTAGATATATTTCTATTGTAAAAGGAAAGAAAAGTTTGATAAGGGTTTGCCAGTTTAAGTGCACCCTAATAAAGAGTAGAAAAAATGGTAGGATGTGTAGGTGGGTAAGTAGGTGAATGATTGCAGAATGGTGTATGATGAATGATTAGTTGAAGCTCATATCGTTTACTTTCATCATCATATTACTTTGAAAATGGATAACAGAGACATTTACAAAGTCAGGTTATTAATTTCCTCATTTTCTTTTACCCCTAATGTCACTAAATTCCCACCAATAACATTCAAAGCACCAAAAACCTTACAGCAAAGGGGCTCAAAGTATTTCTCTGACTTTTGAAGGGAACGGATCCTCGGCCCAATGATTTACAGGTTCCAAGTGCTAACTCATCAACATTCACTCCTCCATAATTCATCCATTTCATCTAAAAATCCCTTTTCCTAAGGTGAAATCATTATTTGCCTAGGGAAAGTAATTAACCTTATATAAAACCCCCTTTTTCTCACCAAAACCAACAAAATGCATCTAAACCTAAGTTGTAAACATTTAAATGTGGAAATGTAATATATTTCAAAACATTTTACTTAGCGTATTCTCATTTCCATGCCTATTTCATATTAACATAATTTATTATAGTTATTTCCGACAAAATACACCCTGTCCCCTATATATTATTAAAATCCCTTAATCTAATATCCTGCCCTGGTGTTATATAAATATTTGGGCACTGCAACCCCAAACACATATGTCCATAAACCAAGGGCTTCTAAACCCCTAGAAGTGTTTTTTCATACCCTAAAGGAACAAGGTCCACTGATTACATCATTTCCCAGAAGTTCTCCCTGAAAAAATGCTCAAAACTGGACCATACAAACTGCTCCATGCTGAGGGTGCGATGCATCTCACCTGTTACACATAAAGGGTGCGATGCATACTGAAAATCCCTTCTATAGGGTGTGATGAGAGAGAGCAGACAAATGGTAGAGGCAGTTTGCTAGGTGGAAACCCAGAGAATCTTCTAGAAATTGCTCATTTGACACTTGCCTCTCTGAATTTGCCCAGGGATGAGTAAGAGATCATGAAATCTCCAAGTGGAACCAAGAAATATCAGAGAAATGACACTAATCAAAATCTCAGAAGCTGACTCACCCATCTACAAATATCTATATATGGATCCCTCATCCTAGAGATCCAAAGGATGGAATTTTGTATTTTGTAAGGAAGTGTTGTTGGTTTCTATATGAAACATCATAGTGTTGGGTGATCTAGCTTTTCATGAGGTGAAGAGGGCTTTCATGCTAGGAGGATGGCACTGGGTCAAACCACTGGGTTGTAATCCTCTCTTCTACTACTTTTATCAATAAAGCTATTTGAGTTTTCCTCCATATTCTTGTATATTTCTGAATCGTATACTGGTGTATGCATTTGTATGGTTAATATACATCTGATCCTATATTGTTTATGGTTATAGATCTCTATGCTTTGATGGTATTATGATTCTTTGACTCTACAGGTATTCTTTGAAGCAGGACAAGTGATTAAAGAGTGGCGAAGCTCTGTCAAAGGATGGAGGAAACAAGCAAGGAGCCAAGCAAAATACTGAGGTTGGTACTCTCTGCTTCTCTCTCATCTATCTCTCATAAAGGAAGACACAAGTAACTTTAGTTTGTTTGTTTCTAAGATAGCTAACTGTCTTAGTGGGACTAGCAGCTCTGAATGGACACTAGTTTTCCTAATAACAAAATGGCAGCTCCACTGGGGAATGAATAGTTTGATTGTTAGTCATCGTTGTTTGCTTTATAAACCACAGACGGAGCTTGAAGTTAAGCCATCTAGCCTTCGAACTGCTTTTGCTATGCAACTACAAAGTAGATCAACGTCACTTCAGTCAATCTCTGGGTTGGTTTATGAACTGAACATCTGACTTGCAAATATCCTAAGTGCCCTGATGGTAGCTCAAATAAACTCATTAGATTAGCCCCTATACTTTCTGTTTACGGCCTATCATTAGCTCAGCCTAAATCCCTGAACTTAGCTGCAAACTGTGAGTGAAAACCAAGCTCAGTCTCATCCCTGGACCATCGCACTGTCTCTCATTGGCAACCTGGATGCATCACACCTCCCGTGTGTTGCAGGTGAGATGCATCCCTGTTTCCCTGTGTTATAGATGCGATGATTGAGTGAGACTGTTTCTGCCTCCAGATTTTGGTTTTTTCTTCATTGTCTTCAGCTTTATTCAATAGTTTTGCTGTCTATGATTAGTACATCATTGTTGAAACCTTCTTCCTTTGCATTATTCAGCTTCCATTCATAAATAATTCTGAATGTTTTTTTATGTATTTTTCATCATTTACAGTTCTCCTTTTCAAAAAGTAGCTTAATCGAACTATCGTATTTTGATTTGAAAGTGTCGCAAGTGTCGTTTTTAGTGAAAGAAAAGAGTGTCGTAAAGTCTTCCTCTTTTAGATAGTCGATTACACTTTTTCTATTGTATTTGATTCGAATCATCAATTCTTTGAAGTGTCGAAAGCAGTTTTCAAGTCGAAATTGAAAGTGTCATCTAAATCTTCCTTTCGTTTTTGAAAAGAAATTTCTAAAGTGTCGCTTTGAGGAAAGATAGTTTAGATCTGTACTTAGTTTTCTTTTTGTCATTCTCACATTAAGGAAATTGAAAAAACAAATACATGCATGTGCATTTGCATTTAGACTGCATGCGGAAATTGATTTAGGACAGTGCATCTTAGTGTGTGTTCTCTGCTCCATGTTGAAATAATTTTACTTCTCTTTCCTTAGTAGCTAGGATTTTCATTGCAAAAAGAAAAGTAAACGACTGTTTATCATCTTAGATTGCATATTTAGGAATTGGATATCTACATCATGCAGTGAACCTTAAAGGCAAACTTCTTAAGAAAGATCAACTATAAAATAAGCTTCAATGAACATAAAAACGCTTTGGAACCTAACGCACAACATCTAGAAGTCTAGGCTAGAGATGTATTCCGGTGTCGTAAAGCCTGGTAACTATCGTTTTCATCGTAGGTTGGGTGATTCCTCCTCTTCGATACGACAAGTGCCAATATGGACTTGTTCTTCCACACACCATTGAGTATATATTAGGAGACCACAATAGGCTATATCTTTTATCCTTAGGAAGCCATGTCTGCCGCCTTTTCGATCGCAATGCACTGAACACAACATTCGAGAAGATTGACTGTCGTACGTAAAAAGTATTCTGCAATTTTGCAATTGGTTTGGTAATCACTCTATCTAGATTTATAGAGTAGTCACTTTTGTTCCTTTTCAGACTCCTTAAAAGAAAAGGTCCATCTGAGCACTTGTCGCTTCAGGCTCATTAAAAATCGATGGCAACTAGAGTCATCTTTAGCTTTTTCTCGACTCTTTAAAATTGAAAAATCAAGTTGTGTCAAAGCATCATAAAATTTATTTTAATCGGAATAACATCATTGTTCCCTCGTTGGTCTTAGGTTGAGAAAATGGAGTCCACCAATCAAGGATTTCCCCTTGGGGGGAATCCTAGTCCCTTCTCCTCTTGCGGAGATGTTGGTGCACCTCATATGGCTACATTGTCCCTTCCAGGACTTACAATTGGCCTGCCAATATGGCTTTTCTCGACCTTTGTCGTTCAAAACACTGTGATTCCTGAGAAATCAAATTAGCAACGAGATGATACTAGAGTTACCCCCCAACCTCCTACTTTGTTTGTTTCTCCCTCTCCTTCTTCCTCTTTGCTTGAAGAAACTAATAACACTAAAAACCAAGTAACTGAGAAGAAGAAGAAAGGGAAGGATAAGAAGAAGAAGAAGAAAATGGAGAAAGGGGGCAACCGTGCATCGTCTGGTGGAAACCCACACACTGCACCATTCAAACCTAAATCTCCATGTGTCATTTGCAAAGGATACCACTATCATCGAGATTTTCCTTGCATCCCATAGATCTTAAGGGACTGGTCTCCCCACGTGCACAATCCGGTGTCCTCAACCTCTGACAATCATGTTGAGAGTACACCGTCGACTAGTGAAAATGAATTAAATGGATAAAAAGGAAGATCTAAGTTTCCTTGTAGACTATGCGAAGGAGATCATGCCCCCCATTGTTGTCCCTTCCTAGACGAAGCTAAAAGGGTCTTGGATAACCATCTTGCTTCATCGTAGCGACTTCCTCCTGGATATAAGAAACTCTTGTCGAGTCCATCGCTAGTTGAAAATCCAACTGACACACCTTTGTTGTCGGTCAAAGCACCTATCATTGAAGATAAACCCTCTGAGTCCAAACCGGACCAGATTCAACAAGTCGAGATGGTAGTCGACCCAGTCTTGTCTTCAGAAGGTCCACCTTTAGATGATACAGTCCCCAAAGAGAATGAGAACAACATCGTTCAAATTCTTTTTGTTAACACAGAATTTGATGAACATGGGGGCAATCCACTCGTTCCTTTTCCGTAGGAAGGAAATTCGTCAGAGATTCATCTGGCCATTTATTTGGTCCCTCCTCCAAGCAATCTAGTCATTTCCTTCAATTGGGATCTACTAGGGAGACCCTGCCTACCATCTAATGTACCATTCTGAATCATAGTACAAGCTTACAGAATGATCATGGTTGGCACAATCATAGATGAAGGGGCGTCCATGAGTATCCTTTCCTCAACTACTTGGAAAGCACTTGGTTCACCATCGCTTTTGCCTGAAATTTGAATTCTGCCAGGCTTCAACAAAGGAACCAGTCAACTGTTAGGGATCCTTCCAAATTTGCTTATAACTTTGAGAAGGAAAACCATTTATCTGAACGTGATGGTAGTCCAAGGGCCATTAGATTACAATCTACTCCTTGGACGTGACTACATTTATAGCATGGGAGCTATTGTTTCCTCACTCTTTAGGGTGATGTGTTTCCCGTATGAAGGCAGAATGGTCCAGCTTGTTGACCAGCTTTCATTTCCTGGTTCAAACACGGCTAATAGTCAAATACCATCCCTAACTAGTCTTTTTGCACAAGGAATGTCTCATCAACCTCCAGTCTGTCCACTTGATGAGCACGAGTGATTCGGTGAATGTGACTAAACCCAGGGGGCATGCACCCTGGTCTGCTTCGGCAGGAAAACCTCAGATATAAGGTAGGTTTCCGCGTAGGATATATGACTAGTCTGACACACCTGTCTGTTTAGGAAAATGGGATTAGACTGGAAAAGGATTCCCTCATCAAACGTTATGTGAGTGGAAGCTCCCACCATTCACCTTTGTCTATTTCGATGGACAGAGCCAAGGAAGTGTTTTGTCTGCAAATGCGGATGGAACAACCTTGCTTTAATGCAAGAACTTCCATATGGTAACCTGGAAACTCTGCTTCTCTTTATACCTAGGGGCATGCAAACCTTTTGCATGCGAGTGAAAAGCGACCTTTTATTTTCGTAGTTTGTAGGCTTATTTTCTTAGTTTGTAGGCTCTCAACCCTTTAACCTCGTAGGTTGGTCGTTCCTAGCTTGCATACAAAAGGCTCCAGAGCAAAGTTGTGCATGGGGCAAGCTCCCTAAAAATGAACCTACTAATGAGAGATATCCTTATTATACGACTAGCACGAGCAATGTTTCTGCAAAGTTCAAGCTTGTTAAAAAATAAACCTAGTTATGAGCATATGTTCCCCCAGAGTTCAAGCTCATTAAAAAATGAACCAACTTTTGGTAAATAACCTTTGTGATTGCATTACTATCAACTTTTGAGCCTTGGTCGTGTTCTTACCATCACCTCCACTTTTTAGCCGATCATCCGCCTCCACTTGATTGTTTACCCTTTTGAGGAACAACTGTGATGAGTGATTCTGTTAGCCACCTTCTTTACACTGCCATGATTGAAAAGTTCCAAACCTTACCTAGAACCAGCTGCTACCCGAAAATATCACTCATTCCTCAAAGACGAGTCTCTTTTAAGCTCTTTTTAGACTCGTAAAATATAAAAATATTAGCTAGCAATTGGCCTCTCCAGCTCGTTAAAGTGATTGGAAGTGCCATCCCTCCTCTATATTTCAATCTTTTTGGACCTGAGGGATCATTACACAAAAAGATCGAGTGCTTGTCTTTTTCGGCTTGTTAAGTGATTGAAAAAGTCATCCCTTTTGTATTATTTTATACTTTTTCAGACTTAAGGGATTATACTATGAAAAATCATTATTGGAGTTTCCTTTATGTCTCTTTTTAGACTCTCTAAAACTGAAAAAGACCAAGTTATCTTTGTCGTAAAATTCGTTAAAACAATAGCGACAAACTTGTCCATTATAGACAAGAGCGAATTTCAATGTCGCTAAGCTCGCTAAAACATAGCAACAGGTTTGCCCGAAGGGAAAATTATGGAACAAGCATATGTTATCCTCCTCAAGCTTGAGAAAAATAAAGAGGTACTGGTCAGAAATGACTGGGGAAAAATTGGGAAGAAAACTTGAAGAACTTTATTGGTACCAGGTCGCTCTTGAACATGACACTTTCACTCCATCACCATGATTGAGTCAGGTTGGGTTATTCCATTCACCAGTCATATCACCATTGGTCCTTTGTACCATCCATTTTTGTGGTTAATGCTACCAATCCATTTCAATGCCACCGATATGTTCAAGACAAGTCGCTCAGAGAATTCACCAACCCAGCTAATGCCTCATTCGCTGCAATACCTTTACGCTCCATTCTTTTATGACCACCACCCTGAACCTTGTATCATCAGATCGTTTTCACCTCCACAAAATCATTTGCTCCGTATCGTGTCGTAGATGTGGGACTCATTAAGGCCCTCCTACGATGGGTCACTTCTTTTCGACATCATCTCATTATCCAAGAAGTTGACATAGGAACAGCCCTTTCAGTACTTTGAAGCTTGCATGCCTCAATGGCAAGTTTCTCACTTCCGGCGACAGGTTTACATCAACAGCCTTCGACCAAAAGATTTTACGTGGTGTTCCACATCGACTCATGTATTCACACCACGTGAATTGTACTGCAATACCTTGAGGGTCATCATCATTATCGGTGATTTCTCTTGTGCCTGTTAACAACTTACATCATTTGCTGGTAATCAGGTGATGTCTTTCCATGTTCTACATCAGAACATCTTTTCACATGGATTGACTTGTACTTCAAGCGAAGATTGAATGAGTTTGAAGACCTAGGATCTAGTTTCATCCATCTGGGCTGTGATATATTCAGGAAAATAAAGACATCAAATGCACATCATAGCTGCACAGATAATCATCCAAGCTAAGGGATGATGGCTCTACCAGAATCATCAGTCTGCCACCTCAGCTAGATCATGAAAATATTATGAAGATAACTTATTGTATTGTATCTTATTACAGGTCACCTTCCAGTTCGAAAAACCTCGGATCCTCATGATAGAGCATTTCACTCGACATCAGAAGATTTACGACCTCATGCTTTAGGGGGAAACTGTTATAGACATATTTGGGCATTACAAACCCAAACACATATGTCCATAAACCAAGGGCTTCTAAACCCCTAAAAGTGTTGTTTCATACCCTGAAGGAACAAGGTTAGCTGATTACATCATTTCCCAGAAGTTCTCCCTGAAATACTGCTCAGAACTGGTCAAAACTGGACCATACAGACTACTCCATGTTGAGTGTGTGATGCATATCACCTGTTACACATAAAGGGTGCGATGCATACTAAAAATCCCTTCTGTAGGGTGCGATGAGTGAGAGCAGACAAATGGCAGAGGCAATTTGCTAGGTGGAAACCGAAAGAATCTTCTAGAAACTGCTCATTTGACACTTGCCTCTCTAAATTTGCCCAGGGATGAGTAAGAGATCATGAAATCTCCAAGTGGAACCAAGAGATATCAGAGAAATGACACTAATCAAAATCCCAGAAGCTGGCTCACCCACCTACAAATATCTATATATGGATCCCTAATCCTAGAGATCCAAAGGCTGGAATTTTGTATTTTATAAGGAAGTGTTGTTGGTTTCTCTGTGAAACATCATAGTGTTGGGTTATCTAGATTTTCATGAGGTGAAGAGGGCTTTCATGCTAAAAGGATGGCACTGGGTCAGACTGCTGGGTTGTAATCCTCTCTTCTACTACTTTTATCAATAAAGCTATTTGAGTTTTCCTCCATATTCTTGTATATTTCTGAATCTTATATTAGTGTATGCATTTGTATGGTTAATATACATCTGTTCCTATATTTTTTATGGTTATAGATCTCTATGCTTTGATGGTATTATGCTACTTTGACTCTACAGGTGTTGTTTGAAGTGGGACAACTGAGTAAAGAATGGCAAAGCTCTGTCAAAGGAGGGAGGAAACAAGCAAGGATCCAAGCAAAAGACTGAGGTTGGTATTCTCTGCTTCTCTCTCATCTGTCTCTCATAAAGGAAGACACAAGTAACTTCAGTTTGTTTGTTTCTAAGATAGCTACCCTTCTTAGTAGGACTAGCAGCTCTGAATGGACACTAGTTTTCCCGATAACACCTAATTTGAAATATAAATCTTAAATAATGAAATAATCAGATAGATTGATTAATCTATAGATTAATTAATCTATCCATGATCAATCAAGACCTATAACCCTCTGCTGCATTAAAAAGGAATTAATTAATCAACCTATTATTAACTAAGAACATTCCTCCAATCACATCTCCCCCGACGTCATTAATCACCCCAATCCGCAGTTACTAGCCCGTTGGGCCCCTCCATTAAATCTCAATCGAGTCCCTTCCCCGACCACCTTATGATCTTACACCTTCAGATCTAACAGCTGACGATCATATTGGGCGGCCACTGATGTCGAACTTTACCTGCCCGATATGAGTCGTTTCACTATTCACCCTGTCGCTATGTGTCACCCAATGAATGGCATCAGGCGAACCTCTCCCAATACCACTACACCCTCATAAGCGGTGCAATAGATTCTGCTTACCGCCCTTGCTTACCACCTTTGCTAAATGAAAAAATGTCCCATCCGTTAACTGGCACCAACTATTGTTTTCATTATACCCACCAAAACATTGACTTTTCCAAATATATGTATATATATATATATATATATATATATATATATATATATATATATATATACACTCATTATTTTGTTTTACCAAGAAAAGAACCTTCTGTTCTCCATGCACAATCAGAGTACGTTCGAGCCACCACCCTACTTCCAACCGTCAACCTTCAGAAGCTGCTGAACTCCAGATTGCCATTGCAGACCCGTACGCTCCTTGCAAACAGTGCACTAGAGTCATTTGTCCCTTCATGCAACCATAACCAGGTATTTACCTGTTTTACTGAGAAACCCTATTTTCATATTCAACCTGGACTAAATTGCTGTGAAAATAAAGTAATTTAATGATAGCAAGTTGTTCAATAGTCTAGAGACTCCTTGAAACAACCCAATTCTTCATAAATTACCTGGAATACCGTACCCTAGTCCTTAAATCCACAATAACCAAGGATGGACGCTCTAGTTGACTTGGATGTCAGGCTAGTTACTACACCCCACATAGATTTAGACCATCTTCCCCTAGCTAACAGAGACTTTCAAATAAAGGACCTCACCTTTGATGAAACCCCTTTGAAATTTCATTTTAGATACAAAGATAATTACTTAAACCATGCAGATAAGATAGGTCTCTGGGAATCAAACCTGCCCAAGTATCAATTCCCTAGTGTCCACATCTTCCTAGATATTATTCACCACTACCATGCCAACTACAACCCTATTATGAGAGTTGTGATGTCTCCAAACCAAAAAATCCTATTCACCATTACGACCGAGTCCATAAATGAGATGTTACAGCTGTGTCTAGGTCAAGACCTCATTCCCTTTTCCATTTCTGATTTACTTAAAAGGTCTTCCAAGCTGTTTAGTTCCAAAAGTTCCCAAATTTGCCATATTTTCATTAAAGAAGGGTATATGCCGAAAGACCCCCCTCCTTACATGTCCGTCATATTTTCTAATCTGGGCAAAGAAATTTTGACAATGATAACATGCATTTTAGGTTTTTCCACCAATGAATATGTTGATGAGATGACCTTTGCCTACATGTCTAGTTTTTACCCTTGGTCAACCTCCTGCAGTCAAATTTGATTATGCCAAGTTCATTGCTGATAAAATACATGATCAGTTGACGAGACTGGAGAATGAAATTCTGTAAATACTCATTAGTCCTATATCACTTATTTCTTTACTACCAAACTAATAGGTTTCCCTTCTCTGTAAAAAAACTTGATACCAGAGGGAATCCTAGATCTGTCATTTTCTGGACTTCTCTTTTCCACAAGTCTCATTCTTCTCCCTACTCATATACATATTTTATTGACCAATTTGTACATCCAATGACTACAATGTTGATAGGAAGCCCCCCTCCCAGAATTAGTGTAGACATCAAGAGGGTTCTCCAGCTGTCTAAACAATACAATGTTGGGGATTGGTATTTATACCAAAACCATAACGAAATCAAAATCTATCGGTGTGAGATGCCTCCTAATAAGTTACCTAGATATCTCCCCATGCGATTGTTTGCTCTGGAGTACTATAGGAAAATGATAAATTCTGATAATATTCCCTTTATTAAGACCAAGAGGAAAGCCCAGTTGAGAATAAAGGATCACCTAGGCCCATTCATTTGCAACAATAGGGAAGTAGGAAAGGTGGCACATGAAATGATCCAGAATGTAAGACTAAAAAAGAGTTTCATCTGGGCCTATGACCCTCACCACTTCATTTATGACAGAAGGCAGAAACATAAGCTATCACCATATATCCACCATAGGATCCCAAAGATTGAACAATATGCCAACAAATCTGAGTGGATAGAAGGCACTTTAATAGAGCAGGATAGCACACAAGTTGAAGTTGACAATGTATGGGTAGATTTAAAAAGAAGATTTGATGAAGATTCCTTTGTACATGTGCCAGGAGAGACTTCATCACAAAGGCAAACCCAAGAGCCTAGTACACAGCCATCAGAACATCAAGATACATCAGAACAGGTAGAACATTCAGAGCAACCAAAGTCCTCAGAACAAGTTGAGCCATCAAGACAACAGGAGAATTCAAGACAACAAGAAGAATCTAAGTAGCCCAAAATCTCAGAAGAGCTAGCTTAACCTTAGCAAATCATGAGCAATCCTCCTATGTTGCAGACCCCTCTCAATGAGGAAAGAAATCTCAAAAGAGATAGAGAAGAGGCCACTCCTCCCAGCAGGCCTCTTAATCAAACTTTTGCTAAAAGGAAAAGGTTGAACCCCTATGTAGAGGAAGAATATACTGAAGAGACCATAGGCAATGCAATGGTAGAAAAGATAGATAATATGCAGACTATCCCAATAGGTGGTACACCATCCACCTCCTATATACAAGCATTGGAAAGACAACAAAGCACATAAGTGTCTTCTTTCAAAGTGTTCTCTAAACAGAGCTTAGACATTAAAGGGAAATACAAAGAAATCAAAGCAAGGAATGAGAAATTAAAAGCTCAAACCTATGCTCATTACCGCAAAATGGCTCCAACTAATCAGACCAGGCTTATGTTAGCTTTTGACATAAAAGAAGGAAAAATGGAAATGATCTTCCTAAAACCAACTGTATAGCAGTCGAGGTCAATCGCTAACTGTTTGAAAACTGAATTTGAAGTTTTAGCCAAGGATATCCATCTGATTAACCAAATAGAACTGCACAAGCAGACTGGTGAAATGGTCTATTCCACATTGACTAATAAAGCCATTATAGCACATCAGTTACAAAATTCATTGCACAACACCACAGCACAACTGCAATTGGAAAAGGCCTCCTCTCAGGCCAAAGACATCAGAATCAAAACTTTAGAAGATTTGGTGATAGAATTGGGACATGATCCCAAAGATGTCAAAGCAGCTGAACAACTAATTAAGAAGAAAAAAGATGATATAGCTGCATTAAAGAAACAACTTAAGATCCATATTCTCCATCATCCTCAAACTGAAAAAGTCATAGAGAAACAAAAGGAAGAAGAACTTATGGACTTAGTCCTTAAGTTAAATAATCAATTAAAAGAAACTGAATAGATTGGAGAAAGAAATACAGTCTAAGCAGAGTGAATTGGCCACTAGTCCTCAGGTTGTCATGCCAACGGTTTCTACAGCAATACCCTCCACTTTGGCAACTTCTCTGGCACCAAGAATTCCACCAGTAACAACACTGCCAGTGGTAGAGGTTGTTCCAACTATAGGTACATCAACCAGTGTAGAGTCAACAGCAGAAAGGATTGATGAAGTGATCAGAGCTATGGAACAGATGAGTATCCAAGCTATAGAATTAAAAGGGCTCAAAGAACAAATATCAAGCATGGAAACAAATTATGAACTGGCACAAATTCAGAACAAAGAAGAAGAAAGGAAGAACAAAAGAATGGAGGAGAGAATTAGAATTCTGGAGAAGGACTTAATACTAGAAAAACCACTGGGAGATATGAGAAATATATTATGGTCCAATATCATTGATTCCATCAATGATATTTGGCCTTCTATCTAAATAATTTTTTAACAAAATGAACTAGTCAAGATAGTTGTGGAAGCTATACAGAAGACCAAAGAAGAATTAGGAGATAAGCCTGAAGAGGCAAATCAGTTAATTAATTTCTTGAACAGCAGGAACAGGTACCAACTGGATGCATTAGAGATTGAAGATAGAACAACCACCATCATTGAAATTAAGAAAGTTCTTACTAAAAGGAACTTGATGCTTAACTTGGAGAAAAGGTGTCAAAGTATTCAAGCAGATATAGATGACTTCATGTTAAAGTATGGCATCTTGAGAGAGAAAGGTCTTCCAAGCCCACTGGTTGGCACATGATGACTACATCGAGAAACTAAACAAACAGGCCAGGAGCCAAGCCAGGAGCCAATCCAGCTCTTAAGCAATAAAGGCACTACCTACAGGAAAGGTGCTATATGATGGCTTGGAAAGCCTATTTTACATAGAAAATGAAGTGAAACACCTATTCACCAACAGGCCCAATTTTTTCAAGTACATAGAAGATGATGAAGTGTACAGGTAAATGATCATAACTAAAATACCGAATGATGAATGGTGGACCAGTATGACCGATATACTATAAAGTTACTATAGCAAATCCATGGAGTAAAAATGTTTACTACAATAAAGTCTGGTAAATACAGGTAAAGAGTATCAGTAGGTGAAGATAAGAGTGAAGTCTAGCACACAATTACCAAAACAACTACATGAGACAAATTTGAGTTCCAGCATCTAGCACATTCACAAATACAAGGACAACAAACAATATGCTTTCCATCTGTCTCTATTTTCTTGTGGAAGATAACTTTTGTTTCCTATAATAAATCTCGTATAGTTATGAGATATTTTGTAATATTTTTTGTATAAATACTTCACAAAATGAAGTAATTAGGGTGGATTAAAAATAATTTCTGTAGACTTTGTATTGAACTAAAGGAGCTATTGTAATCAAGACTGGACTAGTTTGCTCGATTAAATAAAGCTTAGGACATTTCACCTGATTCATGTGCACTATGGGAAATAAATAAGTATCATTTCTCTGAGTTTGAATATGTTAGGCCCCTATACTACTAGTGTAACCCCTTATTGTTATTAGTATAACCCACTTATTATATTGATGTACCCATATAGTGCCCATATTGTTACTATTGTGCCCCATAGAAGCCCACTATTGTTATTATTGTGCCCTTACATTATTATTGTTATGTCGGCTCTGATTATGTTATAACCCCTTAGACTCCTATATATAGAAAGGAGGTCTTTTCATTTGTATCATCCAAGAATTGTTCATTTATGTAATGTAAAGGAGGTTTCCCCCTCGAAGAGGCTGAATTCTAAGGCGTTGATCTATTTTTTCTTGAGTTGGTTTCATAACATTTGGTATCAGAGCTTTGGATTCTAGGGTTTCGCTGCTCCAAACAGGTCATCGTGGAATTTTCGCTATAACTTGTCTTCTGTGATGCTTCAGAAACCACAAAAAAAACCCATTTGAGAAGCAATCGCGCTGAAACTTGGGTCCGAATTTCAGATCTTTTCGCACGATATTTTCGGAGCTATGATCTGAGGAAGTTGGTCTTTTTTCAGACTCCTGAATTACACTCAAAACAGGTGACCTGGGGAAAACCGTCATAACTTTCGTTCTGAGCATAAGATTGAAATTTCGTAAAAAGGTATAGAAAGAGAACAGATTGTAGTTTCTTGTATGCATTTTTCAGATCCAAAGGTTGAAACAGTGACACGTGGCACTTCATACAATTTCGCTCTTCTGGAAAGGTCTATAATCAGGTCATCTTGGGAGATTGTGCATAACTCTTTCTTAGAGAATCCAATTTGGATCAGACTAGTGGCATTGGAAAGAGGACACAAAGGGATACTATAGTTCACCATTTCAGAACTTAAAGATCTGAAAGTACAGAGTTACAGTCATTTCAAGGTCGAGCTCCTAAAATCAAGAAAAAGCAAGATGAGGAAGTTTGATGGCAAGGATCCAGTAAATTGGATACTTCAGATGGAGCAATATTTTGATCTACATGGTGTACAACTGTTACAAAAGGTATGTATTGCATCTTCATATTTAGAACCAGATCAATTTTTATGGTATGAAGGGCTTTGTTCTCGTAAAAAACTTGTTACGTGGTCAATTTTCAGGGAGGAAATGATAGTACATTATGAGGATACAAAGAGCAACACCTTCTTTAGAGCAACACCACAACAATTGGAAAGAGTAAAAGGGCTTTGTGACATAATGGAAAGCAAAATTATGGAAACCAGGAAGCATACCCCTCACAACTATAAAGATGAAAGTGTTGTTTCTCCTAGCCTTCCACAACCTATAAGGGTTACACCACAACAATTGGAAGAAAAAAGAGAAAAAGGGCTTTGTTACAATTGTGATAGCAAATGCACTAAAGGTCATAGGTGTGCTGAGAAGAAATTATTTTACATAGAATATGAAGAGGAGGAAGAAAAGGATCAAGAAACATCAAAAGAAGAGGATATACGCCAGGACACCACCCCAGAGAAAGAAGAAATGAATCATACCATATCTTGTAAAGCATTGGCAAGAATTACCACTCCTCAAACTATCAAGATAGAAGGAAACATCAAGAAGAAAAATGTTCAAGAAGTGAAAGATCACATTGAGCATCAAGAAATGAATCCGACCATATCTTGTAAAGGGCTGGAAGAAATTACCACTCCTCAAAAGATAGAAGGACATATCAAGAAGAAAAAGGTTCAAGCAGAGAAAGATCACATCGAGCATCAACAGCAAGTTCTCCAACTTTTAAAGGATAACGCCACTTCGGTGCAAAATCAAACGAAACAACAGGTAGATCAACATCGTAGTGGAAAATGTTTTGATGTAGGTGATTGGGTATTGTTACTGCTACATCTCAAGCAAGCTATTTATGAGAAGGAAATGTTGGCAATACTACATGCACTTAAAAAATGGCGACCTTACCGAATGGGAAGACTCTTCAAGGATGAGGATGTGGAAGCATTGTTTTGTGCTATTTATATTATCCAACCAAATTGGATAAACGAAGCAAGAGATGAATGGAAGAAGGATGAAGAAGTATGGCAACTTATTCAAAAGTTGCAAAAGATCCCAATTCAAGCAATATTGCCAGAAATTGAAGGGGAAGGAAAAATCATATTGGAACCTGGAGCAGTCACAGAAACAAGAACCCGAAAGCTACGAAATCAATCAATTTCAGAGTATCTCATCAAGTGGAAGAACTTACCCGCTGAATATTCCACATGGGAGGACAAGAATTTTATACAGAAGCATCAAGAACTACTCAAGCGTTGAGGACAACGCTTTTTGAAGGAGAGGGGCATGTTAGGCCCCTATACTACTAGTGTAACCCCTTATTGTTATTAGTATAACCCACTTATTATATTGATGTACCCATATAGTGCCCATATTGTTACTATTGTGCCCCATAGAAGCCCACTATTGTTATTATTGTACCCTTACATTATTATTGTTATGTCAGCTCTGATTATGTTATAACCCCTTAGACTCCTATATATAGAAAGGAGGTCTTTTCATTTGTATCATCCAAGAATTGTTCATTTATGTAATGTAAAGGAGGTTGCCCCCTCGAAGAGGCTGAATTCTAAGGCATTGATCTATCTTTTCTATCTTTTCTTGAGCTGGTTTCATAACAGAATATTATTTTCCTTTATGTTATGAAATATCATGTGTTTTCTTATAATTCTTAAAAGCAAACAAGGAATAATATCATCAGAATTAGCTTAAGTGCTCTCTGTTTTAACTGTTTGCTTATTTAATTTTTTCTACTAAATTTCTTAAGTCCGAGAATTCTTAATTTCTCCCTCACTTTTGTAATTCATTACTTCTGTTGGCACCTAGTACATGCATGATTCTTAATTTCCCTTGCTATTTGCCAAACTTCCCTTCTTCATCTTGATCCTTGCCAAGGATTCTTCATTGCCCTTGGCCTTGGTTAAGGTTTCCATTCATTAAAACTTTCAGATTTATCCTTGATGTGCTAGCTTTCCTTATGAACTCTTACCTCCGTGATTAATCAAATCCTGTTAGACTTTTCCAACTTGACTCCATAGCACAATGGCCTGAATACCTACCCTGCCCATCTGTTTCCTTAATTCCACCAAACCAATGAAAAACAAATCCCTTAAGCATTAATATCTAGCCTAATATCATATCAAAAAAACACTAAATCATAAAGAGAGAGCCCTCTCTGAGTGTAGATTGGCTAGGATCTATACTTAAAAGATTGATTTGCAGTTACCTTGGATCCTTTCCTTATTTCAAATAAATTCCTAGGAAAATCTGAGTGATAACATAGTGGCAACCATACTGGTGATCGAACAAATCCTCAGGTAAAATAAAACTTTGAGAAACCTAGAAGTTTAATTTAAAGCATCTTGAAGGATTGTTAGAAGTTATCGTGAAAATTCATAAAAGAAAAGCATTTAAAAGACTTGAAATCTGGCTTCAGGAAGAACTCATTACACCAGGGCTAACCCTGACCCAAATCCTCCCCTTGTGTTTGAAAATCCCAACCTGATCCCAAGAATCATTAGAAGACAAGAGAGTTCAGTCAGCCCTAGACCTTTGTTCAGATCACACTCCTACCCTGTTGAGTGGCTATTCTTGGAAGACCTCCCTTTTGACGAACATTTTGAACTTTCTTTGTTTAGAACCACATCTGATAGTGAACTATTGGACCTAGTCCAAGATCCAGAATTCCTCAGAGAACTTGAAACCCAATGAGCCAATTTGTCAATTGATCGATATCTACAGAACTCCACTCAGTCATCCCTTACCACCAATAGAACCCCTGAACTTTCTGAAACAACGTCACTTTCTATTAGTTCATCATTATTCCCTCACTTTTCTGAAGTCCACTCCACCCCTCCATTCATCCCTTCACTTCCTCTCCAGCCAATCATCTCCCAACATCCCACCACTACCTCTAGTTCTTCCTCCACAACCCAAACACCTCTTGTTACCCCAACTCCCATTCACACTACTACCCAACCTAGAATCATGGCCAATAGATATGCCCCCCTCGTGATGCTTGCCCCCCAAGGTGTAATGCCACAAGACTACCAAAGTAAAATTGCTACCTTTGATGGTACTGGAACATACACAGCCCTACAACACACCAGGAAAATGACAGATTACTTTGAAATTTATGAGATTGACGGGGCTAACTCAAAGTCTAGCAGGGGAAGTGAGAACGTGGTTTAGATCCTTGACCCCTCAGAGCATAGATAGTCTAAGAGTCCTTTACCAATAATTCTTGAATAGGTGGGAAAATAAGAAGGACCCCCTTCAAATTTTATCTGAATATGAAAACCTTAAAAGGGGTCCCCATGAAACTGTTCAGGACTATTGTACCAGGTTTAATACTGTATATAATGCCATCCCACTTGACCTTAGACCTCCACCTGGTTTAGCCCTGATCAAATTTCTAGATGGATTTGATTCAGATATGGCTTTTCAATTAAGAGAAAGAAATCCCCCCACTCTGGAAGAAATGCAGAGTGTAGCAGTAAGTGTTGAAGCTAACCTGCTTGCCAAAAGAGCTAGAGCTAGGAGTGAGAGAAGGATACCCTTGAAAGAGGAAACTACACCCTTTGAACAAAAAATCGATGCTTTAGCTAAAGGGATGGAAATACTATTGGATAGAGTTGAAATTATTGAAAGGAAACCTCACTGGGATAACCAACAGGCTAATCCAGTGAGAAATCCTAATTTTAGGAAAAACTAGAACCAGAATACTGGAAAGAATATTCCTGACCAGAATATCAGACCACCTTTCCAAGAAAATTATGCAGAGACCTCACACTTAGAAGACCCTGAACAAGACACTCAGATAAATTTGATGGGTTTAGACGATGATGAAGATATTTTCCTAACTTAGGATGAACGAGAGTCACACGTGATCCAACAATTCTGAACTCAAACTGGAGAATCTTTCGACTATAAGCAAAGGTATGACTCTGCTATTTTTGAGGTTCATAAATAGTACAAATTAAGAAGTAAGAAGAACCTTGATGTTCTGGATCAAAATAAAAAAGAAATGCCTATCCAACCTAAGAAAGGAAAAGCTACAAATCTGAATCCTCAAGTTACAAAAGCCTTACAAATTCTTTCTAGACCATATCAAAATCCTCCTAACCCCACCATTGAAGATGTAACAGATAACCAACCTATTAATGAGCAACCTTCCACTTCAGTCCCCCTCAAAGGAACAGTGGAACAACCCCCAAAAATTATCTTAGAAAATGCAATTGAAAATACTCCTAACAATGAAAATGAAAAACACATTGCTCAGAGCTTTCGCTCTAAAATTCCAAATATCGAAACAGATAAACCCACTATGCCTTTCAATTTGGGAGCAGAGGTGGCCAAGCTCAAAATTTCAGTGCCCTTGATAGAATTGATCAAACATGAAACCTACAGATATCAAATTAGTAAATATCTGAACTATGTTAAAAATGAAGATTCTGTGAATCTATTTGATGACAATCCTAAGTTACTTTTTGGACCAGATGATAATGGAAAGCTAGTTGAAGGAGGGATACCACCTTTCTACATCAGCCTTAACATCCACGATAAAATTCTACACAATGCCATGCTACACACCGGAGCCTCACACAATCTTATGCCTAAGTCTGTAATGGAAAATCTTAAGCTGGATATCACCAGACCTTATAAAGATCTATTCTCCTTTGATTCAAGCCAAGTTAAATGCTTAGGTCTCATAAAAGATTTGTGTGTCTCTCTAGTTCAATACCCTGCCAAAACTATACTCATGGACATTGTTGTTGCTGATATACCACCCAAGTATAGCATGCTGTTATCTAGATCCTGAGGTGCTAAACTCCAAGGATCTATGCAATTCAATATGTCTTATGCTACTATTTCAATATTTGGACATCCTAAGAAATTGTATAGAGAAAATTTGATGAAGTATATAGTGAGCAGTCAAGATAAGCCTCAGAACTTCCCTATATATTCTGTACATTCTGACGTGGATTCTTTTATTCTTTACAATGCTGAAACTAATCAAGAAGATACTCCAACTGATATAACAACAGAACCAAAAGAAATTGCAAAAAAAAATTCAAACGTCCAAATTCATGAGAGATCAAATAACAAAGAAAACTTAGATACCTTAGTTAAGAAGGATTCCACTACCCCAGATGAAAATTATGAACATGAAATCTTATGGAATCTGGAATTTGATGGTTTGGTAAACAAGCTAGGTGCAGGAGTAGGTGTATGGATATACAACTTAGAGAATGATCATGCAGAGGGCCATGCCTACAGACTAAACTTCAAATGCACAAACAATATGGCAGAATATGAGGCACTTCTGTTAGGACTGGAACTGGTTAAAAAATTAGGAGCCATCAAAGTTTCTATCATGGGAGATTTTGAGTTAGTGATCAAAAAAATTAAAGCTAATTACATGACTAAGGATCCTAGGCTAGGATTTTATAGAGGAACAAACATAGAAATACTAAATACCTTTTTAGAAACCAAACTTGTTGTTATCCCTAGAAAACACAACATACAAGCTCATAGCTTAGCCATGCTTGCTAGTACTTGTAAGTTGCCTTTCGAGCCTAACCATCAGTACACTGCTGAATTTAGGCATAAACCTACAATTCCTGAGAATTTAGAGAACTGGAAAGTATTCGAGAATGATCAGCAAATCAGTAATTTTATAACTTTAGATAATGAATTTGTGAATACCAACATAGATACTGTTGGGTCCCTATAATACTAGTGATTACCCCATTACTATTGTAGTTATACCCCTTATTTATATTGTTGTGCCCCTATTACCCCCATATTGTTATTTCTGTGCCCCATAGAATCCCTCTATTGTTATTTTTGTGGCTTTATATTATTATTGTTAGGTCGGCTGGATTATATTGTGACTCCTTAGACTCCTATATATAGAAAGGAGGTTTTGTCATTTGTATCATCCAAGAATTGTTCATTTATGTAATGTAAAGGAGGTTTCCCCTCGAAGAGGCTGAATTCTAAGGCGTTGATCTATCTTTTCTATCTTTTCTTGAGCTGGTTTCATAACATTTGGTATCAGAGCTTTGGATTCTAGGGTTTCGCTGCTCCAAACAGGTCATCGTGGAATTTTCGCTATAACTTTTTTTCTGTGACGTTTCAGAAGTCGAAAAAAAAACCCATTTGAGAAGAAATCGCGCTGAACCTTGGGTCCAAATTTCAGAGCTTTTCGCGTGATATTTGCGGAGATATGATCTGAGGAAGTTGGTCTTTTTGCAGACTCCTGAATTACATTCAAAACAGGTGACCTGGGGAAAATCGTCATAACTTTCTCTCTGGGGATCGGATTGAAATTTCGTAAGAAGGTACAGAAAGAGGACGGACTGTAGTTTCTTGTGTATGTGTTTTAGATTCAAAGGTTGAAACAGTGACTCGTGGCACGTCGTACAAGTTCGCTCTACTGAACCAGTCTAAAAGCAAGTCACTGTGGGAGATTTCACATAACTCTTCCTTGGAGAATCCAATTTGGCTCAGACTTGTGGCATTGGAAAGAGGACGCAGAAGGCTACTACAGGTAGCAATTTCAGAACTGGATGATCCGAAATTACAGAGATACATCAGATTCAATATCAGGCTTCTATAAAGTGAAAAAAGGTGTGTAGTTTTTTTTAAATTTTTGTGTAAGCTTGGTTTAACGGAATTCAAAGGGCATAGTAAAGCATTATTATCGGTAACTGATGCCCCGAGGAAAGAAAATGCAAACACCTAGTAAGGAACCTGAAAGCTCTAGCATGACTCATGAAGAAGAGGAAGAAATGCTACATGATATATCAAAATTACAAGAACAAGTGCAACAAATGTCACGCTCACAAAAGCTAACAGAAGCTAAGATAAGTGGCGTGGAATCTAAGATAAATGGCGTGGAATCTAAGATAAAGGGCATGGAAGCTAAGATGGATGATTTGAAGATAGATTTGAAGACAGACATGGAAGAATTGAAGAAGTTGCTACAAGAAAGGGTCACTAATGGTGAAAAGGTAGTAAAGGAAACTCATGATGAGAACAAAAGAAATGTTAATCATGATTCCATAGATCTAATGTTGGATCGAAGAATCACCATATTCCAAAAATCGATATGAGGAAGTTTGATGGCAAGGATCCCGCCACATGGATATTACAGATGGAGCAATTCTTCGATCTCAATAATGTGCAAAACACACAAAAGGTACGTATGGCAACTTTATATTTGGAACCAAATCAGTTTGTATGGTATCAATGGCTTTGCTCTCGTAAACAATTTATCACTTGGGCAATTTTTACGGAAGAATTGATAGCACATTATGAGGATACAAAAAGCAACACTTTTTTTAGCCAATTGATAAGTCTCAAACAAAAGGGTTCAATAATGGAGCACATTGAGGAGTTCCAAAAATTGAACATAAGGGTAAAAGATATTCCAGAGGAGCATAGGATTGATGTGTTCATAGGGTCTTTAAAGGATAATATCCAACATGATGTTCGCCTTTGGGAACCTGATTCATTAGAGAAGGCATTCAGGTTAGCAAGAAAAATGGAAAGCAAAATTATGGCAACCAGGAAGCATACCACTCACAACTATAAAGACGGAAGTGTTGTTGCCCCTAGTCTTCCACAACCTATAAGGTTGACACCACAACAATTGGAAGAAAAAAGAGCAAAAGGGCTTTGTTACAGTTGTGATAGCAAATACACTAAAGGTCATAAGTGTGCTGAGAAGAAATTATTCTACATAGATTGTGAAGAGGAAGAAGAAAAGGAGCAAGAAAGGTCAAAAGAAGAGGATATACTCCAGGAACAAAGCCTAGATGAAGAACAAATAAATCCGACCATATCTTGTAATGCATTGGCGGGAATTACCACTCCTCAAACCATCAAGATAGAAGGACAAATCAAGAAGAAAAAGGTAATAGTGTTGATTGATTCAGGAAGCACCCACAATTTTATTCATTGTAGGGTAGCAAAAGAATTGAATTGCTTCCTATATCCAGCACCAGAGTGTCAAGTGATGATTGCAAATGGAGGAACAATAAATTGCTCTGGAAAGTGCCATAATATCAAGCTATCCATGGGAGAATATGTATTGACTAGCCCAATGCTTTCCATTCCAATGGGAGGTGCTGATGTTGTACTAGGAGTCCAATGGCTACAATCCTTGGGTACAATAGCTTTTAATTTTCAAGAACTTTTCATCAAATTTTCTACGGAAGGAAAGGAAGTTGAATTAAGGGGTATTGCAGGGAAACCAGGAAAGATAATCAGCTCTAATGGCATGACAAAGCTTCTAAAAAAGGAGCAAAGAGGTGTAATTGCACAATTATGTTCGCTAGATGTTTCCACATTGGAATCATCTATTTCTCCAGATCTCCAAAAAGTCCTGGACAATCATTCCAAGGTATTTGAGACTCCCAAAGGTCTCCCACCTATGCGTGATCATGATCATGCTATTCATCTGATTCCAGGAAGTGTTCCTCCAAACATCAGGCCGTACAGATATCCCTATGTCCAAAAAAGTGAAATTGAACGTATGGTTGCAGAAATGCTAGAGGCTGGTATAATTCAACCGAGTCAAAGTTCTTTCTCAGCTCCAGTAGTATTGGTGCACAAGAAGGATGGATCATGGCGCATGTGTCCGGATTATAGGGAGCTCAACAAGCTCACTATTAAAGATAAGTTCCCCATTCCTGTCATTGATGAATTACTGGATGAATTGCATGGATCAATTTACTTCACCAAGTTGGATCTTCGTTCGGGATATCATCAAATCAGAATGAAGATTGAAGACATTCCGAAAACGGCATTTAGAACTCATGAGGGTCATTATGAATTTTTGGTCATGCCTTTTGGCCTTACCAATGCACCTTCAACATTTCAAGGTTTGATGAATTCAATTTTCAAACCATTCCTTAGAAAATTTGTGTTAGTATTTTTTGATGATATACTAATCTACAGCAAGTCTTGGAAGGATCATGTTGAACATGTTGACAGGGTGCTACAACTATTGGAGGAGAAACAATTATATGCAAAAAGATCCAAATGTTTCTTTGGAGTCCAGGAGGTGGAATATTTGGGTCATATTGTATCTCATGAAGGAGTTAAGGTAGACCCTAGCAAAATTAAAGCCATTAAGGAATGGAAAATCCCCACATCCATAAAGCATCTGCGAGGATTTCTTGGGTTGACAGGGTATTATCGCAAGTTTGTTAAGAATTATGGGAGAATAGCAGCACCTCTAACAACATTATTGAAGAAAGATTCATTTTCATGGACTCCGGAAGCAACAAAGGCCTTTGAACATCTTAAAGAGGCAATGTGCCAAGCACCGGTCTTAGCTACACCGGACTTCACAAAAACCTTTATTGTGGAATGTGATGCTTCAGGAAATGGAATTGGTGCTGTTCTAATGCAAGATGAAAGACCCATTGCTTTTGAAAGTCGTCCAATCAAGGGAAAGTTTTTAAGCAAAGCTATTTATGAGAAGGAAATGTTGGCAATACTCCATGCACTTAAGAAATGGCGACCCTACCTAATGGGAAGACACTTCAAGGTAAAAACGGATCATGATAGCCTTAAATACTTTTTAGAACAAAGATTATCCTCTGAAGAGCAACAAAAGTGGGTCACAAAGATGTTGGGTTATGACTTTGAAATCATCTACAAAAAAGGGAAGCAAAATGTGGTGGCAGATGCACTCTCAAGAAAGGATGAGGATGTGGAAGCATTGTTGTGTGCCATTTCTATTATCCAACCAGATTGGATAAACGAAGCAAGGGAGGAATGGAAGAATGACGAAGAAGTGTGGGCACTTATTCGAAAGCTACAACAAGATTCCAGTACTTCTGATACATTTAGCTGGCAAAATGATTCGTTATGGTACAAAGATCGCTTATACCTCTGTAAGAATTCCCAGCTAAAACAAAAGATTCTTATGGAATTGCACACTTCTCCCTTAGGAGGGCACTCAGGATTTTTAAAAACTTACCACAGGGTTAAGAAGGAATTTTTTTGGGATGGCCTTAAATCAGATATTCAAAAGTTTGTGGCGGAATGTTTGGTTTGCCAACAAAATAAAGTTGAAACAATTAAGACACCGGGTCTATTACAACCTTTATCCATTCCAAGCCAACGTTGGGAGGAGGTTTCAATGGATTTTATCACAGGTTTACCCAAGTCTGAGGGAAAGAGTGTCATCATGGTGGTAGTTGACAGACTTACCAAGTATGCACACTTTTGTGCATTATCACATCCATTTAAAGCCAGTACAGTTTCTACTGCATTTATGGAAACAGTTCAAAAGCTACATGGAAACCCAAAGATTATTGTAAGTGACAGAGATCCCATTTTCACTGGAAATTTTTGGACAGAATTATTTTCTTGTCTTGGTACTCAGTTAGCTCATAGCTCATCTTATCATCCTCAATCTGATGGGCAAACTGAGATAGTAAACAAATGTTTGGAAGGATATCTTCGTTGCTTTGTATCTGATAAACAGACACAATGGGTCAAATGGTTGCCTCTGGCTGAATGGTGGTATAACACTTCCTTCCATACAGCAACAAAAATGACCCCATTTATGGCACTTTATGGGTATCAACCACCATCCATCACATCATATTTAAGAGAAAATTCTAAGGTTCAGGCAGTGGAACATCACATCGAACATCAACAACAAGTCCTCCAACTCTTAAAGGATAACCTCGTGTTGGCACAAAATAGAATGAAACAACAGGCAGATCAACATCGCAGTGAAAGAAGTTTTGATGTAGGTGATTGGGTATTCCTACGGCTACAACCATATAAGCAAATGTCCCTAAAGCAAGCTAAGAAGGATAATAAATTATCACCAAAGTATTATGGTCCGTACAAGGTGTTGCAAAAGATTGGTACTATGGCATACAAATTGGAGCTTCCTGCAGCTTCTCGATTGCACCCAGTTTTCCATGTTTCATGTTTAAAGAAGGTTATAGGTGACAAGCTCCCAATTCAAACAATATTGCCAGAACTTGACGAGGAAGGAAAAATTATATTGGAACCGGAAGCAGTCACAGAAACAAGAACTCGACAGCTACGAAATCGATCAATTTCAGAGTATCTTATCAAGTGGAAGAACTTATCCGCTGAAGATTCCACATGGGAGGATGAGAATTTTATGCAGAAGTATCCAGAACTACTCAAGCGTTGAGGACAACACTTTTTTGAAGGAGAGGGGCATGTTGGGTCCCTATAATACTAGTGATTACCCCATTACTATTGTAGTTATACCCCTTATTTATATTGTTGTGCCCCTATTACCCCCATATTGTTATTTCTGTGCCCCATAGAATCCCTCTATTGTTATTTTTGTGGCTTTATATTATTATTGTTAGGTCGGCTGGATTATATTGTGACTCCTTAGACTCCTATATATAGAAAGGAGGTTTTGTCATTTGTATCATCCAAGAATTGTTCATTTATGTAATGTAAAGGAGGTTGCCCCCTCGAAGAGGCTGAATTCTAAGGCGTTGATCTATCTTTTCTATCTTTTCTTGAGCTGGTTTCATAACAGATACTGACATAGTAGTAGATTTTAATTGCTCTAATGAAGTAGAAATAAATGAACTAGAAGGAGATCAAATAAAAGATAGACTTTATCCTACAAAATTCACAAAAATAGATATTCGAGATTTAAAACAAATGAAAATTGATGATGAAACCGAAGTCATAAACCTTAAAGACAATTTCTTACCCAAAGGAATAACTCCTTTGGAAGACTTATTCGACTCAAATGATATTCCTAAAAATCCTAAAATGGAACCTTTGAAATCAGACATTGAGGAATGTGTTACAGACATATTTGGGCACATCAACCCCAACTCATATGTTGATGTTATTAGGGTATAGAAACCCCTAATATAGTTGTTTTATGCCCTAAAGAAACTAATTCCTCTGAATGCTTCATTCCCCAAAAGTTTCATCACAAAATTCATCCAAAAAGTGCCTGAAAGGGATCATTTTAGAAAGCCCCGTGTTAGGGTGCTATGCGTAGCAGGTGCTACACTATCCAAGTGCTATGCATCGTAGTTTCGCCCTCTTTAGGGTGTGATGGTCGAGCTTAGACAAAATTTCGGGATAGCTTGAGGAATCAATTGCTCATGGAAACCTCTAGAAGCTTCTCCAGTGCCACTTGTCTCTCTGAGTTCACCTAAGGATGACTAAAGGAATTAGGAAACCACCCCCTATTCCCCTCTTTCATGGAACCAATTCCTAAAAATAGAAAGGCATTCATCATCATCATTGATGACTCAACCTCCTTCACTCATCTATAAATGGATCCCTCATCCAAGAGATCTGGAAGCTGAATAATTCTGAGTTGTAAGGAAGTGCTGATGGTTTTAGTATTGAGGAAAAGTATTGCGGTAATATCAGAATTTATTGCTGTTCATGAGGTGAAGAAGGTTTGAAGCTGGGAGGATGGCACTGGATCAAACTTATGGATTGTAATCCTTCTTTCTATTAATAAATATTTTCAAGATTTTTACCCTATGATTGTGTAATCTGTCAATGCATTCATATGTTTATCATACTTTCAATTCTATGATGTTTATGAGTTATGGATCATTATGCTTTAACGGGTCTTTGTTTCTGTAATTGCGCAGGTACTCTCCAAGTGTGTTAAGTATGGGGAGGAGCAACGATATCAACCAAAGGAGAGAAAGATCAAGCGAGGAATCAAGCGGAAGTTACAGGTTGGCTCCTTATAATCTTTCCCTTATCTGTCATTCATAGGAAAAATTGTGAATTGTTTTAACTGTTGTTTCTAGGTTAGCTACCAAACCTAGAGGGTTAGCATTTCTTAGAAATAATAATTTTCTCGAAAACATCGGCGACCATACTGGGGACTGAATGCCCTTTTTGGTAGCTTAGTAGCCTCTTAGAACATTCCACTACACTTTACTTGCTATTGTTCATTGAAATCAAGCTTAATCCACTGAATATTGCATCAAATTTGAGCCAAAAACAACTTCAGAATTTCTCCATCTGACCATCGCACTGTCCTGAACTGTGACCTACTATGCATAGCAATTCCTGAATGGACAAAGTACTATGGATAACACTATCTTCAAAGAGAAAGTGCGATGATTGACTGAAGCTCAATTTTCCCATCTAGGAATTGAGGTTTTTGACCATTTTTTATCTTTGTTTGATTACTTGTTGAACATGAATGATGTCTCATCACTAAAACCAACTTTCATCGCTTAATTCAGCCTTTTTTAGACTAGGATTGGTGAATGTTTTTATGTGTTTGTTTTTTCATTTACAATCCATTATCAAAAGGTAGTGTTGATCGATTGTCGTTTCAATAGAAAAAGTGCCGTAAACTCTTCAATTTCATCAAAAAAGTGAAGTGTCATAAAAATCCTCCTTCATAGCTAATGGATTAAACTATTTTGTGCATTTGATTTGATTTCATTCAAAGTGTCGAAAAGTTTTATTTCTTCAAATTTGAAAGTGCCGTTTAAGTCTTCCTCTCTCTTTGAAGAAAAATTGTCGAAAATCGCCATTTTGTGTGAAGTATTATGAATCATTTCTACATTTAGTTTTCCTTCTTGTCTCATTCACATTAAGGGAAGCTGAAAACAAATACATGCAATTTGGATTATACCTATTAAGCTTTGTGAATGCTTGATAGGAATATCTAGGGAAATGGCATTAGATGTGCTCTTTGCTCTTTGTCAAAGATCTGATTGCTCTATCCTTTAGTAGCTAAGGTTTTCATCGTTCAAACTAAATCAAAAGTTTGTTTATCATGATAGTTGCATTTTAGGAATTGCGAACATACATCACATGGTGAACCTTCAAAGGCAAATTTTAAAGAGGATCAACTTAAAATTTATCTGAATTAATCTTATAATGCATTGGAACCTAATGCAAAACATCTGGAGGTCTAGGCTAGAGACATGTTCCGGTGTCTTTAAACCTAGTGGCTTCCGTTTCCACTGAAGGTTGGGTGATTCCTCCTCTTTGATCCAATAAGTGCTAGTACGGACTTGTGCTCCCTGTACCGTCTCATACATAGTGGGATACCCCAATACGTTGAAATCCTTTATCCCTAGGAAGCCAAGTATGTCGCCTTACCGATTGTAATGCATTGAACACAACATTCGGGAAGATTGACTGTCGTACATAAAGTCCTTGGAAGTTTCTCTTTCATTTATCACCAAGGTGTATATTGTAGTTTTGCGATTAGTTTGGTAAACCCTCTTGTCTAGAATCTCCAGAGTAGTCACTTTCGTTCCTTTTCGACTCTTTAAAAGTAAAAGGATCATTTGAGCACTTGTCCTTTCAGGCTCATTAAAAATCAAAGGCAACTAGAATCATCTTTTGCTTTTTCTCGACTCTTTATAACTAAAAAAGCGAAGTTGTGTTCCAGTGTTGTAAAAATTAATTGACTGTGGATAACATCCTCCATGCTCGCTCCTTAGTTGATCTTAGGTTGAAGCATATGGCGACAAATCTGGAGTCCACCAATCGAGGAATACCTTTTGATGGGAATCCTAATCCTTTTCCTACATTTGGAAATATTGGTGCTCCATATATGACTACATTGTCCCTTCCGGGATTTACCATTGGCTTGCCAATATGGTTGTTTTCAACCTCCTTGGTTCAAAATGTCATGATTTCTCTGCAATCGAGTACACCTCCAACTGGAAAGAATCAATCTCCATTTGATCCTAAGGTTGACCCTTTGCCATCTTCCTTGGTCGTTTCTTCCTCCCCTTCTTCCTCTTTACCTGGTGAACATATTGGTACTGGTAACTAGGTGGCTAAGAAGAAGAAGAAAAAGAAGCAAATTCAGCAAAGGGGCAACCAAGCAACCATTGCTTTGAATGCAAAATTTGATGAGAAACTGTTTGTTAAGCCTCACAAAGTTTGATATCCATGCAAACTTTGTGAGGGAGACCATGTTCTTCAAAATTGTCCTGATATTCCTGAGATATTAGAAGAATGGTCTTCTCGTTCACACCATCCTGTGTCATCAACCTCTGGAGATCATGTTGGTGACATACCATCAACTAGTGATAGTAAAGTTCATGGAGAGAAAGGAAAATTCAAGTTTCCATGTAGGTTATATTAAGGGAATCACCCCATTCACCTTTGTCCCTATCTGGATGAAGCCAAAAAAGTGTTCAATAACCATCCTGCTTCACCACAACGACTTCCATCTGGTTACAAGAAAGTATCCCTAAATCCTTCACAAGTTGATGAATTGACTGACTCAAATAAAACATCAGTCAGACCCACACTCTGTGAAATTGAATTCTATGAGTCTATACCCGACCAAAATCAATAGGTCAAGGTAGCAGTTGACCCGATTTCATCTTCGGTAAATTGTACCTTTTCCAAATAGAGTGAAAACCATACCACTCGGGTTATTTTTGTTTCTTCAGATTCAAATGAGCTTGGGGGCAATCCACATGTTCCATCAAGACAGGAGGAAAATCATCTAGTTCTTGTAACACAAGGGGTTAATTCTCTCATTTCTATGGTACCCCCTCCAAGTAGTCTAGTCACTTTCTTTGATTGGAATCGACTTGTAGGATTTTGCTTTCCTTCTTATGTGCCTTTCTAGATCATAGTGCAAGCTTGTAAAATGATTGTATCTGGTACTATTATAGATGAAGGTGCATCAGTGAGTATCCTTTCCTCAACTGCATGGCAAGCACTTAGTTCACCACCACTTGTGTCTCTTACATAGAATCTATTGGGTTTTAATAGAGGAACCGGTAAACCATTAGGGATCCTCCCTCGGTTACCCATTACTTTGGGAAAGAAAATCATTTATCTAAATGTGATGGTAGTCCCAATACCTTTAGATTACAATTTACAACTTGGGCATCACTATGTTTATGACATGGGAGCTATTGTTTCAACACTATTTCGAGTGATTTGTTTCCCGCATGAAGGCAAGATTGTCACCGTTGACTAGCTTTCATTTCCTGGCCCAAATATAACTCCTAGTCAACCATCTTCCCTAAATGGTCCATTTATACCAATGGTATCATCCCCACCACGGGTTAATTATGTGGTAGCCTGTTCCATACCTACATCAATCGATGCTCAATTTAGTGATATTGTACATCATGTACTCAGGGCATTGGAACCCGATCTCTCCTTCATGACCTCTTATGAGTTGTGATAGGGGTCGAGGATAGTTATTTTACTGTGTCAACCTCGTTAAAAAATGAAATAGCTCCCTCGAGGATAGTTCATTGTCTTGTGTCAACCTCGTTAAAAAAAATGAAACAAGGAGTTCGAGGATGGTTCTTTTACTGTGTCAACCTCATTAAAAAATGAAACAGCTCCCATGAGGATAGTTCGTGATCTTGTGTCAACCATGTTAAAAAAAGAAACAAAGGGTATAAGTAGAGTTCCTTGTCTTATGTCAAGCTCATCAAAAAAAGAAACAAGGTCCCTTGGAGAAAAGTTCCAAGTCGAGTCTTTGAGTAGATATCATAAAATCCCAGTCGAGTCTTTCACTTGATCTCGTCAACAAACCTTCATTCCATCCACTTGATAGCCACGAGTAGTCTACTTAGGTGAATGCAAAGAAGCTTGGGGGACATGCACCTAGTGGTAAATTTTCCTTGTAGATTATGTGAATGGAATCACCCCATTCACCTTTGTCTATCTTGACAAAGCCAAAAAGGTTTGGACAACCGTCCTGCTTCACCGTAGTGACTTACATCTGGTTACAGGAAACTCTCCCTGTCATCATTTTGGGGGCATGTAAACCAATCTCAAGCATAGTTTTTCATTTTAAGCTTGTGTAAAAATCAAACTGAATCCAAGCATAGTTCCCTATGGTTCAAGCTTGTGTAAAAACGAACCCATTTCCATTTTAACCCTTGTGATTGCCATTCTATCAGCCTTTTTCATCAGATGAGCCTTGGTTGTGTTCATTCCATCGCCACCATCTCTTTGGCCGATCATATGCTTTCACTTGTTTGTTTTACCCTTTTTTGAGGAATAATTGTGATGAGTGGTCTTATTAGCCAACCTCTTCACATAAATCCACATGTTTTGAGAAGTTCCAACATCACCAAAACCAATTTCTACCCTAGACACAACTCATTCCTCAAAGTGGAGTCCTCTTTAAGCTGTTTTCAGACTCTCCATACATGAAAAGATTGTCGAGCACTTGTCGTTTCTAGCTCGTTAATGGATTAGAATCAATATCTACTTAGTATAGTTTTACTCCTTCTTCAGGCTAAGATAGATTAACTACGAAGAAGGTAATCGCTGGTCAAACATGATCAATAGGTTCTCTCTTGTATTATTTTATGCTTTTTTGGACTTGAGAGACAAATTTACGAAAAAGAACATAGAGCTTTCTTTTCGTCCCTTTTCAAACTCTCTAAACATGAAAAGGACCGAGTTATCTTTGTCGTTAAACTTGTTAAAATATCATAATAGCAACAAACTTGTCCATCTAGAAAAGACTGAGTTTCACCGTTGCTAGACTCGTTAAAACATCAAATAGCGATGGGTTTGCCTGAAGGGTGAATTATAGAACAAGCATATGTTATCGTCCTCAAGATTGATAAAAAATAAAGAGGTACTGGTTAGCAATGACTGGGGGAAATGGGAAAAATCCTGAAAACTTATGGTAGAGAGTCGCTTTTAAACATGACACTTTCACTTCATCTCCATGACTAAGTTGGGTTGGGTCATTCTGTTTGATGGTTCTCATACCGTTGGTCTATCATACCATCCATCACTTTCATTTTGCGTCAATGCTACCAATTCATCTTAGTGTCACCGATATGTTCAAGAGAAGTCACCCAGTTAAAATTTCATCCATTGCAATATTACAACCCTTCATTTTCATGACCGCCATTCCTGAACCTTGTGTCATCAGTTCATTTTCATCTCCCAAAATCATTTACTTCGTTTTGTATCGTAGATGTGGAATACATCAAGGCGCTCCTACGATGAGTCACTTCTTCTCAACATCAGCTCATCATCTAATAAGTTGGCTTAGAAACACCCTTTCAGTGCTTTGAAGCTTGCATACATCAATGGAAAGTTTCTCTCTTCCAGCGACAGGTTGACATCAATGGCCATCGACTGAAAGATTTTGCATGGTGTTCGACATCAAATCATCTACTCAAACCACACAAAATGTACTGTAGCAGCTTGAGGATAATCATCATTATAGGTGATCCCTCTTGCGCCTGTTAACAACTCACATCATTGGTTGGTAATCAGGCGATGTCTCTCCATGTTCGAGCTCAGAACATCTTTTCACATTGTTAGATTTGTACATTGAGTGAAGATCGAATGAGTTTGAAGACCCCAGATCTAGTTTCATCCATCCGGGCTGTGATATATTCAGGAGTACCAAATCAAATGTACAAAGGCTTTACATAAATGGTCATCCTAATCATGGATCGCAAATCTATATATGTAGAATCACAAGTCTATATCTGTAGACAACTATCTGATCTATGTACATGTAATGAAAGTTTATAAGCTAAGCATGGGAATGCCTCCCTCAGCTAGTTCATGAGAAAATCATATTATCATGATATATTGTATTGTAATTGATGTAGGTCACCTTCTAGTTCAAAACTTCTGATCCTCATGATAAATCATTTCCACCCGACGTAGATATTTACGACCTCATGATTTAGGGGGAAACTGTTACAAACATATTTGGGAACATCAACCCCAACTCATATGTTAATTTTATTAGGGTCTATCAACCCCTAACAAAGTTTTTTTATGCCCTAAAGAAACTAAGTCCTCTGAATGCTTCATTCCCCAAAATTTTCATTACAAAATTCATCCAAAAAGTGCCTAAAAGGGATCATTGCAGAAAGCCCTATGTTAGGGTGCTACGCATAGCAGGTGCCACACTGTCCAAGTGCTATGCATCGCAGTTTGGCCCTCTTTAGGGTGCAATGGTCGAGCTTAGACAAAATTTCGAGACAGCTTGAGGAATTAGTTGCTCATGGAAACCTTTAGAAACTTCTCCAGTTCCACCTACCCCTTTGAGTTCGCCCAAGGATGACTAAAGGAATTAGGAAACCACCCCCTATTCCCCTCTTTCATGGAACCAATTCCTAAAAATAGAAAGGCATTCATCATCATCATTGATGACTCAACCTCCTTCACTCATCTATAAATGGATCCCTCATCCAACAGATCTGGAGGCTGAATAATTCTGAGTTGTAAGGAAATGCTGATGATTTTAGTATTGAGGAAAAGTATTGTGGTAATTTCGGAATTTCTTGTTGTTCATGAGGTGAACAAGGTTTGAAGCTAGGCGGATGGTGCTGGATCGAACTTATGGGTTGTAATCCTTCTTTCTATTAATAAATCTTTTCAAGATTTTTACCCTATGATTGTGTAATTTGTCAATTCATTCATATGTTTATCATACTTTCGATTCTATGATGTTTATGAATTATGGATCATTATGGTTTGATGTGTCTTTGTTTCTGTAATTACGCAGGTACTCTCCAAGCATGTTAAGTACGGGGAGGAGCAACGAGACCAGCCAAAGGAGAGAAAGATCAAGCGAGGAATCAAGCGGAAGTTACAGGTTGGCTCCTTATAATCTTTCCCTTATCTGTCATTCATAGGAAAAATAGTCAATTATTTTAACTGTTGTTTCTAGATTAGCTACCAAACCTAGAGGGTTAGCATTTCTTAGAAATACTAATTTTCCCGTAAACAGAATGTAACATAGGATTTGAAGAGAATCCCAAGCTAGTAAAACTGTCTAAATCATTGCCTCCCAATGAGAAACTGAAATATATGGAACTTATAAAGGAATTCCAGGATGTTTTTACCTAGAGCTATGAGGATCTTAAATCCTATGACCAGCATTATACAACACACTATTCCTTTAAAAGAAGATTTGAAGCCCTTTAGATAGAAGCTTAGGAGAATTAACCCTATTCTACTACCGTCTATTGAAAAGGAAATCAAACGAATGTATGAAGCAGGAATTATTGTGCCCATTAGGTTTTTAGATTGTGTATCTAATCTTGTTCCCACAAGAAAGAAAACAAGAGAAATAAGACTGTGTGTTGACCTAAGGAATTTAAACAAAGTTTCGCTCAAAGATAACTATCCCCTACCTAAAATGGATCACATATTGCAAAGGGTAGTAGGTTCCACAAGGATCTCATTGTTAGATGGTTTCTCTGGTTACAACCAAATCCTAGTCCATCCTAACGATCAAGAAAAAACTGCATTCACAACCCCATGGGGTACCTTTATGTACGTTAAAATGCCTTTCGGATTGAAAAATGCAGGGGCCACCTTTCAAAGGGCAATGGATATTGCTTTTGCAAAAGAAATCCATGATTTCCTAGTTATATACCTTGATGATATCATAGTGTTTTCCAAATCAGATCAACAACATTTGGATCATCTTAGGTAGGTCTTTATTAAATGCAGGAAATATGGCATCTCACTAAATCCTAAAAAGTCTTTATTTGGTTTGGAAGAAGGCAAACTATTGGGCCACATTATCTCCAAAGATGGAATTTGGATTGATCCAACTAGGATTGAAGCTATTTTGCAAATACCTCACCCCAGGAACATTAAAGAACTTCAGGCATTTTTAGGAAAAATAAATTTCTTAAGAAGATTCATCTCAAATCTAGCTGAACTGATTAGACTATTAAATAACATGTTGAAGAAAGATTCGGCTATTAAATGGACAGTAGAGGCTAAAAAATCATTCGAAGATATAAAACTAGCCTTGAATCAAACACCAGTCCTCATAAGTCCAATGTTTGACAGAGAATTTATCATTTTTTCTTTTACATCTGAACATAGTATTGTTGTAGTTTTACTACAGAAGAATAATCAGGGATTCAAACAACCAATAGCATTCTTTAGTAAAGCTCTAAGAGATGCATCCTTAAAGTATAACATAATGGAAAAATAGGCTTTTGCTTTGATACAAGCCATCAAAGATTTCAGAGTCTATATCTTGTATTCTCACATTGTAGCTTATGTTCCTAATGCTGTAGTCAAAGATATTCTAACTTAGAATGGAATTGATGGCAAAATGGGAAAGTGGATAGCTACCATATTAGAGTATGGCATAGAGATTAAACCTACAAAGTTAGTCAAAGGCGAAGGGATGGCTAAACTTATGGCTGAAACCAATTGTCAAGCCCTAGGCATAAATTTTATAGCAGAACTGGACAACGAAGAGGAGATGGTGACTCCACAGATCAATCAAGCCTTTTTAGACTCACCCTGGTATGCTGACATAATATACATTCTACAAAATTTACAAGCTCCTCCAGGGTTGTCCAGAACTAAAAGTAGGTTCTTGAAAATGAAATCTCTGAAATTCTACATAATGGATAAAACTTTATTTTGGAAAAATCATGAAGACATTCTGTTAAATTGTTTATTAAAGGAAGAATCTAACAAAGTAATATGAGAATTTCATGCAGGTGATTGTGAGGGCACCTCTACTAGAAGACGACAACTGATAAAATCCTAAGAGCTGGATTTTACTGCCCAACCCTGTTTTCTAATGTAAAAAAGTTTGTAACTTCCTTCCACAAGTGTCAAATCTTTGAAGGAAAAATAAATCTTCTTCCTTTACCTCTGAAACCCATTTCTACTGAAATACCATTTCAACAATGGGGTCTAGAATTCATTGGCAAAATTCATCCCCCCCTCTTCTGCTCACCATATATGGATACTGACTACCAAAAATTACTTTTTAATGTGGATAGAAGCCATTCCCTCCAGACAAGCCACTGATACTATCATCATAGGTTTTCTAGAGGCCAATATTCTATCTAGATTTGGCTGTCTAGACAAAATTATCACAGATAATGCTACAGCATTTAAATCATAAAGGATGATTGATTTCTGCCATAAATACCATGTAACCCTTGGTCACTCTACAACCTACTATCCCCAAGGAAATGGACTTGTAGAATACTCCAATAAAAGCCTAATGAATATAATTAAAAATTTGTTGGAAGACAATAAGAAAACATGGAACAAAAAATTGATCAATGGTTTGTGTGCAGACAGGCTTACAACTAAGAAATCTATGGGGACCAATCCCTATCAATTAGTCTATGGGATGGAAGTTGTTTTCCCTTCATCATTAGGAATTCCAATAATGAAACTACTCCAGGAATCCCAAGTTGAGCCAAATGATATTCAGAGGAGAATCAATCAGACCATTCATTTGGAGAAAACCAGAGAGGAGGTATACATTAGAGCCCAAATACTGCAGGAAAAGCTTAAGAAAGTTTTTGATAAAAGAACCAAAGTAGAAGACTTATATCTTGGTGACAAAGTTTTAAAGTGGGACTCCAGAAGAGAAGACAAACGGAAACATGGGAAGTTTGACTTCCTATGGAAAGGTCCATACATTAGATATGCCTTTAGAGGGAATAATTCTTATTTTCTCAAAGAGTTAAATGGTGTAGAGATAGAAGGAGGACCAGTCAATGGTCGAATGTTGAAACATTACATTGAGCCAAGTTACTAATTCTAAACTTCAGCTGTACATAATATATCCTTCACAATTTTTAAGTGTTGATAGGATGCTGAAGTTTTGGAGTTAAAGCCCAAAGAGAAGGCCCTAAGCTTCAAGATTATCACTGTCATAGATATCAATAAAGAAGCAGAATCAAAGGAATTTGCAGAGTGAAATCACAGTCTTTCAGAAGGCCATTGATCTATAGTTCTTGACTTCCACCAGGGACAGCCATCCCCAAGTGGAGCCAATGTTATGTTCCTATACCAATAGGTGTCATAATTTATGATTGACTTAGTTTATCTCTGTAATATGTACATACCTTTGCTTTATGCAAATGTTTTCCATATTCAAAAATTCAAAAAAAATTAGAAAATGTAAAGAGGGTATATCCTAAAAGAAAATCAGAGGATAAAAAGAATAAAAAGAAAAGGTCAAAAAAGATGAAAAATGCACCCCAAGAAAAAGAAAAAGACCATGAAAGTGTGCAAGTCCAAATGCCACTACTTTTTACTTTGGTGAAAAATAAAAGATTGTGTGCAGCTTGTCACTTATGCCACAATCCATGAATGGTCAAATAGTGTAAACTTGGCTATTTCATGTTTTCAATTTCTATGTCTATAGATAGAGATTAAAATCTAACCAAACAGTGTAATTTTGGCAGATAATTAGATTATGTAGAGTGAATAAAAGGAGCTCAACTGTTTAATTTGATCACTTAGATGTAATAAGGATAGAGTTAGATAGATTTATATTGTAAAAGGAAAATAAAAGTTTGATAAGGGTTTGCCAATTTAAGTGCACCCTAATAAAGAGTAGAAAAAATGGTAGGATGTATAGGTTGGTAAGTAGGTGAATGGTTGCAGAATGGTGTATGATGAATGATTAGTTGAAGCTCATATCGTTTACTTTCATCATCATATTACTTTGAAAATGGATAACAAAGACATTTACAAAGTCAGGTTATTAATTTCCTCATTTTCTTTTACCCCTAATGTCACTAACATCCCACTAATAACATTCAAAGCAACAAAAACCCTTAAATCAAAGGGACTCAAAGCATTTCTCTAACTTTTGGAGGGACTGGACCCTTGGCCCAATGATTTACAGGTTTCGAGTGCTAACTCATCAACATTCACTCCATAATTCATCCATTTCATCTAAAAATCCCTTTTCCTAAGGTGAAATCATTATTTGCCTAGGGAAAATAATTAACCTTATATAAAACCCCCTTTTTCTCACAAAAGCCCACAAAATGCACCTAAGCCTAAGTTGTAAATGTTTAAATGCAAAAATGTAATATATTTCAAAACATTTTACTTAGCGTATTCTCATTTCCATGCCTATTTCATATTAACATAATTTATTATAGTCAACTCCCGCAAAATACACCCATCCCCTATATATTATTAAAATCCCTTATTCTAATATCCCACCCTGGTTTGAAATATAAACCTTAAATAATGAAATAATCAAATAGATTGATTAATCGATAGATTAATTAATCTATCCATGATCAATCAAGACCTATAACCCTCCGCTGCATTAAAAAGGAATTAATTAATCAACCTATGATTAATTAAGAACCTTCCTCCAATCGCATCTCCCTCGACGTCATTAATATCCCCAATCCGCAGTTACTAGCCCGTCGGACCCCTCCATTAAATCTTGATCAAGTCCCTTCCCCGACAACTGTATGATCTGACACCTTCAGATCTAACGACTGATGATCATATCGGGTGGCCTCCGATGTCGAACATTACCCGCCCGATACAAGCGGTTTCACTAGTCACTCTGCCGCTACGTGTCACCCGATGAATGGCATCGGGCAGACCTCTCCCAATACCACTACACCCTCATAAGCAGTGTGATAGATTCCTCTTACCGCCCCCACTTACCACCTTCGCTAAATGATAAAATTTCTCATCTGTTAAATGGCACCAACTATAGTTTTCATTATACCCACCAAAACATTGACTTTGCCAAATAAAAACAAAAATACTCATTATTTTGTTTTACCAAGAAAAGAACCTTTTGTTCTCCATGCACACTTAGAGTACATTCGAGCCACCACCCTGCTTCCAACCATCAACCTTCAGAAGCTGCTGAACTCCAGATTTCCATTGCAGACCTGTGCGCTCCTTGCAAATAGTGCACCAGAGTCATTTGTCCCTTTATGCAACCATAACCAGGTATTTACCTATTTTACTGAGAAACCCTATTTTCATATTCAACCTGGACTAAATTGCTGTGAAAATGAAGTAATTTAGTGATAGCAAGTTGTTCGGTAGTCTAGAGACTCCCAGAAACGACCCAATTCTTCACAAATTCCCTGGAATTCCCTACCCTCATCCTATATATTATTAAAATCCCTTATTCTAATATCCCACCCTGGTTTGAAATATAAACCTTAAATAATGAAATAATCAGATAGATTGATTAATCGATAGATTAATTAATCTATCCACGATCAATCAAGACCTATAACCCTCCGCTGCATTAAAAAGGAATTAATTAATCAACCTATGATTAATTAAGAACCTTCCTCCAATCGCATCTCCCCCGACGTCATTAATCTCCCCAATCCGCAGTTACTAGCCTGTCGGACCCCTCCATTAAATCTTGATCAAGTCCCTTCCCCGACCACTGTATGATCTGACAGCTTTAGATCGAACGACTGACGATCATATCGGGTGGCCTCCGATGTCAAACATTACCCACCCGATACAAGCAGTTTCACTATTCACTTTGTCGCTACGTGTCACCCGATGGATGGCATCGGGCAGACCTCTCCCAATACCACTACACCCTCATAAGCAGTGCGATAGATTCCTCTTGCCGCCCCCACTTACCACCTTCGCTAAATGATAAAATTTCCCATCTGTTAAATGGCACCAACTGTCATTTTCATTATACCCACCAAAACATTGACTTTTCCAAATAAAAACAAAAATACTCATTATTTTGTTTTACCAAGAAAAGAACCTTTTGTTCTCCATGCACACTCAGAGTACATTCAAGACACCACCTTGCTTCCAATCGTCAACCTTCAGAAGATATTGAACTCCAGATTTCCATTGCAGACCTGTGCGCTCCTTGCAAACAGTGCACCAGAGTCATTTGTCCCTTTATGCAACCATAACCAGGTATTTACCTATTTTACTGAGAAACTCTATTTTCATATTCAACCTGGACTAAATTGCTGTGAAAATCAAGTAATTTAGTGATAGCAAGTTGTTCGGTAGTCTAGAGACTCCTAGAAACGACCCAATTCTTCACAAATTACCTGGAATTCCCTACCCTCGTCCTATATATTATTAAAGTCCCTTATTCTAATATCCCACCCTGGTTTGAATATAAACCTTAAATAATGAAATAATCAGATAGATTGATTAACCGATATATTAATTAATCTATCTGCGATCAATCAAGACCTATAACCCTCTGCTGCATTAAAAAGGAATTAATTAATCAACCTATGATTAATTAAGAACCTTCCTCGAATCGCATCTCCCCCGACGTCATTAATCTCCCCAAACCGCAGTTACTAGCCCGTCGGACCCCTCCATTAAATCTTGATCAAGTCCCTTCCCCGACCACTGTATGATCTGACACATTCAGATCTAACGACTGATGATCATATCGGGTGGCCTCCGATGTCGAACATTACCCGCCCGATACAAGCGATTTCACTATTCACTCTACCGCTACGTGTCACCCGATGAATGGCATCTGGCAGACCTCTCCCAATACCACTACACCCTCATAAGCAGTGGGATAGATTCCTCTTACCGCCCCCACTTACCACCTTCGCTAAATGATAAAATTTCCCATCTGTTAAATGGCACCAATTGTCGTTTTCATTATACCCACCAAAAAATTGACTTTGCCAAATAAAAAAAAAATACTCATTATTTTGTTTTACCAAGAAAAGAACCTTTTTTTCTCCATGCACACTCAGAGTACATTCGAGCCACCACCTTGCTTCCAACCATCAACCTTCAGAAGCTGTTGAACTCCAGATTTCCATTGCAGACCTGTGTGTTGCTTGCAAAGAGTGCACCAAAGTCATTTGTCCCTTTATGCAACCATAACCAGGTATTTACCTATTTTACTGAGAAACCCTATTTTCATATTCAACCTGGACTAAATTGCTGTGAAAATCAAGTAATTTAGTGATAGCAAGTTGTTCAATAGTCTAGAGACTCCCTGAAATGACCCAATTCTTCACAAATTCCCTGGAATTCCCTACCCTCATCCTTGAATCCACAAGAACCAAGGATGGATGCTCCAGTTGCCCTGGATGTCAGGCCAGTTACTACACCCCACAGAGATTTAGACCATCTTCCCCTAGCTGACAGAGACTTTCAAATAAAGGACCTCACCTTTGATGAAATCCCTTTGAAATTGCATTGCAGCTACAGAGATAATTACTTAAGCCATGCAAATAAGATAGGTCTCTGGTAATCAAACTTGCCCAAGCATCAATTCCCTAGTGTCCATGTCTTCCCAGATATTATTCCCCATTGCCATGCCAACTACGACCCTATTACGAAAGCTGTGATGTCTCTAGACCAAAAAATCCTATTCACCATTACAGCTGAGTCCATAAATGAGATGTTACAGTTGCAGCTGGGTCAAGACCTCATTCCCCTTTCCATTTCTGATTTACTTGAAAGATCTTCAAAGCTATCCAGTTCCAGAAGTTCCCAAATTTGCCAGACTTTCATTAAAGAAGGGCATATGCCAAAAGACCCCCCTCCTTACATGTCTGTCATCTTTTATGATCTGGGCAAAGATATTGTCACAATGATAGCATGCATTTTAGGTTTTTCCACCAATGAATATGTTGATGAGATGACCTTTTCCTACATGTCTGTTTTTACCCCTAGTCAACCTCCTGCAATCAAATTTTATTATGCCAAGTTCATTACTGATAAAATGCATGATCAATTGATGAGACTGGAGAATGAAAGGGTCTTTAAATACTCATCAGTCCTATATCACTTATTTCTTTACTACCAGAATAATAGGTTTCCCTTCTCTGTAAAAAAACTTGATACCAGAGCGAATCCTAGATCTGTCATTTTCTGGACTTCTCTTTTCCACAGGTCTCATTCTTCTCCCTACTCATATACAGATTCTATTGACCAGTTTGTACATCCAATGACTAAAATGTTGATAGGAAGTACCCCTCCCAAAATTAGTGCATACATCAAGAGGGTTCTCCAGTTGTCTAAATAATACAAAGTTGGGGATTGGTATCTATACCAAAACAATACCGAAATCAGAATCTATGGGTGTGAGTTGCCTCCTTACAAGTTACCTAGATATCCCCCCATGCGATTGTTTACTTTGGAGTACTACAGGCAAATGATAAATTCTGATGATATTCACTTTTTTAAGACCAAGAAGAAAGCCCACTTGAGAATAAAGGATCACATAGACCCATTCATTTGCAACAATAGGGAAGTAGGAAAGGTGGCAGATGAAATGCTCTAGAATCTGAGACTAAAAAAGAGTTTCATCTGGGCCTACGACCCTCACAGCTTCATTTGTGACAGAAGGAAGAAACATAAGCTATCACCATATATCAACCATAGGATCCCAGAGATTGAACAATATTCCAACCAATCTGAGTGGGTAGAAGGCACTTAAATAGAGCAAGATAGCACACAAGTTGAAGTTGACAATGTATGGGTAGATTTAGAAAGAAGATTTGATGAAGATTCCTTTGTACATGTGCCAAGAGAGACTTCATCACAAAGGCAGTCCTAGGAACCTAGTACACAGCCATCAGAACATCAAGATACATCAGAACAGGTAGAAGATTCAGAGCAACCAAAGTCCTCAAAACAAGCTGAGCCATCAAGACAATAGGAGCATTCAGGACAACAAGAAGAATCTGAGCAGCCCGAAATCTTAGAAGAGCTAGCTCAACCTCAGAAAATCATGAGAAATCCTCTTGTGTTGTAGACCCTTCTCAATGAGGAACGAAATCTCAAAAGAGATAGAGAAGAGGCCACTCCTTCCAACAGGCCTGTTGATCAAACTTTTGCTAAAAAGCAAAGGTTGAACCCCTATGCAAAGGAAGAATATAATGAAGAGACCACAGACAATGCAATGGCAGAAAAGACAAATAATATGCAGACTATCCCAGCAGGTGGTACATCGTCCACCTCCCATATACAAGCATTGGAAATACAACAAAGCAAAAAAGTGTTTTCTTTTAGAGCTTTCTCTGAACAGAGCTTAGACATTAAAGGGAAATACAAAGAAATCAAAGAAAGGAATGTGAAATTAAAAGCTCGAACCTATGCTCATTACCTCAAAATGGCTCCAACTAATCAGACTAGGCTTATGTCAACTTTTGACATAAATGAAGGAAAAATGAAAATGAGCTTCCTAAAACCAACTGTATAGCAACCGAGGTCAATGGCTGACTATTTGAAAATTGGTTTTGAAGTTTTAGCCAAGGATATCCATCCAATTGACCAAATAGAAATGCACAAGAAGACTGGTGAAATGGTCTATTCCACGCTGACTAATAAAGCCATTACAACACATCACTTACAAAATTCATTGCACAACACCACAGCACAGCTGCAATTGGAAAAGGCCTCCTCTCAGGCCAAAGACATCAAAATCAAAACTTTATAAGATCTGGTGATATAATTGGGACATGATCCCAAAGATGTCAAAGCAGCTGAATAACTGATTAAGAATAAAAATGATGATATAGTTGCATTAAAGAAACAGCTTAAGATCCCTCTTCTTGTTATCGGGAAATCTAGTGTCCATGCAGAGCTACTGTTGGAATTATGATGCATGTGTTGTACTTCATGGCAACCCACTCATAGAAGAACATCTCACTTAGTTATCACTAGATGAATCTTCAGAGGAGATATTAGATGTGACTGAATGCATGGGATGCAGGACAGCTCAAAGGAATCAGATGATAGTTCTAAATGTGACAAGTTAGCTTTGCCATCAATTCCAAAGGGGGAGATTGTTGGCATTATGAGACAAGTGTTGTCCTTGATGGCAAATCACACAGATTAAAAATCATAGTGCAGAAGGTCAGCAGCAAGGAATTGATGAGCAGAAGGTTAGCAGCAAGGAATTGATGATCAGACTACAAGTATGAAGAGAAAATACATATACGCAGGTTCATTGTGACCAAGCCACGTATACACGTGGGTTAGACATTTCAAAGGTGCGTATGCATATGCACGCACTTTCATGCAAGGAAAAGTGCGTATATGTTGGAGAACTTACTTTTGGTCCATGGTAGTTAGTCCTCGGTATTTGAACCTATGGTTTTGGACCATGGTATCTCGTCAGAAGTGTTGATCCCAAGTATTGGGTCCATGGTATTGGTTTGTTATGGTTTTGGACCATGGTATTGAGTAAGGCCTCAGACTATAAAACGAGAAGAAGATCATTAGGCAAGGACATAGAAAAAGTCTTGAATATATGATGAAGCATGAGATCTAGTATGCAGGTTATGGGTTGATGATGCATTGCTTGATCTGAACTATGGAGGGATCTCACCGGTTGATGGAGAACAAGATCTAAGGATAGATCGGGATCAAATGGTTTGAAATGAACTATCTCTATATGATTGATTATGTTTATTCTTGATTTGTATATTGACGCATGTAATGATCTGAAATGGGTATAACTTTGCTGCAAGTCATGATTGAATATTTATAGATCTGTACGCGGGTTGGCTTTGATATAAGTGCGTATGTACGTGGGTTTGATTCATTGTACTAGCGTATACAATTTGAGCTATGATGTTTGAAGTTACAGGTGGTTCTAGTTGTTGATGACAGTTTAAAGGTGTCAGTATTCTGCATATTCTGTTTGGGTGATTGTGTGTAGCTTCAGTATTGATGGATGAGAACTAAAATTGGATCAAGATCATAATGACTCATATTTATGTGATCTAATGGACTAGATCTGGGTGCTAACACATATATTATCCTTGTATCTGTAATGATCTGGTTATGTCTGAAGTCAAGAAGTGCAACAAAGTTATGAAGAAGTAATTAATGACATATACGCTGGTTCACCTTGATGAAGTTTTGTATACACGTAGGTTCAACACTTCCAAGAAGCGTATGCACTCTGATGCATGATTTTGATGGTACAGTTGGTTCTGGTTGTTGTTGCAGAGTTCTATTTTCTGCTCTGTGTTCTAATATTGACAGGGTTTCAGTGTTTCAGTGATTCAAAGATCAATGATGCTAGTATTGATTGTTTTGTGCTTCAATGATATTTATGGTCTAGTATGAAAATTTGATGAAACGTGGGGCTTTCAGATTATGGTGTTGTGCTTCAGGAGTATCCAGTCTGAAAATGTATGAAACGTGGTACCTGGAGGAGAGAAGATTGTAGGCCGACGCCTACGTACTAGTATCTTAGCTAGTACAAAAGCTAAGGGGGTTGTAGCTCCCATCCAAGAGAGTCTGGAAAAGGAGAGAGGGTTGTAGCCCTCCGCAGGTAGAAGCCTGTGTATTGGTAAAGGACTGCACCAGTACAAAATATTGTAAAATGAAGTATCTTATTGAAAGAAGATAGAGATGACTTGCAGCATGTGCTTTTCACCCACATTGGGTTTCCACCTTATATCATGGTGTTCATGTGTGCTTCTTGTGTGTGATGATCTGTTTTGTTTTACTGCACCTGCTTACTGTTCATATGGTTAATGAAGTTCTGATGCACACAGAGACTTCTATGGTTAATGAAGTCCTTTGGTAGAGGCTTGATCTCTTAAAGGAGATCCGTGGAACAATGGGAAAGAAGCTTAAGAAGAAAGCACATAAGCAGAAGAAGACATCTCAGAAGAACTATGACAGTGGGAGAATCGATTGGGGATTAGGTGTAAGAAGCTCTTTAGATTCAGAATCAGATTCAGAATTATTTCGGAATGAATATGAACTATCAGGTATGAATTTGCTATCCTCTGATGTTCTAGCTATCTATCCATTTGGAAAAGATGAAAGTGATAGCGAAACAACTGAATTTGCTCTGATGGGTGAAAAAGAAAGATATCAAATAGAGGCAGAATTTAAAAGGCTTTCAGATAAAATCAGAGATCAACAAGATCTATTGAACAAAAGGGAATGTGACTTCAAAGAAGAAGCTACCAAACTAAAAGCCCAACTAGAGGAAGGAAACAAGGTAAGGAAGTTATTCAAGGACAAATATCAAAAGTTGCAGGATGAAGTAACATCACTAAGAGATGAATTCAATGAAAGAAGCACAACCATCAAGAAACTCAGAGATAGATCCAGTTACTATGAAAGTCTTGAAGCCACGATCCACTCACTAAAGGAAGATCTTGAAGAATCAAAGAAGAAGAATAAAGATCTACTCCAAGCTATTGAAAAACAGGTAAATGAAGTTATCAGCTTAAAATCTCAGCTGGAATGTGTCTTCAGAATTCGTCAAATGCAGCAGGATCTGAATGAAGAACAAGAAAAGGATATTCTCAAACTAAGGCATCAGTTGGAAGAAGGAAGGAAAGCTGAAGAAGACATGAAGAAGCAATGTCTAGAAAAGGAAGAACAACTTCAAGTTGAGGTAAATATCTTGAAAGATAAATTAGAAGAAAAGGATAAACTGTTACGATTTCAAGATAGTACTAAAGCCTTGGATGATATTCTTAGTAGTAAAAGGTCTCCTGCTATCAAGACTGGTCTTGGTTTTCATGAATCTGTTGAAGGTGAATCTAGTTCACAAGGTGAGGCAAGGAACTCTAAAGAGAAATCTAAAATGATCAACAAGGAGATAAGAGAGATGAGAGGTCAACCCCATCAACAATCAAGGAAAGAGATTCTTCAAAGAAAATATTTTACTCCTAACTATGGAAGGAATAGTCGGCCATTTACTTAGATGAATAATATTGAATTTTATGAATGTCATAATCTTGGACATGTTGCAGCTAGATGTAGAAGAAGAATGGTTCAAGATCATCACACAGAAAGATCATCACATTCCAGGTACTTTAATGGATATTATTTTTCTTGCAATATGTTTGGTCACAAAGCTGTTGATTGCTACAGGAGGAATATGAAACATGTAAGATGTTATGCATGTAACAAGCTTGTACATATAGCAAAGGAATGCAGGAACAAAGGACGGACATCACACCAAAAGGAGAAAACATCATCACACTTGAATATATGGAAGAAGAAGGAAGTACAGTCAGAAAGAGGTGGCATAGCACAATGTACTGAGACACAGCATAGCACAGACATAACAGACTCAGGGGGAGCTGAAAGTGTAAAACTTCAGTGTCCTGAATCTAATACGCAAGTTTCTTAAAGGGAAGTCACGTATATATGCGAGTTAGACACTGCAAAGTCGCGTATATGTTAGTCTGAGGAAAAGCAGTGGGGACAGGCTTAGAAAAAGGATCTGATATGATTCAGTCCATTATTTGCTCTATTGGATTAATAGTTACAATCTGCTAAGGATGTGTCGAAATAGTTTTGATTCTTGTAAGATTTTTAGAGGTGTTTTGATCCTAACTTGATGATGATGATGTCTTGATGCTTATTGCTGATCAGATCTAACAGTAAAAAAAAAAGATGGCACAGGTTGAGGGGAAGCATATGCCTTTAATATTGCATTGTTGGCATTATGGTTAATAGTCCTTGGTGATGAAGATTATATGGTTAAATGATATATCTTGCTATGATTTGGTTATGAGTTGTCCATATGATTCTTGGGGTAACATAATTGATGTTCAGACCATATTAGTGGATTGATTCTTAGATGGTGCATATATGATGCTTACATGGTGATCTTCATAAGGATAAGGAGAAGTACAAAGCTTGAATACAAAATTTCATTACTTGATGATGAGTCTCTCATATGCTATTGTCGTCATATGCATAAAGATCATGATGCAAGGTTCCTATAGTTCTTGGTGCTCATAGTTGATGATATAAAGAAGTTCTAACAAATGAGTTTGAGCTCAAGATACATAGTGCCGATACATGGATGACTACTCAAAGTTTCTTTGTTTGGAGATATGATGATGAGTTCTTATCTATATGATACCTACATATGTTGATTGATGCAGATATTCCCAAGTAATGATACTTAGATCATGTAGATCTTGATGTTGATAAAATGGCTATGGTGGCTTCACAAATGATATAATGTGAATGACTCTGTATGACATATGCAGAATTTTGTTCAAAGGGATGAATTGATGCAGACATACCTTGTTATAGGTTGATGACTTATACTTTACAGGTCGTTTACAGGTTGCTGATCTGAAAATGGGTGTACGCGAGTTGCCTGAAAAGGATCCGCGTACATACGCCGATTTTTGCAGAGACAATCACGTATATGGAGGTTTGATGCATATTAGTAGGGACAGGCTAGGGTTGAAGATATTCAGATATGGGTCTGACAGAGACCATCCGGCACAGATTCAGGGGGAGTAGATAATCTTCTAATAATGCATTGTTGGAATTATCTCAGAAGCTTTTGGTTCTAGTTCACAGATGTTGTTGAGTTCAGGTGGAACAAAGGCAAAGGGAGAACAGAAGGAAATCTTGGTTGCTGATTTGAATGGTGATTGACAGATGTTGCTGCTATCAGTTATTGGTGACTTTCATAAGTCTTGGTATAGATATTTCGTCTCTATGTCATGTATCTCTTTTATGGCATCTCTTTTATGGTGTCAAGGTCATTTAACGGCCTATTTTGGTTTTCCCACTATGCCTGGGATGAACATGTAATGAACTTGGTTGTCATATGTAAATTTTTGATGTATCCCCACTTGGTTGGGTGATGGATGTATGTATTGAGTCTTTTGGTGATAGGAAGGTCTTTTATGATGTATGAGTCATGTTCTTTCTTGTAGAACATCTTTTTGTATACCTTGCTTAAAGTCAGGGGAAGCATGAACAACACTTTCAGGGAGCATGGACAGATTGGTACACCTTGGCTTATACAAAGGGGGAGCACATTCAGAGATTTCAGCAGGTACTCAAGGGGAGTATGGACAGCGGAATGTTTATCAAGGAAAGAGAATATCTTGGTCTGCCCTTTGCCCTTGATGTCAAAGGGGGAGAGTGATTTGGTGTTGTTGCCATCAAGTCCAAAGGGGGAGATTGTTGGCATTATGATGCATGTGTTGTACTTGATGGAAACCCACTCATAGAAGAACATCTCACTTAGTTATAACTAGATGAATCTTCAGAAGAGATATTAGATGTGACTGAATGCATGGGATGCAGGACAGCTCAAAGGAATCAGATAATAGTTCTAAATGTGACAAGTTAGCTTTGCCATCAAGTCCAAAGGGGGATATTGTTGGCATTATGAGACAAGTGTTTTCCTTGATGGCAAATCACACAGATGAAAAATCATAGTGCAGAAGGTAAGCAGCAAGGAATTGATGAGCAGAAGGTTAGCAACAAGGAATTGATGATCAGACTACAAGTATGAAGAGAAAATACATATACGCAGGTTCATTGTGACCAAGCGTCGTATACACGCAGGTTAGACGTTTCAAAGGCACGTATACGTATACACGCACTTTCATGCAAGGAAAAGCACGTATATGTTGGAGAACTTACTTTTGGTTTGTGGAAGTTAGTCCTCGGTATTTGAACTTATGGTTTTGGACCATGGTATCTCGTCAGAAGTGTTGATCCCAAGTATTGGGTCCATGGTATTGGTTTGTTATGGCTTTGGACCATGGTATTGAGTAAGGCCTAAGACTATAAAAGGAGAAGACGATCATTAGGCAAGGACATAGAAAAAGTCTTGAATATATGATGAAGCATGAGATCTAGTATGCAAGTTATGGGTTGATGATGCATTGCTTGATCTGAGCTATGGAGGGATCTCATCGGTTGATGGAGAACAAGATCTAAGGATAGATAGGGATCAAATGGTTTGAAATGAACTATCTCTATATGATTGATTATGTTTATTCTTGATCTGTATACTGACGCATGTAATGATCTGAAATGGGCATAACTTCGCTACAAGTCATGATTGAATATTTATAGATCTGTACGCAGGTTGGCTTTGATATAAGCGCGTATGTACGCGGGTTTGATTCATTGTACTAGCGTATACAATTTGAGCTATGATGTTTGAAGTTACAGGTGGTTCTGGTTGTTGATGACAGTTTAAAGGTGTCAGTATTCTGCATATTCTGTTTGGGTGATTGTGTGTAGCTTCAATATTGATGGATGAGAACTAAAATTGGATCAATATCATAATGACTATATTTATGTGATCTAATGGACTAGATCTGGGTGCTAACACATATATTATCCTTGTATCTGTAATGATCTGGTTATGTCTGAAGTCAGGAAGTGCAGCGAAGTTATGAAGAAGTAATTAATGACATATACACTGGTTCACCTTGATGAAGTTGCGTATACACGCAGGTTCGGCACTTCCAAGTAGCATATGCACTATGATGCATGATTTTGATGGTACAGTTGGTTATAATTGTTGTTGCAGAGTTCTGTTGTCTGCTCTGTGTTCTGATATTGACAAGGTTTCAGTGTTTCAGTGATTCAAAGATCGATGATACTAGTATTGATTGTTTTGTGCTTCAATGATATTTATGGGTCTGGTATGAAAATTTGATGAAACGTGGCCTTCAGATTATGGTGTTGTGCTTCAGGAGTATCCAATCTGAAAATGTATGAAACGTGGTACTTGGAGGAGAGAAGATTGTAGGCCGGCGCCTACGTACTGGTATCTTAGCTAGTACAAAAGCTAAGGGGGTTGTAGCTCCCATCCAGGAGAGTCTGGAAAATGAGAGAGGGTTGTAGCCCTCCGCAAGTAGAAGCCTGCGTATTGGTAAAGGACTGTACTAGTACAAAATATTGTAAAATGAAGTATCTTATTGAAAGAATATAGAGACGACTTGCAGCAGGTGGTTTTCACCCACATTGGGTTTCCGCCTTATATCATGGTGTTCATGTGTGCTTCTTGTGTGTGATGATCTGTTCTATTTTACTGCACCTGCTTACTGTTCATATGGTTAATGAATTTTTGATGAACTAACTAAAGATCAACATTTAAAGGATTAACTGAATCATAAGTATTTCGGATATATGCTAGTTTCTTTAGACACAATTACGTATACACGTGGGCTCCCTTGAATGAAGTAGCGTATATGTATCTAAGTATGGAAATGAAAAAGTATTATTGACCTGATAATACTGATTCACCCCCCCACCTCTCAGTATTATTTCCAATAGCTACTAGTCCCACTAAGACTGGTAGCTATCTTAGAAACAAACAAACTAAAACTACTTTCGTTTTCCTTTATGAGAAGTAGATAAGAGGGGAACAAAGGAGACCAACCTCATCTTGCGCTTGGTTCCTTGCTTGATTCCTCTCCCTTCTGACAGATCTTTTCCACTCGCTTCCTCGTCTACCCAACTTCAAAGAGAACCTATGGAATCAAAGCAGCATAACACTATCCAAGAACAGAGATCTACTATCACAAACAATATAGGACCATATATATATTGACCACACAAATGCATATATCATCAAACATACAAGAATGTGGAGGAAAACTTGAATAGCTTTATTAATATCAAGAACAGCAAAGAGGATTACAACCAATTGTTCTGACCCAACATCATCCTCTCAGCAAGAAAGCCCTTCTTCACCTCATGAAAAGCTTAGATCACCCAACACTATGATGTTACACCAAGAAACCAACAGCACTTCCTTACAAGATACAAAATTCCAACGTCTGGATCTCTGGGATGAGGGATCCATATATAGATGATTGCAGGGAGGTGAGTCAGCTACTGAGATTTGATTAGTGTCCTCTCTCTGATAGTTCTTGATTCCACTTGGAGATTGATGATCTCTTACTCATCCCCTAGGCGAATTCAGAGAGGCAAGTGTCACAGGAGAAGTTTCTGAAAGATTCCATGATCATCGACCTCGCAAATTGACTCTGCCATTTGTCCACTCTCGCCCATCGCACCCCATAGAAGGGATTTTCAGTATGCATCACACCTCCCGTGTGCATTTAGGTGGGATGCATCGCACTTTGACCATGGAGCAGGTGAGATGGTCCAACTTTGACCACTGAGTAGTTTTTCATGGAGAACTTCTGGGAGATGATGTAATCAGCTAACCTTGTTCTTTTAGGGGATGGAAAAACACTTTTAGGGACTTAGGAGTCCTTGGTTTATGGACATGTTTGATTCGGGTTGCAGTGCCCAAAAATGTCTATAACAGTTCCCCCTAAAGCATGAGGTCGTTAATCTTTTGATGTCGAGTGAAATGCTTTATCATGAGGATCCGAAGTTTTTTTTGAGTTGGAAGGTGACCTGTAATAAGATACAATACAATACATTATCTTCATAATATTTTCATGATCTGGTTGAGGTGGGCATCCCCATGCTCAACTTTATAAATTCTTTTCATGTACATAGGACAGACAATCGTCTGTGTGCAGACTGATGATTCTGGTAGAGCCATCATCCCTTAGATTGGATGATTATCTGTGCAACAATGATGTACATTTGATGTCTTTATTTTCCTGAATATATATCGCAGCCCGAATGGATGAAACTAGATCCGGGGTCTTCAATCTCGTTCGATCTTCACTCAAAGTACAAGTCGATCCATGTGAGAGATGTTCGGGAGTCGAACATGGAAAGACATCGCCTGATTACCAGCCAATGATGTAAGCTGTTAACAGGCGCGAGAGGAATCACCGATAATGATGATGACCCTCAAGGTGCGACAGTATAATTCACATGGTGTGAAAAAAGGGACTTGGTGTCGAACACCATGCAAAATCTTTTGGTCGAAGGCCATTGATGTAAACCTATCGCCGGAAGTGAGAAACTTGCCATTGAGGCATGCAAGCTTCAAAGTACTGAAAGGGTTGTTCCTAGATCGACTTCCTGGATAATGAGCTGATGTCGACAAGAAGCGATCCGTCATAGGAGGGCCTTAATGAATCCCACATCTATGACACGGAACGGAGCAAATTATTTTAATGGAGGTGAAAATGATTTGATGATATAAGGTTCAGGGTGGCGGTCATGAAAGAATGGAGTGTAAATGTATTACAGTGGATGAGACACAGGTGAATTCTGTGAGTGACTTCTCTTGAACATATTGGCGACACTGACATGATGGATTGGTAGCGTTAACCCCAAATGTGGATGGTGTGATGGACCAATGGTGATATGACCAGTGAACAGAACAACCCAACTCGACTTGGATGCGGAGTGAAAGTGTCATGTTCAAGAGCGACTTGCTACCAATAAATTTTCTTCAAGTTTTCTTCCCAATTTTTTCCCAGTCATTGCTGACCAATACCTCTTTATTTTTGTCAAGCTTGAGGAGGATAACATATGCTTGTTCTATAATTTGCCCTTCGGTCAAACCCATCGCTATGTTTTAACGAGCCTAGCGATAGTGAAACTCGTTCTTGTCTGTATGGACAAGTTTTTCGCTATTCGGTTTTAACGAGTTTAACGACAAAGATAACTCGGTCCTTTTCAATTTTAGAGAGTCTGAAAGGGACGTAAAGAAAACTCCAACAATCCTTTTTCGTCATATAATCCCTTAAGTCCGAAAAAGTGTAAAATAATACAAAAGGGATGAATTTTTGGTAATTTTAACGAGCCGAAAAAAACACGTGCTCGATCTTTGTGTGTAATAATCCCTCGGGTCCAAAAGGATTAAAATATAGAGGAGGGATAGCACTTCCGGTCACTTTAACCAGCTGGAGAGGTCAATTACTTGGCATGTAGAAATTTTGAATAATATGACACATATTCACAGAGATTATCCTGATTATACACTTATAAGCAGAACATGCATAATACATAACCTCCTCTACGTTGATCATCAATTTACAGAAGCAGAAACAATAACATGCACACATAGAAGCAAAAATCACACATATCAACACAGTATTTTCCCGAGGAAAGCATATCACTAAAAAACCCAACTATTTGTATATAATATTGATTGAGAACATGTAACAAACATAGTACAATACTCCTCACAAGTACTCAGTACTATCTCCACCTATTACACACAATACAGCTCAGATTTGATCTGCAAATCTCCCCCGCTGCTTGCCTGCCTCCACTGCACAATACCTGCTGAGAATGAATGAGAATGGTTTACCAAACTCATATTTCACCTCCAAAGAATCACTCACACTATATTAGACGTGAGCAGAGGCTATAATACTGGGCAAAGGCAAATATATGAGCAAACTCATTAGAATACTCAATCCATTGATTGTGCAAGATCTGATGCACAACTATAGTCATAACTGATAGCAATCTGATTCTCTAACACCTATCCCAACTGAACTGAACATGCACTGACATGCAACTGAGTTAACTGATGTATTATATAGTTGTATTATGAGTTAATAATTATTTTAACAACTCATCATCAGTCTATTTGCAGTTAGACTAATTACAACTAGTTTAACCAAGTCAAACTGAACGCAACTCCATCAACTCCACAATCAACTCCACCAAACTCAACTGATTGAGTTCTAACTGAAGTCATGCATGCAACAACTCAACTGACTCATAAGAAAAGCATACTTCCTTCTGACAGCTGCATGGGCCACATCTGTAGCTCAAACTGAAGTGCTCCAAGAGAATAAGATCAAGTTTATAGTCTAAATATTATTATGAGACAATAATATTTGACTTTTCTATTTTGGACAGTCAGTCTAAAAATAGACTTTGATCACTCTTGTTGTGATCACTCCTACTGTGGTCACTCCTACTGTGATCACTCTTGTTGTGGTCACTCCTGCTGTGATCATCCCTGCTGTGGTCACTCCTGCTGTGATCATCCCTGCTGGGATCCAAAAATAGAACTTGCACCATAATTTGCCTGCGGACCCACTTAGTGAAGGCGACTCTTTTCACTAAGCTACATCATATTGTTGCAATCTCAACACTCCCTCTCGACAAGATATGGATTATCAGCAACCCCTATCCTACCTCGGTGGTATTCGAATTTTCTCCTGGTGAGAGCCTTCGTCAGAATATTAGCATCCTGATCCTCCGTTGGAATGTATGAAAGAAATATGATCCTCCACTGCACACAATCTCTGATATGATGGTACCTGATGTCCTTGCTGCCATATACTTGGCCTCTTGAGCTCCCTGCCCAATCTGCATCCTCCTGTCTGTACCAAGATCTATATCCCGATATGCCTCTCAAGTAGCGCAATACATGATTGCCCGCCTTCTAGAAGTGCTTGGTAGGCTTAACCATAGCTTGTGAAAGCTGGTTAACTGCATAGCATATATCAAGTCGTGTATTGACCAAATACATTAGCGACCCCACCAACTGTCGATAAACAGTGGCATCCACTTCTTCTCCCGAAGTGGCATCCTCCTTCCTCCAACCTCCAGGAAGAGGAGTATCAACAGGCTTGTAGCCATGCATGTTGAACTTCTCTAGTATCTCCCGAGCATACTTGCCCTAAGAAACAAACAGTCCACCACTGCGCTGCCATATTTCCAATCCTAGGAAATAGTGAAGGAGGCCCAAGTCCTTCATCTCAAACTCTGTAGCAAGATCCTTCTTGCATGACAGTATCAACAGCTCATCACCCGTTAGAATCAAATCATCAACATACAGTGCAATGATAAGCAACTTACCCTCCACCACTATCTGGTATAGGTTAGGATCCACCTCACTCTTGGTGAATCCAAGTCCTCTGAAATAGTTGTCTATCCGTGTGTACCAAGCACATGGTGCTTGCTTCAACCCATACAGCGCTCTCTTGAGCCTGCACACATGTGACTCGCTGCTGAAGACCTCAAAGCCTTCGGGCTGCTCAATGTACACCTCCTCCTCAATGACTCCGTTGAGGAACACAGGCTTCACATCCATCTGATGAATGTGCCATCCCATCTGCGCTAAGAGAGAAAGAATCATCTGTATGGAAGAATACCTTGCGACAGGTGCAAAGGTCTCCTCATAATCAATCTTCTCTATTTGTGAAAAGCCTCGGGCAACAAATCTTGCCTTTTACTTCTCCACACTCCTGTTAGCTGCCTGCTTAACTTTGTAGATCCATCTCGAACCCACCACTGATTTCCCTTCCAGTCTAGGAACAATCTCCCATGCACTGTTTCTGACAATAGAATCATACTCTTCCACCATGGCATCTACCCATGTGGGATCCTCCACAGGTTCCTCGAAAGAGGATGGCTCAGTCACAACACACTTGCTCATAAGAGCCATGTATCCAGTGTACCGATCAGGTGACTGTCTCTACCTGCGTTGGGCTGTAGGTGGTCCTACAACTTTCTCTGCATCTTGAGCCAGTCACTCAGCTTCTGTCAAGCGCTTTTGCCCTCTGATGGTTGGCGCTGCATGAGTGGTCTCTTCCACTCCATGAACCTCATCCTGTGGCTGATCCACGTCCTGAAGCTCATCCTTAGGAACTAATAGCTCCTCATCTGCATGTAAGTGTAGCTCCCTCTCAAGCGAACACTTCATGGCTTTCTCCTCCTGAAATTTTATATCCCGTTGCACAACAGTTTTACCACTGTCTGGAAAATACACACGATAGTTGTGGGGTGTATCATTGTACCCCACAAATATCCCAGCCTCTGCGGTCGTCTCCAACTTCTTCCTGGCATCCTTCGTCACATGCATGTAAACGTTAGCACCAAAAATCCTCAAATGAGAAAGATCAGGCTTCTTACCAGAATAAGCCTCCTCGGGTGTACTCATGCCAAGTATACTGTGAGGACAACGGTTCTTCACATAAACTGTTGTATTGCATGCTTCCACCCACAAGTGAAGGGGTAGGCCCTGATCATGCAACATTACCCGTGTAGCACCCACAATCATTCTATTCTTCCGCTCAGCTACCCCGTTCTGCTGTGGGTTATGGGGAGCTATGAGCTCTTTACGAATCCCTTCTGCCTTGCAAAAATCCTTGAACTCGTCCGAGATGTATTCACCACCATTATCGCTCCTAAGAGCCTTCACCTTCTTCCCTGACTCCTTCTCGACCAGTGCTTTGAATTCACAAAACTTTGAATATGTCTCGCTCTTCTTCTGCATGAAGAAGATCCAACACTTACGAGAGAAATCATCAACAAAAATCACATAATACATGTGTTTTGTTGTTCAAGCAACTGAGAAAGGTCCACACACGTCTGCGTGAATTCTCTCAAGGATCGTCGTGGCGTGACTATCCTTCTCATGAAAGGTGGCTTTCAAAAACTTCCCCAAAGTACACCCCTTGCACCGATCTGACTGCGCAAGTGTGCCTTTAGGAAGCCCTGTAGTGACCTGCTGCAGTATCTTCAAGGCTCCATGGTGAAGGTGACCCAATCTCCTGTGTCACAACTCACCATCATCCCGGCTCACCAATCCTTTTGCCTTGCCCGCCATTTCTGCGCATCCATCTACATGCAACTGATAAAGGTTCCTCACTCGAACCCCTATCTTCTGGGTCTCACCAGTTGTCTTGCTGCGCAGGAAGGCATTTCCCTCGCTGAAAACAACATCATACCCCTTGTCTTCTAACATCGCCACTGAGATAAGATTCTTCTTCAATCCTGGAACATGCATGACTTCCTTCAATACGAAGGGTTTACCAGATTCCCTCTCAAAGGAAATGGTACCAATATCGGTCGCACTGTATCTACCATCATCGCCCATCTCGATGTGCACTCCAAGATCTTCGTCCTCCAGATCAGAGAACAAATCTCTATCTCCCCTCATGTGAAAATACGCACCACTGTCCAAGAACCACACCGATCCCATCACACTCGAAGCCAAGCATGCGATCAATGAAAAATCAAGCTCAAACTATGAGGCTAGAGCCTCTCTTGCTGAAGATCCAGCAGCCTGCTTGTTCTTCTTCTTCTGCAGACAATTAGTGGCATAGTGTCCATGCTGGTGACAGTGAAAACACTTCACCTTGGACATATCCTGCTTCTTGCCTTTCGCACCAGACTGGGAAGCTTTCTTGCTCTTCCCTTTCTTTGCTTTGGCAACCAAAGCACAATTCTCTTCATTAGATACCTTTGATGAAGATCCATTCTCACCTTTATTGTTTCTGAGTTTATCCTTGAGTGTCAGGTTGCTCTTGCTTTGGAATAACATTTGCAATCCATTGAAAGACATTTCAACAACACTGTTGCAAATTCGATTTCCACCAGCTCCAAACTCAACCGCTTCCGATCTAAAATTCGTGAGAACACAATATTTCTCATACAGAGATTGACTGTATGGACATTCACTGGATATCTCACCTTCCAAAGGAAGGATGAATCCAGAGGCTACCAGGCCCGATTACAGACTCTGACTGAAGAAATAGAATGTAAACACTTCCTGAATAGTAGATCTGATGATCAACAACTCCGATACCATGTAGAAACTTTTTCTACAAATCATCTAGCTCTGATACCATGTAGAAATTTTGAATAATATGACACATATTCACAGAGATTATCCTGATTATACACTTATAAGTGGAACATGCATAATACATAACCTCCTCTACGTTGATCATCAATTTACAGAAGCAGAAACAATAACATGCGCACATAGAAGCATCAATCACACATATCAACACAGTACTTTCCCAGGGAAAGCATCTCGCTAAAAGCCCCAACTATCTATATATTATATTGACTGAGAACATGTAACAAACATAGTACAATACTCCTCACAAGTACTCAGTACTATCTCCACCTGTTACACACAATACAGCTCAGATTTGATCTCCAAATCTCCCTCGCTGCTTGCCTGCCTCCACTGCACAATACCTGCTGAGAATGAATGAGAATGGTTTACCAAACTCATATTTCACCTCCAAAGAATCACTCACACTGTGTTAGACATGAGCAGAGGCTATAATACTGGGCAAATACATGAGCAAACTCATTGGCATACTCAATCCCTTGATTGTGCAAGATCTGATGCACAACTATAGTCACAACTGATAGCAATCTGATTCTCTAACACCTGTCCCAGCTGAACTGAACATTCACTAACATGAAACTGAGTTAAATGATGTATTCTATAGTTGTATTATGATTTAATAATTATCTTAACAACTCATCATTAGTCTATTTGCAGTTAGACTAATTACAACTAGTTTAACCAAGTCAAACTGAACACAACTCCATCAACTCCACAATCAACTCCACCAAACTCAAATGATTGAGTTCTAACTGAAGTCATGCATGCAACAACTCAACTGAATCATAAGAAAAGTGTACTTCCTTCTGACAGCTGCATGGGCTACATCTGTAGCTCAAACTGAAGTTCTCCAAGAGAATAAGATCAAGTTTATAGTCCAAATATTATTATGAGACAATAATATTTGACTTTTCTATTTTTGACAGCCAGTCTAAAAATAGACTTTGATCACTCTTGTTGTGATCACTGCTGCTGTGGTCAGTCCTACTATGATCACTCCTACTGTGGTCACTCCTACTGTGATCATCCCTGTTGTGGTCACTCCTGCTATGATCATCCCTGCTGGGATCCAAAAATAGAACTTGTGCCATAATTTCACTACGGGCCCACTTAGTGAAGGCGACTCTTTTCACTAAGCTCCATCATCTTGTTGCAATCTGAACACGACAACATTTTCATATTACGAGTCAGATGAAAAGAGCTTAAAGGAGACTCATTTTTCGAGGAACGAGTGATAAAATCGGGTAGCAGCTAATTCCAGGTAAGGTTTGGAATTTTCCAATCACGACAGTGTCACAAGGATGGCTAACAAGATCACTCTTCGCAGCTGTTCCTCAAAAGGGTAAAAAATCAAATGGAGGTGAATGATTGGCCAAAACAGAGTGGAGGTGATGATGAGAACACAACCAAGGCTCAAATTTTGATGATAATGCATTCACGATGGTTATTTACCAGAAATTGGTTCATTTTTTAATGAATGAGCTTAAACTCTGGGGGAAACATTTTTTCATTACTTATGTTTAATTTTTAACGAGCTTGAACTCCACATAAAAATTGCTTGATCCAGTCGTATAATAAGGATGTCTCATCTAAGATGCCATTTTTTATGGAGCTTGCACCTTACAAAGCTTTGCCCCGCATCCTTTCTTTATGCAAGTTAGGAAACAACCAATCCTACGAGTTTAAAGAGTTAGAGGACCTACAAATTTAAAAAATAAATGGTCGCTCTTTGCTTGCATGCCAAAAGGTTTGCATGCCCTTAAGTATAGTGAAGTAGAGTTTCCCAAGTTACCCCTCAATTTGCAGACAAAACATTTGTTTTATCGGGAAAGGCCTACCTTTTCCAGGTTACCCCTCAATTTGTAGGCAAAACATTTGTTCTATCGGGAAAGGCCTACCTTCTGATAGAGGTATCTTATTCCGATCTAATCCCATATCAAACTAGTCATATATCCTTTGTGGGAACCCACCCTATGCCCAAGGTTTTCCTACCGAAACAGACCAGGGTGCACGCCCCCTGGGTTTTAGTCATGTCCTCCTGAATCACTTGCGCTCATCAGGTGGACAGACTAGGGATTGACTAGACATTCCTTACATGAAAAGACCATTCATGGATGGTATTTGACTATTTGCTATGTGTGAGCTGGGGAATGAAAGCTGGTCTATGAGCTTGACCACTCTTCCTTCATGCGGAAAACACATTACTCTAAAGAGCGAGGAGACAATGGCTCCCATGCAATAAATATAGTCACGTCCAAGGAGTAGATTATAATCTAGGGGTCCTTGGACTACCATTACGTTCATGTGAACGATTTTCCTTCTCAATGTTATCGGCACATTGGGAAGGATCCCTAATGGTCGACTGGTTCCTTTGTCAAAGCCTATTAGATTTCTCATTTCAGGCCAAAGTGATGGCGAACCAAGCGCTTTCCAAGTAGTTGAGGAAAGGATACTCACAAAAGCCCCTTCATCTATGATGGTACCGGCCATGACCATTCTGTATATTTGTGTAATGATTCGAAATGGTACACTAGTCGGTAAATGAGGTCTGCCTAGTAGATTCCAATCGAAGGAAACAACTAGGTTGCTTAGAGGTGGGACCGAATAGACGGCCGGATATGACTCTGACGAACTTCCTTCCTGTGGTAAAGGAACGGGTAGACTACCCCCATGTTCATCGAAGTCTGTGTTTACGAAGAGAATTTGAACGGTGTCGTTCTTGTTCTCTCCGGTGACTATATCATCTGAAGATGGACCTTCTGAAGGCAAGACCGGGTCAACTACTCCCTCGACCTTTTGACTTTCGTCTGGTGTGAATTCAAATGGTTTATCTTCAATGATAAACGCTTCGACCGACCACAATGGCGTGTCAGTCAGATTTTCAACTAGTGATGGACTTGGCAAGAGTTTCTTATATCCAGGAGGAAGCCGTAACGGTGAAACCGAACAGTCGTCCAAAACTCTTTTAGCCTCGTCTAGGAAGGGACAATGGTGGATGGCGTGATCACCTTCACGCAGTTTACAAGGTAATTTACTTTTCCTTTTTTGTCTCGACGCTTTTCTTTCACTAGTTGGTGGTGTACTTTCAACATGATCATCAGAGGTTGTTGACACCGGATTGTGCAAACGAGGAGACCAGTCCCTTAAGATCCAAGGGATGCAAGGACAATCTTGATGATAGTGATCTCCTTTGCAAATGACACATGGAGATTTAGGATTTGACAGTACAGTGTGTGGATTTTCACTAGATGATGCCTGGCTGCCCCTTTTTGCCTTTGGCTCCTTCTTCTTCTTCTCTTTCTTCTCCTTCCCCTTCTTCTCCCTCTTAGTTACTTGATTTTCGACTTTACTAGCTTCATCAAGCAAAGAGGAAGGAGAGGGAGAATCGGATGAAGTAGAAGGTTGGGGGGTAGCTTTGGTATCATCTAGTTTCTTACTTGATTGCTCAGGAATCACAGTGTTCTGAATGATAGAGGTCGCGAAGAGCCAAAGGGCAGGTCGATTGTCAATCCTGGAAGCAACAATGTGGCCATATGGGGTGCACCAACATCTCCCCAAGAGGAGAAAGGACTAGGATTTTATCCAAGGGGAAATCCTTGGTTGGTGGACTCCATTTTTTGCAACCTAAGACCAACGTAGGAAAGTTGATGTTTATTCCGATTAAAATAAATTTTAGACGCTTTGACACAACATGTTTTTTCAATTTTTAAGAGTCGAGAAAAAACAAAAGATGGCTCTAGTCGCCTTTGATTTTTAATGAGCTTGAAGTGACAAGTGCTTAGATGGAACTTTTCCTTTAAGGAGTCTGAAAAGGAATGAAAGATACTACTCTATAAATCTAGACAGAGGGATTACCAAACCAATCGCAAAATTGCAAAATACTTTTTACGGTACGGTAGTCAATCTTCCCGAATGCTGTGTTCAGTGCATTGCGATCGATAGGGTGGCAGACACAGCTTCCTATGGATAAAGGATATAGCCTATTTTGGTCTCCCAATATATACTCGACGGTATGTGGGAGCACAAGTTCGTACTGGCACTTGTGGTATCAAAGTGGAGGAATCACCCAACCAGCAATGAAAACAACAGTTACCAGGCTTTACGGCGCCGGAATACGTCTCTAGCCTAGACTTCTAAATGTTGTGCGTTAGGTTCCAAAGCATTTTTAGATTCATTAAATTTATTTTACAGTTGATCTTTTTTAAGAAATTTTCCTTTTAGGTTTGTTAGGTTCCTATACCAATAGGTTTCATTTTTCATGATTAACTGTGGAAGAGCCAAATATGTTCATCCTTTCATGCTGCAAAGGTTCCATATTTTGTAAAAAAATGAAGAAAATTAAAAAATGAAAAGAGGGTATGCCCTAAAAGAATAATCAAAGGGAAAGAAAAATGAATTGGTCAGAAAAAATAATAGAAATGAACCCCAAACCAAAAGACCAGGAAAGTGGCCAGTCAAAATGCCACTGCTATCTTATTTGCAAGTTCACAATGTGAAAATACTATTGCTTATCACACTTGATGGATGGCCCAACAGTTCAATCTGGACCACTCCATATTTAAATTTTTTGTTGTAGAATAGAGAATGAATATCTGTCCAAACAGTTCAAGCTTGGCAGATAAGTAGATAGGTAGAGATATTAAAGAGCCCAACTGCTTAATCTTGGCCCTTGGAAGAGATAAAGGTAGATTTAGATAGGAGGGCAGTCAAAAGAAAAGAGGAACTTCAGGGTTTGCTAGTTCAAGTGCACCCAATCAAAAGGAAGAAAAAATGCTAGGTGTGTTAGGCTGAGTAGGTAGTTTGAGGTTGCAGAAGCAAGTTTATGATCACTTTTTGCCTTGTCAAGAAGGATTCATCTCATCAATGACACAAGTACCATGGCAGTTGTTTGGTTGCAGAACAGTGGAAGCATGACTAATTCCCCTATCATTCCCCCAGAAATCATTTGCTAACATCCCCTCAAGGACCTTGGGATCTGCCCAATAGTCCAGCTTCACTTCATTTTATGAGAAATGCTAAGTTAAACACTGAGTTTACTTAGTGAAAAGAAGCCACATTTCTTGTGTAAAAATCATCATTCCATACTTCTTTCACTTCCCTATGCCTAGGTTTTCACTCTATAAACTTAGCATTTACTCATGCAGTTTCATTCCATAAAGTCATATTAACATTTAACCTTATTATTTAGCTCCCTCAATCATTTTTCCTACCCCTATTTTACAAAAAACTATATAAGAAAACCCAAAAAAAAATATAAATATCCCTACCCATTGGCAATTATAGCCATACAATACAAGTTCGGGGAATATTAGGTTCATTTTAGACTTTATTAATCCTTTTGCGTTCATAAAATCTTTGGGGTTTATTTAACTTCAGGTTAAATAAATAATCGTGCTAACCCTCCCACATAAACCATACCTTATAACCTCGCGCGAATGTATATAATGGGATTAGTTTAATATCTAGTTAAACTAATAACCATAGCCTCCCGTTCACACCATGCAAATCAACCCACAATCAAAGTTTTGACCCCCCAAATATTGAAACATTAAAACATTATGGCGGGCCTTGTATCAAAAACCGTCTACCACCGATCATCACCCGTCCACCGTCTGATCCCGCGCCGTAGATCTGACGGCTGGCGGCGATATCGGGAGCCCTTATCCGCCGAAGGTTAGCGTCTGGGGAATGGGCGGTATTACTGCAGTACCCCTGCCACACATCAATCTCCCAGCATGATCGGAGCCCCCTCCTGCGAAACCACCCTGGGCCAAAGGCGGTGCGGGGAAAACCGCTTACCGCCCGCCACCTGCCCCCTGACGTCAGGTACACGTCACCCTATGACGTCGCGTCCACGTAGCCCCCCCACTCCTCTGCAGTACTGCCACATCATCTGCTGACATCACCGCCCGGCCACCGTGTCATGCGCCACGTCACCATACACGTCAGCTGCCATGTCACCCTCCGTACCCGCTACGCGCCAAAAATACGTCATGATGACGTCATCCCCAAAAAGCGCCAAAAAGCGCTAAAATGTCCAAATCTTGTTAAAAGTCGTGAAAACGACGGTTTTTGTTTATTTTTGTTATGCGCTAGTGGAGACGCTTGCATGCGATTTTACGATCAATCAGCCACCAAACGTGCACAGTCCATCACCCTGCGAATTTGGCTCCATAGTTCGACCCCGCAGCTCGAGTTGTACCTGCTAATTGCCCTCTGCGCCACCAAAAACAGGTATTTACCCATTGTTTGCCCGAAAGCCCTGTTTTTTCCGAAATTCGCTGTTAAAATCACCTAAGATCTATAATTCAAATCCAAAAGTGCTCCTGCCTATCAATCACCACCTTGTATTCACTGTGTGAGCTATTGATTCAAAGCAAACCGGCGAGCGGTGCCCTCCTCTGCAAATAGGCCCTTAAACCATATTTCGAGCCCGTTTCCACCTGCAGAGCCTCCAAACTACCCATGCATTAAGATAATTTATCAAAAAATCCTCTGCAAAGACCACCATTTCCTCTGCATTCTGCTCACAGAGCTTGCAATCCAACAAATTCATGTAAAGACCCTGCTAGACCCTGCAACATTTGTTTTTGACCATAAATTTTACACAGTGAGGTCAATTCTAGATAAGCTCATTCTACGACTCCCTGACAAAGCCTCAGAGATAGTTTTCACCGTTCAGTTGTATCGGAGCCATGCCCCGAAGTTAGCCAAGTGGATGAATTCTCGGAATGCCAAACGAAGGGGCCACAATGGTATGATATTGTCCACTTTGGGCCTAAGCCCTCATGGATTTGTTTTTGGGCTTTACCCCAAAAGGCCTCATACCAATGGAGATATTTGTCCATCCTTATATACCCATGATCCTCCCCACTTCTAGTCAATGTGGGACTTTGGTCGTATACCAACAAGTTGTTGAACAAATCCAAATTTCAAATTGCAAACACAGAGAATTTGAAGATGGCCACTCTAGCAGCCTTGAACATCACTCCTCTCAATGCACCTCACAAGGAACTTGAAGCATTACCTTTGGCTGATAGGGACCACTTAATTCAAGACTTGGTTGGTGACAGAAACCACCTGCAGACCTTCTGTCAACTGAGGAACAGTTATCTGAACAACAGTGACATTTATGGCATTTGGGAATCAAACTTGCCCATCTACTTCATCCCTTCTGTCAATGTCTTCCCTGAAATAGTTCGCCTCTGCTGTGAGAACTATGACCCAACTCAAAGGGCAGTCAAGTCTCCATCTGGGAGCATCCTCTTCCATATAACTCCTGACGCAATCAACCAAATGCTAAACTTCAAGCAATCTCATCTTCTGGTCCCTTTTCCTATGAAATTTCTGCTTCATGAAGGTCCCAAACTCTCCAGCTCAGAGATAGCCCGAATTGCCAAAGTATTCATGAGAGCAGACCGCCAACCTACAAGTCCACCTCCTTTTCTCTATGTTCATTTCAATGAAGTGGGCAAGTTACTAGTGGATATGATATCCTATGTGTTGGGTTTCAAAACAAGTGAGCATATTGATCATACTATATTGGTCTTGTTGTCTGCATTTACCCCAGGACAACCCCCTGTTGTCAAATACAACTATGCCAAATTCATTGCCAATAAGATACATGACCAACTGCTCAAACTGGATAGGGAGGGAGTCTTCAAATACTCATCTTACATCTATCATCTATTCATGTATTATCAGCCAGACTGTTTTCAATGCCCCATCAAAAGATTGGACTCTAAAGGCGAAAAGAGGTCTGTGATTTTCTAGACCTCAGTCTTTCATGAAGTCCACAACTCCCCCTACTCTTACTGTGAGTTCATTGACCTGTTTTTCTATCCAGTCTCTTGTATTCTGATGAGAACTCCTCCTGCTAGGCTATCCTATGACATGCAAAAAATATTGCAGCTTTCAAAGAACTACAAAATAGGTGACTGGTACTTTTACCAGAATCACACTGTCATTAAGATATATGGCTGTGAGCTCTATCCCTATGGGCTACCAAGATATGTGCCAATGAGATTGTTTGCCTTGGAATATTACAGGCAACTCATCAATTCAGATTTAACTCATTTTCATAGTGCCAAGAAAAAGGCTCGCTTGAAATTCAAAGACCAACTAGGCCCCTTTGTCATGAACAAAAAGAAAGGTGGCAAGACGTTGATCAAATATTTGGGGAGAAACTCAAGTTAAAAATAATTTTTTGGTGGGTACCTTATGACCCAGATGGTTTCATTAATGCCAGGAAAATAAAATATAGGTTGTCAGCCTATGAACACTGCAAAATCCCACAAATTGAACAATTTGCTAACCAAGATGAGTGGGTGCAAGGCACACTAGTTGAAGAGTTCACTCAGGAAGAAATAATGGAGCAAAATGTCAAAGATTTGGAAAAGACTCTTGACTTGGATTCTTTTGAGCAGGTAACATTCAACCTACCACAACAAGTTGGAGAGGGCATATCAACTGCTGCAGCTTCACAAGCTGCCCAAGAAAGGACTACACCAGCAACAGGAACAGAAAAAGGCAAGGAGGTAATGGATGCAGAGCAAGAAACAATGACAGAATAGCCAGCTACCTCAAAGGAGCAGAGTCAAGGGCAAGTCCCTCCACCGCAGATTGAGGCACCACAGATTCCACTATTCCAAACTCCTCTCAATGAGGAAAGAAGCAAGAAATGGGACAGGGAAGAGACAACACCTGTATGTGGGTCAACACAGCAACTAGAAGCCAAAAGATAGAGAGTTGATCCTCAGGTTGAGGAGGAAATTAGTGGAGAAGTCATAGAGAGTTTGAGGAGGGAGAGAGAAGCTAGCCAGCAAACACCTACTAGCTCATTCCAGCAAGAGCAAGAGAGGCAGCATGGTATGGACGTGTCTTCTTCAAGGCAGCAAAGCAAGCAACCGCCTAGTATTAAAGGAACTTTCATGGAAATCAAGGACCAAAATGAGTTGTTAAGAGTACAGCTGTATGATCAATTCCTCAAGACAACACCATCAAAACAGTAGAGATTAATGGCAGCTTATGACTTTAAGGAGGAGAAAATGATTTTAAGTCATTTCAAGCCTAAGATACCACAGCCACAGACAGCTGCAGATTACATAAAGACAAACCTGGAGGTCCTCACCAAGGACATACACCTGATGGACCAAATTGAGCTACACAAGCAGATAGGTGAAATGGTCTATGCTACTCTAGCAAACAAGGGAATGCTGGCCCATCAACTGAAGGAATCATTGAAAAATACAAACACTCAATTAGATTTGGAGAGAATGTCTTCCTCGGCTAAAGATAATAGAATAAAGACATTGGAGGAAATCATTTTGGAACTAGGGCATGATCCTAAGAAGGATGCCAAAGGCATCCAGGCCCTCATAAAGAAAAAAGAAGATATTGCTGCACTAAGAAAGCAATTGAGGCTGCCTGCAACTATGCACCCTCAAACAACAGAACTTGTACAAGAAAAGGAAGGTGGAGATATGATGGATCTGCTGATGAAGATGAACCAAAGGATAATTCAAATGGAGCAAGAATTGGAGAAAGCATTGCAGGGCAAGCAAGGAGAGTCGACCTCCCAGCCACCTGAAACAGCTCCAACAGTTTTCACTGTTCCTCCCACACAAGCAGCAGCAATTCCTCCTGTCATTCTAGCATCCACAACAGCTACATCAACTACATATGATACAGCAGCAGCAGCAACAACAGCACCAGAATCTAGCACGAGTATGGAAGAAATGATGAAAGCAGTCAAAGAGCTAAAAGTTCAGGTGACAGAGGTGAAAGAGGCCAAAGAAAAGTTGGCCAAGCTGGAGGTAAGCTATGACAAGTCCAAGATGAAAGTGGCTGAAAAAACAAGAGAAATAAAAGCCTTAGATAAGGAGCTTACTTTAAATAAAACTCTAGCTGAAATCAAGAAAATTTTGTGGGCCAAAATTGGCCAGTCGGTCACTGACCAATGGCAATCAATTCAGACCATACATGAAAAAATAGAATTGATAGGCTTAGCTCAATTTGAGACTCAAAGGGCCAGAGCATCATTGGGAAATATGCCTGAGCAGGCCAACAGAATGATTCAGTTCCTGAACACTCATACCAAAGAGCAACTGGCAGCTCTGGATATCAGTAGCAGAACAGATACTATTCTGCCAGTGAAAAAGGTGCTGACCCTAAGAAATTTTGTATAGACTCTAGAGAGAAAGTGCCAAGAAATGCAAGAAGAAATAAATGACTTCAAACTAAAGGTTGCAACATTATAGAGTAGAGCGTTACCCAGCTTATTGACCAGTAGTGGGAGACTGCTAACCCATGAACAGTATACTACCAGGATAAATAATTATGTTTCCAACCAAATTACAACATCTTCAAGCACCTCAAAAGAAACAGGGCCTCCCTCTGGACAGAGTATTTATGACAAATTAGAAAATCTGTTTTATATTGAACATGAGATAAATCACCTGTTTGAAGTTCATCCCAACTTTTACAGATATACTGAAGTTGATGAAACACTGATTAAAATACAAAGACATCAGCTGCCTATAGAGGATTGGTGGCAGGCAATGTTGGAAAGTTTACCCATGTGATTTGATTTATGTTCCTTTTTTAGTCAGCTACAGGTCAGCAACTCCGCATACACGGGCCACCTGTTAAAGCGAAAAAACAGCCGAAAGAGGAAGTCATCTTGAAACTACAGCTCATTAAAGACAAGACAACAAGATAGCAAACACAGGAAACGCAGAATAAAGACGCAACCATCAGCCGAATCACTTAGTCCAGAAAGTCAAATATCTATAACAAATTAGAGAGCTAGCAGACCAACATTTACTAGGGCATTATTTCTCTTATTTACTTCTTATGAAGAGTTGGTGAGGGAAGTTATTGCATGAAGACTTATCTATAAGATATTTTGTATCTCATTTTTGTATAAAGACCTCCCCATAAGATGCATTTGGGGTTGGTGATTTTCTCTCTGGATTGCGCTGTAAATTCTGAGACTGTTTTAATACAAAATTTGTTGAAGTTCACTGTTGCTGACCGTCTGGATGTGGATTTGGTGTTCTGGTACTTGCTACAGAATTCATGTGTCATTCGATGGATCAATAATTTATTCTAAACTGTGTTTTATGTTTTCTGTGTTTGCAAATTTCATATATGTTCCATAATCTTGGTAACAGAGAAGAAGAATAGCCCAGGATTTGTTTAAATGCACCTTGTGTTCAATCTCTGCTATTAATTATGTTTTCTTCAGAATTAGTCATAAATATGAATTCTTAGCTGCTCATGTTTGCTCTGATTCTTTCACTTTGAATATTACCTAGGAATTCTTTATTGCTCCTTGATAATATTCATGCACTTTCCCTCTGCCAGCATAATGAAAGATTCTTGATTGCCTTTCATTTCCTGACTTCATTCCATCAATTTCCAGATTTGAAAATTGTTCCATAACTGCCTATCTTGCTCTGTAGCATTACCATTTACCCAAGAAACACTTTCAGCAGTACACCATCATTGACTCCATTGCCCAATAGTATAAACTGTTTTGGACTTGCATCCCTACTCTATTTAAGATCACCATCCAACAAACTAAAAAACCAAACTCTGTGCATCATAACTAGCCTAAAAATTTTCAAAACAAAGCTAAATTACAAAGACAGAGCCCTCTCTGGTTACAGATTGGCTAGAATTTGCAGCTACAAGATTGGTTAGTGGTTACCTCGGTCGTATTCCCTTCAGGAGGCAGGGAACAACTTGAGTGATAACATCATTGGTGACTCCACTGGGGATCTGAATGACTGTTTGTTACTGTTGTCTATTTTCTAAAACTACAAATGGAGCCTAAAGTTAGCCAGGTAGCCTTTGAAACTGTTTTTGTTGTGCATTTACAGGAGTAAATAAACGCTGCTTCAGTCAATCTCCAGACTAGTTTTAGGATTTAAACAGTTGTCCCAAAGATTTGATCAGTTTCTGTGATTTAACATATCTAAAGGGAAGCCCAAACTTTCCCATATTTCAAAAGAACTCCATTCAGAAAATTGTCAAAAAAGATTGTGATCTTTAAAAAACATTCCCAGAAAATACCAAAAACAAAAAGTCAGAAGATGGCTCCAAAGAAGAAAAGTCGGTACACCAGGTCAAATCCTGATCCAGATCCTCCAGCTGTTTTTGAAAATCCTAATTTAATCTCTAAAACTCTTAGGAAACAAGAAAATCTAGAAAAATCTGCTGATTTGGACATTGATATACTTCAACAAAACCCTGCTAAATCTGAGCTTATTTATGGGAGAGCAGCAGTCCTTTCCGTTAGTACTACAACCTCTCCTAGTTCCTCATCCACACCTCAAAGTATCCTCTCTACTCCCCCATCTACTGCACAAATTTCCACTGGTGTCCCCGTTGTTCCAGCTGTTTTATTTCTTCCTGTTATCCCATTTATTCCTGTGAATATGGCAAACCGTTATGCTCCTCTACAGTTACCTGGAAATCTAGGGGCTATGCCTGAGGATTATCAGAGTAAAATCACATATTTTGATGGTACTGGCTCGTATACAGCCCAACAACACACCAAGAAAATGCAAGACTATTTTGAGAACAATGAAATTGATGATGATGATGTGAGAATGAAGATCTTTGTCCAAAGTCTAACTGGTGATGTAAGGATTTGGTTTAGAGCACTTGCTGCAAATTCAATAGCTGATTCAGAAGCTCTTTATCAATCCTTCCTAAACAAATGGGAAAAGAACAAAGACCCTCTACACATTTTAACGGAATATGACAATCTGAAAAGAGGCCCACAAGAAACTGTCCAAGACTATTGTGCTAGGTTCAACAATGTTTACAATGCTATTCCTCAAAACCTTAGACCCACACCTGATTTAGCTTTGATCAAATTCCCTGATGGATTTGATTCTGACATGGCATACCAACTGAGGGAAAGAGCCCCTCCAAGCTTAGCAGACATGAAAAATATAGTTGTTAGTGTGGAGGCAAACCTGATTGCTAAACGAAATCTGGCAAGAGCTGAAAGAAGAACAACTTTCAAAGAAGAGCCTTCAGCATTTGAACAAAAACTAGATGCAATCATCAAAGGTATGGACATACTTGGAGATAGAGTGGAAACCATCGAAAGGAAATCATCTTAGGAAGGTAAACCAAGTAATACTGCAAGAAACCCAAACTTTAGAAAAAATCAGAATCCAAATGTTGGAAGGGCTGGCCCTGACCAGAACATCAGACCTCCATTTCAAGAGAATTATGCCGAGGCCTCAACCTCTAGTGAGCCAGTAGAGGACACCCAAATCAACCTAATGGGGTTAAACAGTGAGCAACAAATTTTTCTAACCCAAGATGACCAAGAAGCTCATAATTTCAATCAATTTCAAAATAAATCCGGAGAGTCATTTGATTTCAGGGAAGGCTATGATGCAGCAGACTATGAGGTTCATAAACAGTACAAATTAAGAAGCAGAACCATAGATGTTCCTGAACCGGCCAAGCTGAAAGATATTAAGCAGACAAAGAAAACAAAAGATAAAGTTGTCCTGATAGAACCCTCTACTAAAACAAACTCAGACTCAAAGGAAGTCACTGTGGAAGACATATCAGACCTACAACCTCAAAAAATCAGCCATGCACATCCCATGCTTCAAAAGAAAACCTAAACTGTTCTCCTGAATTTTTTTTTAAATCAAATGTATCTCAAAACAACACCCCTGATGAAGAGAAAATCACTGAAAATTCAGTAGAAAAGGAAAAGTTTGTTGTCCACAATACAAAAATTCAGATAGGGAAACATTTTAACTTAGAAATAGAAATAGGCAAGCTGAAAATAGTTATTCCTCTCTCTGAATTGGCTAAACATGAAGTTTATAGGGAGCAAATCAACATGTCACTTCAAATAACAAAGAATAGGGATGCAGTCAATGTTTTAGATGACCAACTAGATTTGATTTTTGGTCCTGAAGTCAATGGTAAAATAGTAGATGGAGGGGAGGAAGTAAAGAGGCAAATTAGACTCCCATATGCCATACATGTCACAATTGTTTAAAAAATTGTTTCTCAACTGGCAAAAGGTCTGCAAGAGATTCCTGTCCCCAACCAAATCTTGAATGAGGTAATCTTTATCAGCTAGGGGCATTGCTTCAAGCTCTTTGTTTGGTGGGTTCATAGGAGTGATGTTTAGAGCTGTTGGAGTGGCCATTTTTAAAGTCTTTCTGAGCTTGAGCTTGGAACAAAGTTTAGATAAGTAACAGACTGAGGATAACTACTTCTGAGGATTTTCAAATGAGTTGCACAATGAGTTCAAATGAGGCAATAGCCTTCAAAATCTATAACTATAATGGAAAAGGCAAACTTTGCAAAGTTTGGATAAGGCTTTTTTTCTCTTTGATAAATTCTCTGGATTGAAAGACTGTGAGAGCAAATTGCAGAAGGAATGGGGATTATTTCAGCCCAATTACTGAAGTCTTTTGCGGTGGAATGTGGCAAAAAGGGGATAATGCTAAGCTGTTATGAAGTTCTTGGTAGGAATACGCGCTTAAAAATGGCTTTCAATGGTGAAATTGTAAGTGGGCGCAGGTTTACACAGTTTCTTTTGAGCTGGAGATTTATCAGTGAATTTAGGTAGCATTTGGGTACATGAGTGACTTTAATTTGGGGATTTGCAGGTATTTAAGCAAGTGAAAAGGAGAAAATGGCAAGAACAAGGGTAAACAGATGAAAATTAGGCAAATACCTGGTTTTTAGTCGCCGAGGGTGGTCGAGCTGGTACAATGGCAAGAAATGGAGGCGAAATCGCAAGCGGCAGTGGCTCAATTGGTTGAATTTGAACTTTGGAGGCAAAATGACATAAAATAGCATGCACAGCACACCCAACTCGACCAATAAAAATGAACTAAAACAGTCGAATTCGCGTGTTTTTTATAAAAATTTGGGACTTTGGCGCTTTTGGCACTTTTTGGGATGACGTCAGCATGACGTCATCCGACGGGTAGGGGTACGGCAGGGTGACGTGGCTGCTGACGAGGATGCTGATGCAGTAGAGGACACGGTGACGGGACGGGAATGCAAGCAGATGAGGTGGCGGCGACACAAGGTAGCAGCGGGTCGACGTTGAGGTGACGTCATGGCGACGTGGTGCTGACATCACTAGCGGATGGCGGTTTCCGGTTTCATCCCGCACCACCTTTGGGCATAAGCGGTATCAAGGAGGGGGCCTCCGAACACGCCGGGAGGATGACGCGTGGCGAGGGTACGGCAGGGAAACCGCCCATCCCCCGGACGCTAACCTCCGGTGGATCGGGAAATGAAAATGACCGCCCACTGTTAGATCTGCGGCTTGGGACATCGGATGGCGGACGGGGGAAACAGAGCGACGTGCAACTTTTGGAGCGGGACCCGCTTATTTTAATGCGTAATATATGTGGTAAGGTTAGACCTTAGGTAAGTGGGTTTAGGGTTGGGCGTGTGGGTAGTCTAATTTTTAAATAAACATTTAAACACCAAACTTTTGAAAAATGAACGTGGAGGGTATAATAACAAGGCTTATGAGCGAGGGGGAACGGCTATTAATTTAACCAGAGGTTAAATTAATTCTAGGTTAGGACGCGGAAGGGTTCATATTAGTCCCAAATGGACTAATATCTCCCAAGACTATGTTACATAGCTATAGTGCTATAGGGTAGGATATTTAGTATTTTTTGAGGTTTTTATATGATTTTTTGTAGAAGTAGGGGTGGGGACATAGGTTAGGGAGCTATATAATAAAATTAGAAGTTAATATGATTTTTTGGAGTGAAAGTGTAGGGGAGAGGCTAAGTTTATGAAATGAAACTTAGGCATAGGAGTGAATGGGATGTGGAGAAATGACTTTTACACAAGAAATGTGGCTTCTTTTCATTGAGGAAAGCCAAAAATCGATTTGATATTTTACAAAAGTGAAGTGAAAACAGGACTGGTTGGGGAGATCCCAAGGTCCTCAAGGGGTGTTAGTAAAAGACTTTTAGGGGGAGTGAAGGGAAATTAGACATACTTCCAAAGTTGTGTAATCAGCCAACTGCTTTGACATTTCTGTCACTGATGAGATGAGCTCTCCTTGACAGTACCATAAGTGACCAAAACCTTGCTTCTGCAACCTCAAACTACCTACCCAGCCTAATGCACCTAGCATTTTTTTTTTTCCTTTTGAATGGGTGCACTTAGACTTTCAAACCCTGATTATCCTCTTTTCTTTCGACTACCCTCCTATCTAAATCTACCCTTATCTCTTCCAAGGGCCCAGATTAAGCAGTTGGGCTCCTTACTTTCTCTACCTAGCTACTGATCTGCCAAGCTTGAACTGTTTGGACAGATGCTCTTTCTCTATTCTACAACAGCAATTTAAGCATGGCATGGTCCAGACTGAACTGTTGGGCCACCCATCAATTGTGATAAAGAACAATACTGACACATCTATATGTATACAAAATATGGAACCTTTGCAGCATCAAAGATGAACATATTTGGCACTCCCACTGTCAATCATGAAAAATGAAACCTATTGGTATAGGAACCTAACAGTGGCTCCACTTGGGGATGGCTTTTCCTGGTGAAAAGCCAAGAACAGTAGGTCAGATTGCCTTATTTTTCAATTCTTGTTGCAGTCTGAAACATCCTTTTCTTGGAGACCACTGATATGAATCCTTGTAACTTGTATGCAGTACCTTTTTTGAGTTGATCTGCCTGAAATTACAGCTCTACTTCTTGCTGGTTTCTGTGAGTGCTTGTCATCATCTTCATACTTCCCAAGTCCTTTTCTTGATTTCTTGTGGTGGACTCAAAATATACATCCAAAGTGGTGTAATCTCCTGATTTCACTTCAAAATTTGCTACACTTGATTCCTTATCTAACTACTGTAAATAAAACTGCTGGAAATACAAATATTAATGTATAATATACAGCTGTGTTATACTGATCAAAGGGGATCAAAATAATTTTTTATCATTCTTCCATTGATCGGGCCTTCTTTAGTATTTGTGCCATCCAAGCTTTTCAAAAAATAGGTGCTATTACCCTGTACAACATGAATAACATAAGGTCCCTTCCATAGGAAATCAAATTTGCCATGCTTTCCTTTTTCCTCTCTTCTAGAATCCCATTTCAGCACTTTGTTTCCCATGAAGAAATCTTCAGCTTTTGTTCTTTTATCAAAGATCTTCTTGATTTTATCTTGTAGAACCTGGGTTCTATGATATACTTCTTCTCTTGTCTGCTGCAAGTGAATCGTTTGATTGATTCTTCTCTGAATATCATTAGGCTCTGCTTGTATATCTTGTAGTAACTTGATCACAGGGATTCCCAAAGATGAAGGGAACCTTGCCTCCATTCCATAAACCAATTCATATGGACTTGTACCAATAGATCTTTTAGTGGTCAATCTGTCTGCCCATAGTGCATTCACAAGCTTTTTATGCCAATTCTTTTTATTCTCCTCCAAGACCTTTTTAATGATTTTGATGAGGCTTTTGTTGGATGACTCAGCTAGGCCATTGCCTTGAGGGTAATAGGTTGTGGAATGGCACAAGGTCATGTGGTATTTGTGGCAAAATTTGATGATTCTTTTGGATTTGAATGCAGCAGCATTGTCTTTAATAATTTTTTCTGGACAGCCAAAACTTGACAAGATGTTGGTTTCTAAGAATTGCATGATAACAGAATCATTGGCTTGCCTACAAAGGATGGCTTCTATCAATTTGGTGAAGTAATTTGTGGCAGTCAAAATCCACCTATGTTGGCCAAAAGATGAAGGGTAGATTTCACCAATGAAGTCTAAACCCCATTGTTGGAATGGTCTTTCAGTTGAAATAGGTTTGAGGGGTAAAGGTAACAGCTTTCTCTTGCCTTCAAAGATCTAGCATTTGTGGCAAGACATTACAAATTTTTTCACATCAGTAAATAGGGAGGGCCAATAAAATCCAGCCCTTAGGATTTTATCAGCTGTTGATTTCCAGTATAAGTGTCCTCCACAGTCCCCTGCATGAAATTCCTTGAGTACATTGTCAGTTTCATCCAATGTTAGGCAATTAAGAAAAATACCTTCATGATTTTTCCAAAACAAGGCACTGTCTATAATACAAAACTTTGATGCTTTCATTTTCAAGAATCTCTTTTTTGTCCTGGACAACCCTGGAGGAGCTTGCAGGTTTAACAATGTAAAACATATGTCAGCATACCAGGGTGATTGTAAAAAGTCTTGATTAATATGTGGAGTCGCCATCTCCTCTTCGTTGTCTAGTTCATTGATATCAAGGGCTTGGAAATTGGTTTCAGTCATTAGTTTGGCTAGTCCTTGTCCTTTTATCAGTTTTGTAGGCTTGATCTCAATGTCATATTCTAAGATGTTGGCTATCCATTTGCCCCTCTTGCCTTCAATTCCTTCTTGAGTTAAAATGTCCTTGACCACTGCATTTGGAACATAGGCTATCACATGTGAGTATAAAATGTAAACTCTGAAATCCTTGATGGCTTTTACAAGGGCATATGCTTGTTTTTCCATGATTTGATATTTTAAGGGAGCATCTCTAAGGGCTTTGCTAAAGAAAGCAATTGGCTTCTCGCATCCTTGGTCATGTTTTTGCAATAGGACAACAACAATTGTATGTTCAGAGGCAAATGAAAAAATGATGAAATCTCTATCAAACCTAGGACTTGTGAGGACTGGTGTGTTTGTCAAAGCTCTTTTGATGTCCTCGAAGGCTTGTTTAGCTTCTATGGTCCATTTGACTTTAGAATCCTTCTTCAGCATATTATTTAACAGTCTTATTAACTCAGCCAAATTGGGAATAAACCTTCTTAGGAAATTGATCTTTCCCAAAAACGCTTGCAGTTCTTTGATGTTCCTTGGATGAGGCACTTGAAGGATAGCTTGAATTCTGTCCGAGTCAATCCTAATGCCATCTTTTGAGATTATGTGACCTAGGAGTTTGCCTTCTTCTAGGCCAAACAGTGATTTCTTTGGATTCAATGATATGCCATATTTCCTACAAATTATGAACACTTGTCTGAGATGTTCTAAATGTTCTTGGTCTGATTTTGAGAAAGCAGTGAGATCATCTAGGTATATGACTAAGAAATCATGAATCTCTTTAGCAAAGGCTATATCCATTGCTCTTTGAAAAGTGGCCCCTGCATTTTTGAGTCCAAAAGGCATTTTGACATATTTAAAGGTTCCCCATGGTGTTGTAAAGGCAGTTTTGTCTTGATCATCCGGGTGCACTAAGATCTGATTGAATCCTGAGAATCCATCTAACAATGAAATTCTGGAAGCTCCCACTACCCTTTGTAAGATATGGTCCATTTTTGGTAAAGGGTAATGGTCTTTGAGAGAGACTTTATTCAAGTTTCTTAAGTCAACACACAGTCTTATCTCTCCCGTTTTCTTCCTAGTAGGCACTAGATTTGAGATCCACTCTGAGAACCTGATTGGAGCAATGATTCCTACCTCATACATTCGTTTAACTTCTTTTTCAATCAGAGGGAGAAGGACAGGATTCACTCTTCTAAGCTTTTGTTTAAAAGGTTTTTGATTCTCTTTCAGAGGTATAGTATGTTGGATGACTGAAGTATCATAAGATTTGAGGTCCTCATAACTCCAGGCAAACACATCTTGGAATTCCTTAAACAAGTCTATATATTTCAATTTCTGATCAGCAGGCAAGGCTTTGGAGAGTTTTACCATTTTGGGATTTTCTGAGGTTCCAATGTTGCAGTCCTCAATTTCAGCATTCAGTGGTTGCATTTTTGGCTTCCTTGAGATGTCATTTGAATCGAATAAATCCTCCAAAGGAGTCAAGCCTGTGGGCAGAAAATTGTCTTTTAGTTCAATTACTTCAGCTTCTACCTCAGCTAATTCATCAAGGTCTGTTTTCTTCAGTTCTTGTAAATTTCTGTCATCAAAAGTAGTTGGATGCAAGATCAGATTTGTTGTTTCAGCTGATATATTTTGTTCAATTTTGTCTATCTATTGTTGGTCATCCACAGTGCTGGTATCAATGTTAATGTTAGAGAATTCCTGCTTCAAAGTCAGGAAGTTATTTATCTGTGTGTCATTTTCAAAGATCTGCTAATTTTTTACATTATCAGGGATAGCAGGTCTATGTTTGATTTTGGTAGTGAAGTGGTGGTTAGGCTCAAATGGTAGCTTGCAAGTACTAGCAAAGGTTGCCAAGCTATGTGCATGTAAATTGTACTTTCTAGGAATTTTGGTTACTGAGATTCTAAGAAGGTGTTAAGTATTTCAATGGCTGCCCCTCTGTAAGCCCTCAACCTAGGATCATTTGTGACAAAATTTCCCTTTATCTGTTGTATGATCATATATGAATCCCCTAGAATTGAGACTTTGGTTGCACCTAGATTTTTGATGAGTTTGAGTCCCAACAAAAGGGCTTCATACTCGGCCATATTGTTTGTGCATCTGAAATTTAATCTATATGCATGACCTTCTGCATGGTATTTTGCACATTGTGTACCCAAACCCCTACCCCTGCTCCTAACTTATTGATAGAGCCATCAAACTCTAAGTACCATAAGATTTCTTGGTTATGACTTGTCTTAAAAGTTTTAGAAGTTTGTTCAATTGGCAGATTTGGATCTTGTATGTCATTTGATGTATCATTTCCCTTTACTACATCAATCATAACAACAGTTTTTTGATCTTGAGTATTAGATTGTTCATTCATACCCTCTGGTTGTGCTTTTATCAGGACTTTGACTTCAGTTTTGGGACACATGTCAGCATTATATAAAATGAATGAATCCATATCGGAATGTATTGAATAGATGGGGAAGTTTTGGGGCTTTTCTTGACTGCTAGCCACATATTTCATTAGTGTTTCATGGGACAATCTCTTTGGCTGTCCAAAGACCGAAATAGTGGCATAGGACATGTCTAATTGCAAATATCCTTGGAGTTTGGCCCCCCAAGATCTTGATAAAAGTATACCGTACTTGGGTGGAATATCAGCTACCACCACATCCATCAGAATTGTTTTGGTTGGGTATTGGACCAAGGAGACACACAAATCTTTGATTAGGCCTAGACACCTAACTTGGCTGGAATCAAATGAAAACAAATCTTTGTATGGTCTTGTGATATCTAGGTCTAGTTTTTCCATCACATATTTAGGCATTAGGTTATGGGAAGCTCCTGAATCAAACATTGCATTGTGTAACACCTTGTCATGAATGTTTAAACTGACATAAAAACGTGGAAATCCTCCATTTCCTGCTTTACCATTAACTTCAGGACCAAAGAGTAATTCAGGCTGATCATCTAAAACATTGACAGCATCCCTATTCTCTGGTATTTGGAGTGACCTATTGATTTGTTGTCTATACACTTCATGTTTGGCCAAATTAGAGAGAGGAATGGCTATTTTCAGCTTACCAATTTCTACTTCTAGATTGAAGGGTTTCTCCATTTGAGTTCTTGTGTTGTGACCAGCAGACTTTTCTTTTTTGGCTGAATCTTCAGTGATCTTCTCTTGATTTTGAATGTTGTTTTGAGGTACCTCTGTTTTGGAAATATTTTCAGGAATCCTGTTTGAATTTCCTTTTGTGGGAGGGCATGTAAATGTCAGATTTTTAGTGGGCTATACATTTGATACATCTTCCACAGTAACTTCTCTTGGGTTTGGGTCTGTTTTATCAAAGGGTTCTGTGAGCACAGCTTCATCTTTTACTTTCTTTGGCTGCTTGGTATCCTTGAGCTTGGTAGTTTCAGGCACATCTATGGTTCTACTTCTTAATTTGTACTGTTTATGAACCTCATAGACTACTGCATCATAGCATTCTCTAAAATCAAATGACTCTCCTGATTTGGTTTGAAATTGATTGAAATTATGGGCCTCTTGATCTTCTTGTGTTAGAAAGACTTGGTGTTCACTATCCAAACCCATCAAGTTGATGTGAGGGTCCTCTGTTGGTTCACTAGATGTTGAGGCTTCGGCATAGTTTTCTTGAAACGGAGGTCTGATGTTCTAATCAAGGCCAGCCCTCCCAACATTTGGATTTTGATTCTTTCTAAATTTTGGGTTTCTTGCAGTACTTGGTTGACCTTCCCATGATGATTTTCTTTCAATGGTTTCTACTCTATCTCCAAGTCTGTCCATACCTTTGACAATTGCATCCATTTTTTGTTCAAATGCTGAAGGTTCTTCTTTAAAAGTTGTTTTTCTTTCAGCTTTTGCTCAGTTTCGTTTAGCAATGAGGTTTGCCTCCACACTGGCAGCTATATTCTGCATGTCTGCTAAGGTTTGATAGGCTCTTTCCCTCAATTGGTATGCCATGTCAGAATCAAATCCATCAGGGAATTTTATCAAAGCTAAATCAGGTGGAGGTCTAAGGTTTTGAGGAATGGCATTATAAACATTGTTGAATCTAGTACAATAGTCTAGGACAGTTTCTTGTGGACCTATTTTTATACTATCATACTCTAATAGGATATGCAGTGGATCTTTCTTCTTTTCCCATCTGTTGAGGAAGGTTTGGTAAAGGGCATCTGGATTGGCTATGGAATTTGCAGCTAGTGCTCTAAGCCAAGTTCTTACTTCACCTGTTAGACTTTGGACAAAAATTTTCATTCTGACATCATCATCATCTATCACATAATTCTCAAAATAGTCCTATGTTTTCTTAGTGTGTTTCTAGGCTGTATAAGAGCCAGTTCCATCAAAATATGTGATCTTACTTTGATAATCTTGAGGCATAGCCCCTGGATTTGCAGGTAGCTATAAAGGGGCATAACGATTTGCCATATTGCCAGGGATAAATGGGACAACAGGAAGGAATGGAACAGTTGGGATAGCAAGGATAGTAGCAGAAACATGTGTTGTGGATGGAGGTGCAGAGAAAGTGCTTTGGGAGGTGGATGAGGAAGAAGGAGAAGAAGGAGCAATGTGAGGACGGACTGAAGGTTTAGCACGGGTTGGAATAGTTTTGCTGAACTATTTCAGGGCTTGCATCAGCAAAATCTTCTTATTCCTCTTGTTTCCTAAGGATCTTTGGGATTAAGTTGGGATTGTCAAAAACAGCTGGAGGATCTGGGTCAGGTTTTGACCTGGTATACCGAGTTTTTTTCATTGGAGCCAGCTTCTAAACCTGTTTTTGGTATTTTCTGAGAATGTTTTAGATTAGAAATAAATTGGTCAAATTTTGGAACAGTTGGTTACAGCTTAAAACTAGAATGAATATTGACTGAAGTAGTTTTTATTTGATCCTGTAAATGCAGAGCAAGAATAGTTTCAAAGGCTTCCTGGATGACATTCAAGCTTCATCTGTAGTTTTAAGGAATAGACAGCAATTGCAAAAATCCGTTCTTCCCCAGCGGAGTCGCCAATGATGTTATCACTCAGGTTGTTCCTGGCTCCTAAGGGAATACGGCCGAGGTAACCACTAACCAATATTTTAGCTGCAGGTCCTAACCTACCTGCAACCAGAGAGGGCTCTCTCTTTGTATTTTAGCTTCCTTTTGGAGTAATTTTAGGCTAGTTATGATGTACAGGGTTTTGTTTTAAATTTGGTTGGATGATGATTTTAGGCAGAACTGGTATGCAATCTCAGAACAGTCTAGACTATTGGGCAATGGAGTCAATGATGGTGTACTGCTAAAAGTATTTCTTAGGGAAAAGGTACTGCTACAGATCCAGACAGGCATCTATGGAACAATTCTTTAAATCTGGGAATCGATGGCATGAAATCAGGGAATGAAAGGCGGTCAAGGATCTTTCACTATGTTGATAGAGGGAAAGTGTGAGAATATTATCTAGGAGCAATTAAGAATTCCTAAACAGCATTCATAATGAGGGAATTAGTGCAAACATGAGCAATTAAGAATTCATATTTATGACCATTTCTGAAGAAAACATAGTTAGAAACAGAGATTGAGCACAGGGTGTATTCAAACACGTCCTGAGCTATTCTTCTTCCCTATTTCTAAGATCATGAAACATATATGAAACTTGTAAACACAGAAAAGACAAAACACGGTTTAGGAAAACTTATTGTTCCATTAAACGACACAGGAATTCTGTAGCAGAATGCAGTTCATTACTTTCACATCCAGACAGTGTAGAGACCATGAACTTCACCAGCCATTTGTATTAGAAAGTCTGAAAATTTACAGCTCAGTGTCTTCGAGAGAAAATCACCAACCCCAAATACATTCTGTGGGGAGGTATATATACAAAAATGAGATATAAAATATCTAGATGATGAGTCTTCATGCAATAAATTACATCACCAACTCTTCCAAGGAAGTAAATGAAGCATTAAATGTTGCAGTAAGTATTAGCTTGCTAGCTGTCCATTTTGTCAGAAAATTGAGACTTTTGGGATCAATTAAGTCAGCTGAGGCTGCGCTTTTAATTTGTGTTTTTTGGGCCTGTTGTCCCAGTGATTTGCTGAGTCACTATTTTGACCTACTCTGCCTATTGTCTTCATGCTCTGTTCAGTGCCTACGTACTCAACTCTTCTGACCTATAGATGACCTGTAGCTGACCAAAATATTAAGCTGAAAGAAGAGGAAAAAGACTGAAATCACCTGGGCAAAATTTCCAGCATTGCCTGCCACCAATCCTCTTTAGGCAGTTGATGTCTTTGTATCTTTAGTAATGTCTCATCTACCTCGGTATATCTGTAAAAATTGGGTGGGACCTCAAACAAGTGATTGATCTCATGCTCAATGTAAATTAAGTTTTCCAGCTTGTCATAAAGGCTCTACCCAGATGGAGGCCCTATTTCCTCTGAGGTACTCGTTGATGCTGTAATCTGATTTGAAATAAAATTATTCATCCTGGTGGCATACTGCTCACAGGTCAGCAATCTTCCAGCGCTGGTCAATAGGCTGGGAAATCCTCTGCTCTGCAATGCTGCAAGCTTTAGCTTAAAATCATCTACTTCTGCATGCATTTCCTAACACTTTCTTTCTAAACTTTGGACAAAATTTCTTAGGGTCAGCACCTTTTTTGTTGTCAGAACTGTATCTGTCATGTTACTGATGTCTAATGCTGCCAACTCTTCTTTGGTATGAGTGTTTAGGAAATGAATCATTTTACTAGCCTGTTCAGGCATATTTCCCAATGCTCCTCTAGCCCTTTGATTCTCAAATTGAGCTAGGCCTATTAATTCTATCTATTCATGCATGGTTTGGATCGATTTCCATTGTCCAGTGATTGATTGGCCAATTTTGGCCCACAAAATCTTTTTTATTTCAGCTAGAGTCTTTTCCAAATTCAACTCCTTCTCCAAGGCCTTTATTTTGTCGTTCAAGGCCTTAATTTCCCTTGTTTTTTCAGCTACTGTCACCTTGGACTTATCGTAGCTTACTTCCAGTTTGGCCAACTTTTCTTTGGCCTCTTTTACCTCTGTTGCCTGAAGTTCTAGCTCTTTAACTGCTTTCATCATTTCATCCATGCTCATGCTAGATTCAGGTGTTGTTGTAGTTGTTGCTGCTGTAGTTGTTGGGATGACTAGAGGGATTGCTGCTGCTTGTGTAGGAGGAACAGGGACATCAGTTGGACCTGTTTGAGGTGGCTGGGAGGTCAACTCTCCCTGCTTGCCTTGGATTGTTCTTTCTAATTCTTTCTCCATCTGAATTATTCTTTGGTTCATTCTCATCAGTAGATCCATTGTATCCTCAGCATCTTTTTCTTGTACCAGCTCTGCAGTTTGAGGGTGCATAGTAGAAGGCAACCCCAATTATTTTCTAAGGGCAGCAATATCATCTTCTTTTTTCTTCATAAGGGCTCTGACACCCTTAGGATCCTTAGGATCATGTCCTAGATCCACAATAATGTCCTCCAATGTTTTTATTCTGTTATCTTTGGCCGACAAGGACATTCTTTCCAAATCTAGTTGAGTATTTGTATTCTTCAAAGATTCCTTCAATTCATGGGCCAGCATGGCCTTATCTGCTAGAGTGGCATAGACCATCTCACCTGTTTGCTTGTGCAATTCTATTTGATCCATGGGGTGAATGTCCTTGGCAAGGACCTCTAAATTTGTCTTCACATAATCTGCAGCTGACTGTGGCTGTTGTATCTTCGGCTTGAAATGGCTAAGAATCATTTTTTCTTCTTTGAAATCATAAGCTGCCATCAATCTTTGTTGTTTGGCAGGTGTTGCCTTGAGGAACTGATCATATAACTATACTCTTAACAGTTCATTTTGAGCCTTGATTTCCATGAAAGCAGTTTTGATACCAGGTGGCCGCTTGCTTTGTTGTGTTGAGGAGGATACCTCCATGCCATGCTGCCTCTCTTGCTCTTGCTGGAAAGAGCCAGTAGGTGTCTGCTGGCTTGCTTCCCTTTCTCTCCTTGGACTTTCTAGGAGCTCTTCACTAATTTCCTCCTCAACTGGAGGATCAACTCTTTGCCTCTTGGCTTCAGGTTGTTGTGTAGACCCACTAGCAGGTGTGGAGTCTTCTCGGTCTCACTTCTTACCTCTTTCTTCATTAGCAGGAGTTTGTAAAGCTGGCACTTGCAGTGCCTCTGTTTGCTGTGGAGGAGCCTGTTCTTGAGTTTGCTCCTTTGAGGTGGTAGGTTGTTCTGTAACCATCTCTTGTTCTGCATGCATCACTTCTTTTCCTTTTGTTGTACCTGTTGCTGATGTAGATGGTTCTTGGGCAGCTTGTGAAGCTGCAGCAGTGGATGAGCCCTCTCCAACTTGGTGTGGCAATTTGAATGTTACCTGGTCAAAAGAATCCAAGTCAAGAGTTTTTTCTAAATCTTTGACATTTTGCTCCATAATTTCTTCTTGAGTAAACTCCTCAACTAGTGTCCCTGCCACCCACTCATCTTGGTTGGCATATTGTTCAATTTGTGGGATTCTACAATGCTCATATGTTGTCAGCCTATATTTAACTCTTCTGGCACTGATAAAGCCATCTGGGTCATAAGGAACCCACCAGAAACTCCTTTTCAACTTGAGCTTCTGCCCCAATATTTGATCAGCATCTTGCCAACCTTCTTTCTTGTTCATAATAAAGGGGCCTAGATGGTCTTTAAATTTCAGGCGAGCTTTCTTCTTGGCACTATGAAAATGAGTGAGATCAGAATTAATGAGCTGCCTATAGTATTCCAAGGTAAAAAGTCTCATTGGTACATATCTTGGGAGCCTGGAAGGATAGAGCTCACAGCCATAGATTCTAATAACAGTGTGATTTTAGTAGAGATACCAATCCCCTATTTTGTAATTCTTGGACAGCTGCAATATCTTTTGCATGTCATATGATAATCTAGGAGGAGGAGTTCTCATTAGGAGACAGGAGACTGGATAAACAAATTGGTCAATGAACTCACAGTAGGAATATGGGGAGTTTTGAACCTCATGAAAAACTGATGACCAAAAGACAACAGACCTTCTTTCACCCTTTGAATCCAACTTCTTAATGGGACATTGGAAACATTCGGACTGGTAATACATGAATAAATGATAGATATATGATGAATATTTAAAGACTCCCTCCCTATCCAGTTTTACTAGCTGGTCATGTATTTTGTTGGAGATAAATTTGGCATAGTTATACTTGACAGCAGGGGGTTGTCCTGGGCTGTATGTAGACAATAAAACCAACACTGTTTCATCAATGTGCTCACTTGTTTTAAAACCTAACACAGAGGAAATCATATCTACAAGCAACTTGCCCACCTCATTGAAGTTGACATATATGAATGGAGGTGGCTCAGTAGGTTGGCGGTCTGCCCTCATGAATGTCTTGGCAATTCTTGCAATCTCAGAGCTGGAGAGCTTGGAGCCCTCATCCAGCAAGTGGTTCATAGAGAAATGAAACAATAGTTGAGTCTATTTGAAGTTTAGCATCTGGTTGATAGAGTCAGGAGTAACATGAAAAATTATGCTCCCAGATGGAGACTTGACAGCTCTCTGAGTTGGCTCATAGTTCTCAGCACATAGATGGATAAGCTTAGGAAAAATATTAACAGAGGGGAGGAATTAAAGAGGCAAATTAGACTCCCATATGCCATACATGTCACAGTTGTTTAAAAAACTATTTCTCAACTGGCAGAAGGTCTGCAAGTGATTCCTGTCCCCAACCAAATCTTGAATGAGGTAATCTTTATCAGCTAGGGGCATTGCTTCAAGCTCTTTGTTGGGTGGGTTCATAGGAGTGATGTTTAGAGCTGTTGGAGTGGCCATTTTTAAAGTCTTTCTGAGCTTGAGCTTGGAGCAAAGTTTAGATCAGTAACAAACTGAGGATAACTGCTTCTGAGGATTTGCAAATGAGTTGCACAATGAGTTCTAATGAGGCAATAGTCTTCAAAATCTGTAACTATAATGGAAAAAGCAAACTTTGCAAAGTTTGGATAAGGATTTTTTTCTCTTTGATAAATTCTCTGGATTGAAAGACTGTGAGGGCAAATTGCAGAAGGAATGGGGATTATTTCAGCCCAATTACTGAAGTCTTTTGCAGTGGAATGTGGCAAAAAGGGGATAATGTTGAGCTTTTATGAAGTTCTTGCCGGGAATACGAGCTTAAAAACGGCTTTCAATGGTGAAATTGTAAGTGGGCACAGGTTTACACAGTTTCTTTTGAGCTAGAGATTTATCAGTGAATTTAGGTAGCATTTGGGTACATGAGTGACTTTAATTTGGGGATTTGTAGGTATTTAAGCAAGTGAAAAGGAGAAAATGGCAAGAACAGGGGTAAACAGATGAAAATTAGGCAAATACCTGGTTTTTAGTCGCCGAGGGTGGTCGAGCTGGTACAATGGCAAGCAATGGAGGCGAAATCGCAGGCGGCAGCGGCTTAATTGGTTGAATTTGAACTTTGGAGGAAAAATGACATAAAATAGCATGCGCAGCACACCCAACTCGACCAATAAAAATGAACTAAAACGGTCGAATTTGCGTGTTTTTTATAAAAATTTGGGACTTTGCTGCTTTTGGCGCTTTTTGGGATGACATCAGCATGATGTCATCTGGCGGGTAGGGGTACAACAGGGTGACGTGGCTGCTGACGAGGATGCTGACGCAGTAGAGGACACGGTGGCGGGACGGGAATGTAAGCAGATGAGGTGGTAGTGACACGGGACAGCGGCGGGTCGACGCGGAGGTGACGTCACTAGCGGATGGCGGTTTCCGGTTTCATCTCTCACCACCTTTGGGCATAAGCGGTATCGGGGAGGGGGCCTCCGAACACGCCGGGAGGATGATGCGTGGCGAGGGTACAGCAGGGAAACCGCCCATCCCCCGAACAATAACCTCCGGCAGATCGGGAAATGAAAATGACTGCCCACCGTTAGATCTGCAGCTTGGGACATCGGATGGCGGACAGGGGAAACAGAGCGACGTGCAACTTTTGGAGTGGGACCCGCTTATTTTAATGCGTAATATATGTGGAAAGGTTAGACCTTAGGTAAGTGGGTTTAGGGTTGGGCGTGTGGGTAGTCTAATGTTTAAATAAACACTTAAACACCAAACTTTTGAAAAATGAACGTGGAGGGTATAATAACAAGGCTTATGAGCGAGGGGGAACCTCTGTTAATTTAACCAGAGGTTAAATTAATTCCAAGTTAGGACGCGGAATGGTTCATATTAGTCCCAAATGGACTAATATCTCCCAAGACTATGTTACATAGCTATAGTGCTATAGGGTAGGATATTTAGTATTTTTTGGGGTTTTTATATGATTTTTTGTAGAAGTAGGGGTGGGGACATAGGTTAGGGAGCTATATAATAAAATTAGAAGTTAATATGATTTTGTGGAGTGAAATTGTAGGGGAGAGGCTAAGTTTATGAAATGAAACTTAGGCATAAGAGTGAATGGGATGTGGAGAAATGACTTTTACACAAGAAATGTGGCTTCTTTTCATAGAGGAAAGCCAAAACTCGATTTGATATTTTACAAAAGTGAAGTGAAAACAGGACTAGTTGGGGAGATCCCAAGGTCCTCAAGGGGTGTTAGTAAAAGACTTTTATGGGGAGTGAAGGGGAATTAGACTGTGAAGTGAAAACAAGACTGGTTGGGGAGATCCCAAGGTCCTCAAGGGGTGTTAGTAAAAGACTTTTATGGGGAGTGAAGGGGAATTAGACATACTTCCAAAGTTGTGTAATCAGCCAACTGCTTTGACATTTTTGTCACTGATGAGATGAGCTCTCCTTGACAGTACCATAAGTGACCAAAACCTTGCTTCTGCAACCTCAAACTACCTACCCAGCCTAATGCACCTAGCATTTTTTTTTCCTTTTGAATGGGTGCACTTAGACTTGCAAACTCTGATTATCCTCTTTTCTTTTGACTGCCCTCCTATCTAAATCTACCCTTATCTCTTCCAAGGGCCCAGATTAAGCAGTTGGGCTCCTTACTTTCTCTACCTAGCTACTGATCTGCCAAGCTTGAACTGTTTGGACAGATGCTCTTTCTCTATTCTACAACAACAATTTAAGCATGGCATGGTCTAGATTGAACTGTTGGGCCACCCATCAATTATGATAAAGAAAAATACTTACACATCTATCTGTATACAAAATATGGAACCTTTGCGGCATCAAAGATGAACATATTTGGCACTCCCACTATCAATCATGAAAAATGAAACCTATTGGTATAGGAACCTAATAGTTGCACCTTTTAAAAATAAGGATTGGCGAACGTCAATCACCCTTTTTGTTATAGTCTGTGGTCCTGTGAAGCTTCATGTCACCACATTACAACCCCCCTATCAGAGCCCCTCTCCCTGTGATCTCTAATCGATGGCTCCATTTTGTACGCAACACATTGTTGGGCATGGAATCCCCCCAAGGCATGTTTTGGGGCTCAAACCCCAAGTTTTGACCGAATCTTGTTGTAAAGCTCCGCAAATTTCGGGTGCGAGGCGCAAAAGCATGATAGAGTCACAGGGTTGTTGGCCCTAGTTTTGTAAAGTAATGTCGGCTGGATAGACCTACCCATGGTCCACGGACCATGGGATTGTATAAATAGAGCAAGGCTCTAAGTAGAGAAGGAGGAAATAGGCAAAAATCTAAGCGATTAAGTCACAAGTAAAGTGAGTCTGTGGGTCGTAGAGTAGGAGAAGGCTCTGCAGCTGAGTGCGTAGACACCTAGTAGTCCACAGCTGAGTGCGCGGACCCATGTAGCTGAGTTCGCAAGGTGAATTCAAGTCTGTAACCGATGTAATAAAGAGAAGTTTTGCTATAATTTTGTGCATCTGTTCTTAGGTTAATGAATGATTGATATAATTTTCAAATGTACTAGTTATTTACTGCGCACACCTGTATGAATGGTTTATATTGTTAAACTATACTTAAAGCACTCAAGTAGGCAAATCTAATTAACTAACGTTGGAATACCAGTAAGGTCTTGGGTAATAATGCAGAGCGTGATGTTTAGAACCTGGGTAGGGTTGTGCGAAGGCAGTATATCAGGCTGCGAAGTACGGGAAAGTTCGCGAAGAAACCTATGCACAGGGTCAAACTGAAAACGAGTTGAACTCCTCAGACATCTCCAGGGTGTGGAAACCTGGTTCTAGCACCTTCCCATACTACTTCGGGTGAGACCTCAGTCCACACTCTGCGGACTGTTTGCCAAAAGGACTAGTAGTATCGAGATTTGTTTAGCTAACTTAAATCTGAACCTGGGTTAGGCCCCAATAAGACAACAAATGGTTTCGTTGTTGGGACCGGGATCTACATAGAGATGTCCGATGTCATATCACTGGAATTTGACAAATAAAGGAATTGAAGAGTCGTTGGACAGAAAAATTCACGAGTCTGCGGCACAGGAAAATAGGAATCTATGATTATCAAAGGAAGAGTGGTTAGATTACTACTTATATACGGAAATCCATGAAATTTTCTTTGCATCCTTCCCCTCTGAGTTGTACGAGTGGATCGCGAAGCTAGCAGACAGTCAAGGAAGGTGTAGGCTCGACAAACCTATTGTGTGGACTCCAGAGTTGGTGCACAGACTGGAAGCATCAAAAGATAAGATCATGCACGCTATGGATCACTGGCTCAATCGAATTATAGGAGGATTTATTGTCGAGTTCACGGTAGATACTTCAATCAGCTATAGTGAGGCGAAACAACGCTTCCTCAAAGGACCGCAAGGTAAGTACGTTAAATATTTGAACACTTGGATTAAAATGCTACTGTGTGAAAAGTGGGTTATGCAAATAAATTGATGTTTGGGGCTATGCGAAGTGGGAGGATCTACAGAAATGAAGGTAGCGTAGAACTAGAAACTAGCTCCTTGATTTCACCTCCGCGAGAAAGCAAGGAAGATCTCGTGAAGGTTTCACCAAGAAGTGTGATCAGTTTGATAAAGTAGTGAATTCTGCGCATACCAATCCCACCTACACCACCACCAGTTTCACCATCTTCACCCCCGTCTTCGCCCACACCACCTCCGCCACCACCACAATTCAATATGGAAAGCGCGATAAAGTTTCTGGTGTTCAAAGGAGTAGGGAATGAAGATCCATACCAGTTTTGGTTTGTGGTAAGGGCTGTACGGGAAGCACGGGGAGTTACGGATGACAATATCAAGAAAGCAACGTTAGTCAATGCTCTGCAGGATCGCATATTGACTTGGTACATTAAGCATTCCAATGACAATTTGAATGCAGGGATTGTGGATATCCAAGCTAAGCTAAACAAGGAATTTAGTAGGCCAAAATCAGTGACACAGTCGATCATTGGATTTAAGAAAATCATGATGCTTCCAAGTGAGACCCCCTGGGAGCTAGATCAGAGACTGAAGTGTACAATTCATGACGCCAATATGACCTTGACGGATGGGAAACACCGTGCATGGTTTGTAGCATTGCTAATGCTGCATCTAAGGAACATGTTGTCACAGCAGAAGTTAACCACTCAGGCCGAGGCCTTGGAGATCGCGATGAGATTGCACGAGAACCCATTACAAGATCCTAACCTGGGAGTTCAACAGATCCACACGCAATTGAAAAACTTGTGCCTTGAGATGCAGAGTTTGAAACAAGACAAGACAGCTCGCCCAGAAGCGCGCGATGAGGTATGGTGCATAAAGTGCAAAGGCTAGGGACATGACAAGGACCATTGTCCAGTCTTCACGAACTACTTTGCAAGAGGAGGACTAATGCCATTGAGACCAGAGGCACAAGCAAGACTGAGCGTGGCACCTACATTATGGTGCGTGATTTGTCAGATAGGAGGGAAGCATGCTACAGATAACTACCATCTATTATAGAAGTATACGCAGAATTCCCAGTACTTGATCTGTAATTTCTGCAGGTCAGTAGGCCACGATGAGCATACTTATAGAAGTTATGAAATAATGAAAGATCGGACTCCTACCTACAGAGTTCAGACTGAAACACGGGCCCTCGATCAAAATGCAGGTATGGTGCACACTAGATTTCAGGGGCATGGACGAGGTCGAGGTGTAATGGGACCAGGAAGAGTTCACGAAAAACTGATATGTTACAATTGTGGAGGACCAGGGCATTATGCCTGCGATTGTACAAATCTGACGAGACCATCATGCTTATATTGTACCCAGTTTGATCATGAGATGGAGGACTATCCCACGCTAATAGCGAGGTTGTGCGATAAAGGAGCACTCCAACCTCCCCTGACTCAGAACCTGCAAATGATGAGGTCTGAGCCATGCGAGGAAGACCCGAATGTAAATATCGTGCTCTGAAGTGGTATCACGACAGGAGATGACAAAGGCAAGTAGCCCAAAGAGAGTGCCTAGGTTCACAAGGCTCCAACAAAGGAACCAGAATTTGATTTAGAACCCCCTAAGGAGACATTCATGGAAGCTAAGAAGAGCTTTGTGGATGCCTCTACTTCAGGACGTAAAGACAAACTGGAAGCGGAAATGGACCCATCAATGCTCACTACATTTTTGGAGTAATGCATGAAGTTGTTGCGCGATAGCAAAGCTATGAAGGGGCTGCAAGAACCCATGACTAGATGTGTTGGAACCACTCCAAGAGAACCGCGCATAGTCTGGAAGCTCGGGAAGCACACAATGCAAATAGGAGGAGAGATGAGATTGACCGCGTAGATCAGGGAATATGAAATGGATCAAGTGACACGAACATCTTGCCAAAGTAGACGTGGGAATTCATGGGCAGGCCTGCGCTGCAATGGTCTCCTATTCAATTGCAAATGGCGAACCAGCAAAAGATCCTACCTATGGGAAGATTGCAGGGAATAATGGTAGATATCGAAGGTGCGAGCGCACTTGAAAATTTCAAAGTGATAGAGATTGTTGATGACAAAAATCACTATCCCGTGCTACTGGGAATAGATTGGGCCACTGACATGAATGGAGTGATAAATCTAAAGAAGCGCATGATGATTTTCGATAAAAATTCATTGTGTGTAGTGGTATCATTAGACCCTGCAAAAGGATCGCGCTACACAGAGCCAGTGTGTGACTACGATAGCGACGATGATCTAGACTGTATCTATAAGATAACCGAATGGTAGCAGGACTAGTTAAATCTAGTAGCGGATGATCGACTCTCATGGGAGCGCGAAAGCTCCTGCACCTCAGATTCGGACGAGGAAATAGAACGATGGCAGAACCGGTTACACGAGGTAACCACACTCAACTGTAACATGATGACAAGGTCATTGTGTTGTGTGGAAACAGAGGTAAGAGATATACCTATGTAAGATGGGTTGAGTGAGGTGGATGATTTCCTGAAAAAATTGGAAAGAGTAGTACAAGAACAGTAGCGTTTCGACACTCTGAAATGGGTACTGCGCGCTATGCCCACAAGGTTAGTTACGTATCAAAGAAGTTTCGAAGACTAGCGCAAATGTAGAAGGATGATGCGCATGCAGTTTGGAAAGCCTCAGATGTGGATGAAAGTCAAGTATGACGGACGAAATAGCCCGCGTGCCCACCTTTCCAAATGGGTATAGGTGTATGGTGCATAACCTGCATGAAAGCACATCGTCCTTGCGATAGGAAACACAACCAATAAGCAGGAGTAGGCAAGACAATGGCACGAATGACCTCTTTGGTTGGGGCCAGGAAGTATGCTAAGACCAAACACGCAGAAGCTTTTGACAAAGTACACGAAGCACTGAACACAGTCCACCATGTGAAACAAACTGACTGGGACCTGCGCATACCAGCAGTTCTTTGGGCTTATAGGACCATGTGCAAAACCCTGACCGCGCGGGCACTTCCGAAGTTGAACTATGAAGTGAACATTGTAATCCCCATGAAGCATGAAAAACCTGGTTCACACATAGGAGCACCAGTAGATACGATGGTTCACGAAGCCCAGAAAGAAGGGATCACACAGTCGCAAGAAGCAGCACGCATGGGACTTGAGGAAGAAATCCAACAGGGAAACCTTAGACTCCACGAAATTGAAGAAGAAAGGGTACGGTTAAGGAAGAAAAGAACTTTGATGGATGCGGAATTCAAGAAGTTGGAGAACAAAATAAAGGAATATTTTCTCAGCAAAAAGACTAGAGTGGTAAGGCAAGGTGCGTACAATCACAATGACACAGTTAAGGCCTATTGCCGTGAATTTATTAGTCTAATGCCTTGGCTTGGACCGCATATTGCTAAGCATAGTGACCATGGTAGCGCGTTGCAAATAACAAAGTGTGCGATGCCAACCATAACAGGAAAAGGTGAGGATTCTCCGTGCAATAGGATGACTGCTCAGCTGGAACTTTTCACGGGTGGTGCAACCACCTGACTAGCTGAGGGAAGGAAAATCTTAGCTTTCCAAGTAGTTGGAAGGGAGCCTGGAACTATAAACTATTCTGCCCAGGAGGTGCGCGATATTGGAGGTGCGCGCAGAAGCAAAGAGCCACAAGGTCTGTGACCGTGCACGAGGGGTTGCACTGCCACATGGGTTGGCCAAAAAGTGACCGTTGAAGTCACTATTCACGATGGGATGCTCGACTTGAGGCCAAATGGAGTGGGCAACAGGCATTTAAGACGCGATTTATGGGCAAAATCTGGGAAAATCTACTGCCAAGGGAGCATTAATGAACCAGATTTGGGGGAAACGATCGAATTCAAATTCCAAAAGCACTATAAAATACAAAGGGTTGCCCAGCAAACAACACTTGGTCATTTGTGAATTGAGTAGTCAAGCAGAACCCTGATTGTTGTGAGCCAAGCATTGATTAAGCCCCTGAATTCGCGAGTGATAGATTGTTGCACAGATACAATGGCAACAACTAAGGATGGTATGGAGATAGTAGAAGTGACCGCCGAGGAGGCCGCGCAGGCCCTAACTGTGGGGGATGTTCCAGAAGGTGTCGGGATTGTGGCAGAAATCCCGAAATCACTGCGCACGCCAAGACCCAAGAAGGACAAACAAGCAATGGCTCTCGTACACGTGTCCCCGCGGAACCCACTGCGTAGCAAACTGTCGATGGAGGAGAAGAGGAAAGTCATCACTATAGAAATAGACGAGGAAGAAGAAGATATGCAAGATCTTATCATCACAGAAGAAGAAGATGAAGGCATGGAGGTGGATACTCAGCCTACGCGCTTTGCGCCAGAATTGTTCACCTATGTCCCCTCGCGAAAAGGGAAGGCCAAAGTGCCCAAGGACCTGGATGAGACTAAGAGCTCACTCCAAATCCCTCTCCTCCCAGATGGCATTATGTTTGAAGGCATGCACCTGGGCCACATGCCGAGCCTAAAATTCAAAGATTGGGACCTCACTAACAACGAGAAGTTCCCTCACCTTCAGACCGAAAACCTCATGAAGCATAACACCACGGGGGGGTGATAGCATTAGAGCCATGGAAGTGGTTGTGCGGAGTGGAAAAGGTAGGGTTGTTGAACCTACTCTAGGTGTTGCATTTCCATCGCGCCCCTATAACCATTTTCATCATCAGGCAACTGCTCTACCTGGTGCATGATGGGTGTTTATGGCTGGAGGAGCCCATCCCCATCATGGCAGTGTTGATTCATCGCGTCTCTCGGCTTCCATACAAAGGAGAGGACCCCGCGGCCATATCAAAAGGGAAGGGTAATGATTTGGCCATCACGGAGGCCATGAAGAAAAAGTACAAGCTGGAAAAGAAGAAGAGGGCCTACGCCATCTCCAGCATCAATGAAAAAGCAGTACGCATGGCAACCCAAATCTTGGCAGGAAAAGTTATGTGCAAGTGCTACACAGACGAGGTACCTACGTCGGTGGTCGCACTAACGAGTAGTGCGTGGAAGGGATCCAGTTTAACTGGTCTGAATTCCTTTGCATGGAATTTTTAGAGAATTGCCACGAAGCCTAGGAATAGGGAAAAACGTTCCACTATGCATGGTTGTTGCTGTCCATAGTGCTCGTAGCTGGGGAATTGCCAGAGGATAGTCAATTCCCCATAATTGACAGAGATTTACTGGAGGCCGCGAAGTACGCTTCGCTTTGGGCCACGAAGGATGCTAAAAGGATACGTGACAACAAGATCTTCTAGGTGTTCATGGAGATGAACCTCAAAATGTGGATCAACCATAAGTCGCGGTTGTCACCCACGGTTTACAACAGTTTGCAGAGTTTTGCAGAATTTAAGGTAGACATGCATAGAATATATATCATGACATGCAAGGACCTGACTAAACAGTGGAAAAAGCTACCCTTTTTAGCCACCGATGACACCATTTTCAATGTCTTGGCGGCATGGCCGCCGAAATGGCGCACCCCAAACATTGTAGAAATCAAGAAGTCGGCAGCGCAAAAGAAGAAAGATGAGGCCAAGTTGCGCATCGCACAATTGGCTGAAAAACAAAGGAAGGAAACAGTAGTAGCAGAAGTGTGAGCATCGCAGGATGTGGAATAGAAAGTAGCTGAGTAGGAAAAAGTTGTAGTAGCAGCAGCAACACAGGAAGCAGTCGCGAAGGCGGGTGATGGCCAAACAATGCCTTCGTAGGGGCAGGAAGAAGATGAAGTAGAAAGAGAAGAAGAAGGCACAGACCCACAAACCGCGTCAACACAGCTGAAGCGCCAGCACCCACTAGAGTGGGCAGGGTCATAGAAGAAGGTCAAGGCCTCGAAATTGTCCATTGACCCGATCACCCTAACTGAGGGTGATCTACATGACATCGGCGAGACGGTGCACTATGTCACCAATGAGGCTCTCTAATATTTCATGCAGGAGAACTAGATTGTCTTGGGGACCCTCAGAGCACAATTGCAAGAATTACAGGTGCGCCCCCCTCAGGTTGGTACCCTTTTGACCAACCTCGCAGTTGGATCCATGGCAGTAGAGCAGATGTTGCGTGCGCGGATGATGAACACAATAGTGCTGCCGGAAGGGGCACTAGTGACATCAAATGAGGTCGACAAGCCTTCGGTTAGCGCACTGAAAGGTCTCGATGTTAATCTAGCTGCCCTCCCACGCGAGACATTATATGTGTTGCAGGATGGGATAACTGCAGAGCTATGAGCTAGGGAAAACCGCGCGCTCCAAGTCCTCAATGAGAAGAAAATAAATATGGAACAACTAAGCTTGTAGCGCGACAAATTGGTGTCGCAAAATCAATAGCTGGTACAGGTGATAGACGGTGCTTGCCAAAGTGTCCCGGAGCTAGCCATCCCAATAGATATACTAGCGGAGGCGCGGATCCAGAGGTTAGCAGTAGGGGCCTGCGAGGCCGGGGAGGAAATGACAAAGGTTAAGCTGGAGCTGAATCTTCAGATTGTCGAGATGTGGTTAAAGGCACAGCCATCCACTCCCCCAAAAGTCAGAGAACATCACGCTAGCACTATCACAGCGGGATTAGATGAAATTAGAGGTGCAGTGCGAGACTACACCAGCATGGTTGAAGAAGCACTTGGGATCCTCACAACTCTGTAGGAGGACCCCAACATCCAACGCTTAGAGACAGAGGCGCGAGAACTCCAACAGTAGTATGATAGTATCTGAGGAACTACGCACAAGGTGGTCCTCACCCAGAGGCTTGCACGGATGCAGCATGATAAAGCATTGAAGGAGTAGGTGGACACAGCACAACATAAGGAAACAGTCCTAAAAGCATGCATCCAACCTTGGATCAACAAGGCCTTCACCATCATGGCAGACATCGAAGGCAAGCTCGCACACATGCAGGGGATGCACACATTGATGTAGAGAAGCACTCCCGACACAGAGGTCTTGGAACAGCATATGCAGCAGATCCAACAAGAAGCAGCTTAGTGCGATGCTGACCTTCGTACAGTTCGAGAACACTTGGAGGGTCTCCACCTGAAGATCCCCGCACCAACAGAGTGACTCGAGGGTGAGTCACAATGTTTTTGTTGGGGGCTTGTTGGGCATGGAATCCCCCCAAGGCATGTTTTGGGGCTCAAAGCCCAAGTTTTGACCGAATCTTGTTGTAAAGCTCCGTGAATTATGGGCGCGGGGCACAAAAGTATGATAGAGTCACAGGGTTTTCCATCCTAGCTTTGTAATGTAATGTCAGCTGGATACACCTACCCATGGTCCGTAGACCATAGGATTGTATACATAGAGCGAGGCTCTAAGTATAGAAGGAGGAAGTAGGAAAAAGTCTAAGTGATTAAGTCGCAAGTAAAGTGTGTCTGTGGGTCATAGAGTAGGAGAAGGCTCTGTAGCTAAGTGCACAGAGGCCTAGTCGTCTGCAGTTGAGTGCGTAGACCCCTGCAGTTGAGTGCGCAGGGTGAAGTCGAGTTTGTAACCGAGGAAGGAATTAATAAAGAGAAGTTTTGTTATAATTCTGTGTATCTATTCTTGGGTTAATGAATGATTGATATAATTTGCAAATATATTGTTTATTTACTGCGCGCACTTGTATGAATGGTTTATATTGTTAAGTATACTTAAAGCACTCAAGTAGGCAAAGCTAATTAACTAATGTTGGAATACAAGTAAGGTCTTGGGTAATAACGCAGAGCGCGACGTTCAGCCCCTGGGTAGGGTTGTGCGAAGGCAGTATATCAAGCTGTGAAGTACAGGAAGTGCGCGAAGCAACCTACGCGCAAGGTCAAATTGTGAACTAGTTGAACTCCTCAAACATCTCCAGGGTGCAGAAACCTGGTTCTAGTACCCTCCCATAGTACTTCAGGTGAGACCTCAGTTGGCGGTCTGCAGACTATTTCTGAAAGGGCTAGTAGTACCGGGATTTGTTTGGCTAACTTAACTCTGAACTTGGGTCAGGCCCCAAGAAGCCAACACACACATCTGTCGATCGCCAAATGTCGATACATGACGTCATCAATTCCATGTCACTACCATGTGTCATCCTATGAGTTTTGACATGTGTCACCCATTTTCATCCCATCGTAACCCCTGAAAATGCCAAATCTTCCTGCCACGTGTCCCTTTAGAGGATAGAGAAAAGGCCTGAATTTTCTTTGATTTTGCAAGCGATTTCTTTGTTAATTTGTTTTCAGCACTCCTAGAACTTTAACCCTAGAGGTATTTTCATATCAAAATCCCAATGTTTTATCACATATCGCAATCAGCACTTTGTTATGGTTAGCACATTGCAACCGCCGACTGCCGATATCCGATATCGCAAGACCTCCGACCTGCGACTTGCGATGTGCTTTGTCGATTGGACCCCACTGATTGCCGACACACCATAAACCTACCAATATGTGATATCGGCCATTGCTAATTAGCGTTTTTCTCCTACCCGCGTTGTTTGCTCTCTCCAAAAACCTCCATTATGCCGATTTGGGACTGATCACTTAGAAAAAATTTCTTTATTTCCTTCTTTTCAAATGGGAACTTTGATCTGCTCTAACTTCTGACCTAGAAGTTAGTTTGAATAACTACATATACCACTAGAAAGTTGATTTTGAGAACTTTACTGTGAAAAGGGTCCAATGAAGCTCCGATTCCTTTCGATGCTTGAAAAATGACCTCAAACTTCCTTGTCTAGACCACAAGACCTTAAGGACTAAATGAAACCTTGTACAAGAAAACCTTTAGGCTATAACACCTAGTGATTCATAGATAAATTAACAAAAATGAATAGTGAAAGACCAACACTACTAATTCCTATTATAGGACTCTAACAACATAAATATTCATAAAGGAGATCGTGAGACTACGTGGAATTCCTAAGAAAATTATTTTAGATAGAGATGCTAAGTTCACTTCAAGATTTTGGAAGAAACCGTTTGCATGTTTGGGGATAGAATTGACATTGAGTACAACATATCATCCACAAAAATATGGGAAAATAGAGACTACAAATATGATCCTCAAGGACATGTTGAGGATGTATGTGATGCATTGGCCCAAGAGGTGGGAGGAGTATATTCCACTTGTAGAGTTTTCCTGCAACAATGGATACCAAGAACCCATAAAGATGAATCCATTTGAGGCATTTTATGGGAGGAGTTTCACTACTCTTATCAGTTGGATTGATCCAGTGAACAAGGTCATTATTGGGCTTGACATGCTCAAGGAGATGGAGTAGAAAATTTAGATCATCAAGCAGAATTTGAAGGTGGCCCAAGGTAGACAAAAAACCTAAGCAGATCATCATAGGGTGCATAAAGAGTTTTAAGTTGGGAAACATTTTTAGTTGAGAATCAAGCCTAAGAAGAGTTCCTTGAATATTGGGTCATGTGAAAATTTGGCACCCTGGTATTGTGGGCATTTTGAGATCCTTGAAAGGATTGGACTAGTGACCTATAGGCTCTCTTTACCTCCATTAGTTAAAGTTCATTATGTTTTCCATGTTTCATTGCATAAAATATATGTACATGATTCTAATCATGTGATTGATTGGTACATGTGGAACCAGAGGGACAATTCCATCCAGAGCCATTACGCATTCTAGACTGGAGGAGTCTCATGCTTTGGAATAGAGTCATAGTGTTAGGTCACTATAATACTAGTATAACCCCTTATTGTTATTAGTACAACCCCCTTATTATATTATTGTGCCCATGTAATCCCCATATTTTTATTATTATGCCCCATAAAATCCCACTATTGTTATTATTGTGCCCTTACATTATTATTATTATCTCGGCTCTGATTATATTATGACCCCTTAGACTCCTATATATAGAAAGGAGGTCTTGTCATTTGTATCATCTAAGGATTTTTCATTTGTGTAATGTAAAGGAGGTTTCCCCCTCGAAGGAACTTATTTCTAAGGCGTTGATATATATTTTCTATCTTTTTGTGAGTTGGTTTCATAACATTTGGTATCAGAGCTTTGGATTCTAGGGTTTCGCTGCTCCAAACAGGTCATCATGGAATTTTCGCTATAATTTATTTTCTATGTAATTTCAAAAGCTAAACAAAAAAACCACTTGATAATAAATCGGTCCAAAACTTGGGTCCCAATTTAGATCTTGTCTCGCTATATTTTAGGAGATATGATCTGAGGAAGTTAGGGTTTTGCAAGCTCCGGAATTTCATCTAAAACAGGTCATCATGGAAGTTTCGCTATAACTTGTTCACTACAAAGTTTCAGAAGCTAAAACCAAAACCTATTTGAGAAGAAAGTGGTCTAAACCTCGGGTCCAAATTTCAGATCTTGTCTCGCTATATTTCCGGATATATGATCTAAGGAAGTTAGGGTTTTTGCAGACTCTGAATTACATATTAAAAATGTGACCTTGGGAAAATCATCATAACTTTCTCTTTGAGCATCAGATTGAAATTTTGTAAGAAGCTACAAAAATAGGACAGCCTAAAGTTTTATGTATATCAGTTTCAAGTACTACAGTTGAAACAGTGACACGTGGAACTTCGTACAAGTTCGATCTACTAAACTAGTCTATAATGAGGTCACCGTGGGAGATTTGGCATAACTCTTCCTTGGAGAATCCAATCTTGATCATACTCGCAGGGTTAGAAAGAGGACTTAGAAGGCTACTGCAGGAAGCAATTTTAGAACTTGGATATCTAAAGTACAAAGTTAGATTCATTTCAAGATCGAGCTCCTAAAATCAAGAAAAGGTCATATGAGGAAGTTTGACAGCAAGGATCCGTTAAATTGGATACTACAGATGGAGAAATATTTTGATATATATGAGGTGAAACTATTAAAAAAGGTACATATTGCATCTTCATATTTAGAACCGAATCAATTTTTGTGGTATAAAGGGCTTTGTTCTCGTAAACCACTTGTTACGTGGTCAATTTTCACAGAGGAAATGATAGCACATTATGAGGATACAAAGAGAAACACCTTCTTTAGCCAATTGATAAATCCCAAACAAAATTGTCCAATGGCAGAGCACATTGAGGAATTTCAAAAATTGAATATAAGGGAAAATGATATTTCAGAGGAGCAGAGGATTAATGTCTCCATAGGGACTTTAAAAGATAACATTCAACATTAGGTTCATCTTTGGGAACCAGATTCATTGGATAGGGCATTCAAGTTGGCAAGAAAAGTGGAAAGAAAAATTATGGAAACAAGGAACTCTAGCCCTCACAACTATAAATATGGAAGTGTTGTTTCTCCTAGCCTTCCACAACCTATAAGGTTAACACCACAACAATTGGAAGAAAAAATACCAAAAGGGCTTTGTTACAATTGTGATAACAAATGCATTAAAGGTTATAAGTGTGCTGAGAAGAAATTATTTTACATTGATTGTGAAAAGGAGGAAGAAAAGGATCAAGAAACATCAAAAGAATAGGATATACACCAATAACCAACCCCAGAGAAAGAAGAAATGAATCCGACCATATCTTGTAAAGCATTGGCAAGAATTACCACTCCTCAAACTCTCAAGATTGAAGGACATATCAAGAAGAAAAAGGTTCAAGAAGTGAAAGATCACATAGAGAAAGAACAAGTGAATCCGACCATATCTTGTAATGCATTGGTTGGAATTACCACTCCTCAAACTATCAATATAGAAGGACATATTAAGAAGAAAAATGTTCAAGAAGTGAAATATCACATCGAGCATCAAGAAATGAATCCGACCATATATTGTAATGCATTGGAAGAAATTACCACTCCACAAACACTCAAGATAGAAGGACATATCAAGAAGAAAAAGATTCAAGCAGTGAAAGATCACATCGAGCATCAAGAGAACGTTCTCCAACTTTTAAAGGCTAACACCACTTTGGTGCAGAATCGGATGAAACAATAGGCAGATCAACATCACAGTGAAAGAAGTTTTGATGTAGGTGATTGGGTATTTTTACGGCTACATCTCAAGCAATCTATTTATGAGAAGGAAACGTTGGCAATGCTATATGCACTTAATAAATGGTGACCTTACCTAATGGGAAGACACTTCAAGGTAAAAATGGATCATGATAGTCTTAAATACTTTTTAGAACAAAGATTACCTTTAGAAGAATAGAAAAAATCGGTCACAAATATGTTGGGTTATGACTTTGAAATCGTCTACAAAAAGGGAAGAAAAATTTTGTTGCAGATGCACTCTCAAGAAAGGATGAGGATTTGGAAGCATTGTTTTGTGCTATTTCTATTATCCAACCAGATTGGATAAACGAAGCAAGGGATGAATGGAAGAAGGACGAAGAAGTGTGGCCACTCATTGAAAAGTTGTAGAAGACCCCAGTTCAATCAATATTGCCAGAACTTGACGAGGAAGGAAAAATCATATTGGAGCCTGGAGAAATCACAGAAACAAGAACCCAACAACTACGAAATCGATCAATTTCAGAGTATCTCATCAAGTGGAAGAACTTACCTGCTGAAGATTCTACATGGGAGGACAAGAATTTTATACAGAAGCATCAAGAACTACTCAAGCGTTGAGGACAACACTTTTTGAAGGAGAGGGGCATGTTAGGTCCCTATACTACTAGTATAACCCCTTATTGTTATGAGTACAACCCCCTTATTATATTGTTGTGCCCATGTAATCCCCATATTGTTATTATTGTGCCCCATAAAATCCCACTATTGTTATTATTGTGCCCTTGCATTATTATTTTTATTTCGGCTCTGACTATATTATGACCACTTAGACTCCTATATATAGAAAGGAGGTCTTGTCATTCATCTAAGAATTTTTCATTTTTGTAATGTAAAGGAGGTTTCCCCCTCGAAGAGGCTTATTTCTAAGGCATTGATCTATCTTTTCTATCTTTTTGTTAGCTGGTTTCATAACACATAGAGAAAGTCAAAGTGCAGTGGAGGCACTTTGGGCCAGAGGAAGCCACTTGGGAAATGGTTGATGCCATGAAGGCTATTTATCCATTTTTGTTTGTTGGTTGAAGAAAATGTGCATATAATTGTAAATAATGTATATAGTTGTACATATAAATCTACATAAAATAACATGTGTGTGTATTTTTTTTCTATGTTGCATATGAGAAGAAAAACATCGGGGGTGGTGTTCCCTCAAGGGGGAGGGGTTTGTGACAACCCCAACCCTTGTTTCCTCATGAAAAGAAATGTAAATATTTTTACAAAATATATTAAAAAATGGGTTGAGAAAAAGGGACACAGATTCTAGAGGTTGGGGAGGTTGCTTGCTTGGGATATATAGGGTTTCCTTGTGCATGAAATTTGAACTATTTTTACAACCATTAAAGATTGGTTGGTGTGTTTTTAATGACTTGGTCATGAATTAAAGTGGGTTGCAAGATAAGTATGCATACCATGCTGCTTTGGGATAAAATTAAAAGGCAAAAGGACAAGAAACTTATGGAGCTCAGAGGTTGTGTAGATAGATGGGGAAAAAGGAATAAAAGTCAACCTCTAAAGTATTTTGTTCATCCTTCATTCATAGGAGCAGGGAATTTGATCATCATTCAAAATTCAACAAGAGAGAGGAGGAATAACAAGGGATAGTCACAGGCAGAAAAAGAAAGACAGAGATGTCAACTCGGTTAGCAAGATTGATACGAAGAAGATCTCTCCTAGGTGAGGAACAAGGGCCTCTCGATCCCCTATATAGCCAGAGGGTGGAGATGGTATTTCCATGTATTCCCTTGATGGCTGGGGTGGAGGTTTGTTCCTTGGATTCCTAAAAGGAGGATCTCTAGAGCCTTTCTTGTTGTTTGGTTTTATAATGGATTCTAGATTCCCCAAGGTGGGTGGAACCATTATGTTTTTTGTTAAGGGTGGAAACTTTCTCTCTAGACTCCCTTGATATTCTTGGGTGGAGGAAGCAAGCCTCTAGATTCCCTGAATGTATTGTTTGGCTACCATTGAAAAACTAGAGGGCGGAGGAACCTGGCCTTTGGATTCTCTGCATACAGGTTAATTGCTGAGTGGTTGGAGGGTGGGGGAAGGAGGACCTCAGGAGTCCTTGTTTCAATTGGCATTTGGAGTTTTAATCCTTTGATCAAGACTCCCTAGTCTCTAGAATATGGCTTAGGGGTTACAATTGCAGGTAATTTTTGGCTACAATTGTCTATGGTTGGGTGGAGAGTCATAGTCCCAGACTCAGTTTCCCAAAACATTCCAAGATAAGTGTTCTTATGTATTTGCAGTGCTAATGAACATGTGTTTTCATTTCTAGATTGAAATGGTCCATATAATGTAATGAACATGGATTGTGTTCTTATTATTCACATGAATGAGTAATATATTTTGCAATTTTTAATGGCACTGGAATGCCATGCAAGAAATTTGATTCTATTGTAGTAATACTTAACATTAGAAAAAAAATTATTGCAGTTTGATGATTACATCAAAGATCACCAATTTTGACAGGGTTTGTGTACAACATGATAGAGTGTTGGATACAATCCCTTCTTGTTGTTATGAAGAATTGGCATAATTTTGAGTATATCCTTCCTTCTCAACTTTAATAAGTTTTGATTTTACATGAGCGGTTTATTTAGCCTGCTATGATAAGTACCCTAGCATTGGGTCTGCATGTTCACTTGACAAGGATTTGGTCCAAAGGACCTATGTGCACTATTAAGTATGGAACCACCTCATAGGTGGAATTGACTTGATTTACATAGTGGTTGATCCTCCTTAGGATGGAAACCTCGACCTCTGGAATATATTAGCATTGAGATGATGTCGTAGCTTATCCCCTGAATAGCAGGTAGTTGTTAGGTAAACTTGACTCAGGATAGATTCAAAGTTGACCAGGTTAAACAATGATGGTTTTGGGGCACATGGTACTATGCACCCATAGTATTCTACCCATGGTATTATATGTAATGGAGCTTATAAAACGCTGGAAGGACTTCATTGTAATGCAAGACCTGGAGGTGAGCAATGAAGGCTCACTTGGTCATATTGGCCAGGGTTTTGGCCAATGCTAATGAGATCTTATTAGGTTGGGTTTTACCCCGGATTTGGGGTTTTCCCGGATACACATTTGTGTTTATGTGTTTATGGTTGTTGCTGGTTATTTTTATATTTATTCATCTCAGTAATTATTTATGTTATGCAGTAAATTTCTTAACAACTGGTATCGGAGCCAGATATTGGCTTCAAAGGGATTCTTTGATGCCAGGGGTTTATAGTGCCTGATGAGATCAATGCAGCCTTTTTTACAGATCTGAAAAATAATGGTGGAACAATCGTACGCAAAAGAACCTCGAGGAGAATGTGCAGAAGATAGTGCCGTAACTGCCAGGGATCGTAGTGCATTTGCGATATTTACGGTTTGGAACATGTTGACAAATTGTTTGGGATTCATGCGGCTATTTAAACAAGGTTGAGAAATACCTTTGGTAATATTAAAATTCAAGGCTGATTTTGTTCAGAGCTTTTTTTTTGTAGGGAATCGATAAGGGATATTTCCTGTGTGTTCTATGCCATGTTGAAAGATGGAGTAGGCGTGGGCTGCATGCAGGTCAGCAGAAGAAAATTGTTCATGCGGCTTCGAAAATTGTTCGGGCATCGGTGCTGGAATCTACGAGGTTCTCGTCGGGCTCACAGTTGGAGTGGTTCGATAGAAGTTTTTGAGCAAATCAAATTGAGAGAGGATGGATGAGAATTGCAGCAACAATAAACAAAAAAAAAATTAATGAAGTCAAAAATATTGCATGTAAATAGGCATACTACTGTAAGACCTGGTAAGGCATGCGTTTATCACCGGTAAAGTCTAGGTTAGACCTAGGTGATAGGGGGGATGTCGGGTTAACAATACCCCAGGTAAAAACTCTGAAGGGGGTAAGAGCTAGAGTGAGCGGGATTGTCTCACTTAGCAGGTTTGGCTAGAGTTAGTCAAGGAACCCTAAGTCAATTTTAAGGGGGGAATTGTTAGGTAAACTTGACTCAGGATAGAGTCAAATTTGACCACGTTAAACAGTGATGGTTTTGGGGCACATGGTATTGTGCACCCATAGTATTCTGCCCATGGTATTATATGTAATGGAGCTTATAAAATGCTGGAAGGACTTCATTGTAATGCAAGACCTGGAGGTGAGCGGTGAAGGCTCACTTGGTCAGATTGGCCAAGGTTTTGGCCAATGCTAATGAGATCTTATTAGGTTGGGTTTTACCCCAGATTTGGGGTTTTCCCGAATACACATTTGTGTTTATGTGTTTATGGTTGTTGCTGGTTATTTTTATATTTATTCATCTCAGTAATTATTTATGTTATGCAGTAAATTTCTAATTATTTATGTTATGCAGTAAATTTCTTAACAGTAGTGGCCATGGTGTTTGAGGTGATAGTATCTCATCCAGGAGGGATGGTTGCTTGTCACCACTAGTAGTCAAATGACCCTGAGACCCTTAATAAGTGCAATAGTGATACTCGTAGGGTTGTTGTGAACCCTAGGATGAACCTTGGCATGTGGCAAGAGAGTTTGAGGCCCTTTAGGAGTCTACATGTTATTAGTCGAGGGTAGTCGAAAGATCACTAATGCAGACATGCTAGAATTCTCTGTCATTAAGCAGGGACATGCTCAAGGATGATAATTTATCTATTATACTCTTGTCCACAAGGCACATTCCTATTCGAACCCTCAAAAGTATTTCCCCATCCCTTTGAGGAATGCCAATATTCATGTGGCCCTTTTGGTATCCTGTGAATTCTGAGGACTAGGGAAAAATATCCCTATTATAAGCTTAAGAGGGTAGCACCAATAGGTGCCTTAGTAAACCTTATTGGTTGTGGCATAGCTCTAGCGCAAGTCCAGATGTTTACAGAACCACTACAACCAAGCCAGAAATGAATCCATGCTTGAATGGCAAATTTCTGCAAGGAACAACATTGTGACAAAGTTAGGTAGGGACTTAAACTTATAGTTTAAGTGGATGAACTTAAGCTATTGATTTGATGAAATACTTAGTTGTGGAATATTTGTATTGAATGCCCATATTTTCCTAATCATGATTGGGCAGATGGGGAGGTGATGTGTCCTAGAGGCCACATCCTAGAAGTTTGTTTTAGCAATGCAAAGGAATGGCACAACTAACGAGGGCACCAATCTAGCTAGGCCTATGGCGTAGAGACAGGGAGTGTTCACATTGGATGGAATGAAGCCCGCAATAAAACTCATCTCAATGTTAATATTTCTCATAGATATCACAATAAATATTGCTCTGAAGGACCAAGATGATGTAGGGCAAGGACAGGGAGGCCTCCACGTAACCCTGATTGAACTAGGATTGGCGCAGGGTGGGCCATAAGACAACTCAGCCTATAGGGCTCTTCCTAGAAATGGATTATGAAATATAATAAGGAAGGGTTAGGATGATTCGACATAGGGTTTTGTGGAATTGCAATGTCATGGACCATCTAGAAGTAAGGGTGTGCAGAAGTAAGGCCCACCAACCCACGTCTCCTTGAGGTCCCACCCTAGAGGTGAAAAGAGGAGTAGGCAAGGAATTGTTGGGATGGAAGGGACCAAGATGATGTGTCCCAAAAGTCCCTTCCCGGATGGTTAAAAAGGAGCAGTCAAAAGGATTTACCAGGAGGGCAGGGACTGGGATGATATGTCCCGGGGGTCCCACCCTAGAGGTGCACAAGAGAATAATGGAGGAGAGTGCCAGGATGAAAAGCCTGGGATGAAGTGGTAGGACAACACGAGGGAAGAGGTTGGAGGGATAGGCCTCACTGCATTGTAAGCACAGGTCAGCAATCCTGCTGATCAAATCTCGATCACACCTTCCCATTTTGAGAGGATTTTCATCCCCAAAGGCTTCTACTGAGTGACTTGAGGAAAATTTTCCTCCACCTTATCTTTGGTATACCATTTAGTCTTTCCTAGAAGTTGTCCTTTCAACCTCATCTGCCTCTTCTTATTCTAGCAATGGAGTCTCATAGAGTTTCAGATTATGTACATTCAAAACTGAGTAAATGCACATATATGGTGGTGAATTGAGTCGATAGGCATTATCACTCACCTTTTCTAATATCTCAAAGGAACTATACGTCAGAGCCTTGATTTTCTTACTAGGCCCCTATAGCCTCTCCATGTTCAACTGTAGCCATACTCTATCTCCCACCTTGAATGATTTATTTGGTCTATGTTGATCATGCCCGACCTTATATTTCTCTTGTGACTTCTACAATTTCTCTTGTACTTATAAATGGATCCTCCTGATCTTCTCTATAAAATTTTCAGCCCTCAAAGCATCTCCTGTAAGATCTTCCTTCACTCCTCCTTGCTTCTCATATGCAATATCCAAAGGTGAAGGTGGCAAGTATTCAAAACAGGTTTCAAATGGGGACTTTCCTATAGAAGTGTGGACTAATTTGTTGTAAGAATAGTGTATATATATGAGATTTTCATCCCAGGTCTTCAGATGCTTTTGGTTGTATCCCCTCACAAGTTGCACCAAATTCATGTTAACTACTTTTGTCTTTCCATATTTATGTAAATGGAATGTTGTAGATCTCTTCAACTTCATGTCCACCTTCTCCCACAATGTATTCCAAAATGCACTGATAAATCTTGTATCCCTTTTTGAAACGATGCTCCATGATATCCCTAAGTGCACCCAGACCTATCCAAAGAACAATTTTGTTGCTTCTTTCCCAATGATGGTCTTTTTATAGGGCATCAGAACACATATCTTGCTGAACCTATCAACCACCACAAAGAGGTAGTTAATTCCCTTCCTAGTTGTTGGTAAACCTCCATAAAGTCCAAGGAAATTCTTTCCCAAGGACGAGTAGGTATAGGTAAGGGATGATATAGACCATGTTTCTTGTTATATAGTACAATAAAGTGTGCATCCTCTTATGAGCCTAGCTACATGTTCCTGCATCTTGGGCCAATACACATAACTCCACAAGTTGGCCACAGTCTTCCCTACACCAAAGTGCCCTACAACCTTAGAGGTGTGAGCCTCTCTAATCAGTTGCAATCACTCATGTTTATGAACACATATCTTATCCATTGTGTAGAGTAACCCATCCTGGAGATGGTAGTCAACGATGTTGTCACCATCGTGCACATGACTCTGACTCTATAATTGTTGATACACCTCCTTAAATCCCTCATCGTCTGAATATGCCTCTCTATATGCATCATGGGTGAATGGCTCCATGTGCATAAGAGTCCCCAAATCTATGATCGTTGGTGTTGGTGGCCTTGAAAGCATGTTGGCCAACTTGTTTTTGTTTCCCTTCTTGTACTTGATCACCAAATTCAATTATTGTAAATACCCCATCCACTTGTAATGGATGGTATGTTATAGCTTACTCTGGGCTTACAAGTACTGTAACGACTAGTGATCTATGTGGATTGCTATCTCCTTTCCCATCATATTTTTCTTCTACTTCTTCACATCTTGCACCATGAAATAATTCAAAATGGTAGCATGCACGCCTTCCTCCCTACATCAATACGGCTCCCATAGCATACCCACTTGCATTTTTCTCCACTTCAAAAGGCTGCTGCATGTTTGGTAATACCAAAACTAGTTCTTGACTAATTTTCTTCTTTAGCTCCTTGAAATCCCTCTACTGACCTTTTCCCCACTGAAAACTCTTGCCACTTGTTGCTATGGCATGGAGCGGTGCTACTACCATTGAAAATGAGGCTATGAATATCCTCAAGTATTGTGTTTCCCCAATGAAACTCCTAACCTCAAAATCATTAGTAGGCATCTACCATTTCATGATGGCCTCCACCTTTGTAGGATCTATATTCATTTCTCCTCCACCTATCGCATACCCTAGATACACCAAACATCATTGTGCAAACTCACACTTCTTGATATTTGCAAGCAGCTAGTGCTTCTTTAATGTCTCCATCACTGGCATCAAATTTGAGATGTGGTCCTTTTAGGTAGCATTGTATACCAATATATCATCCAAATAGATAATAAAAAAATGAATCTATAAAAGGGTGCAGTACATCATTCATAATCTCGTAAACGTAGTTGGTGCATTACATAGGACAAATGGCATGACTAACCACTCATACAAAATTTGCTTGGTTCTGAAGGTGGTATTCCAGGTATATTCTTCTTTTACTCGCACTTGGTGATATCCAAAATTTAAGTCCATCTTAGTGAATTATTTTTCTTGTTGCAACTAACCTAACAAAGCATTTATCTTGTGCAAGGGGTATCTGTTCTTAAGCGTTATTTTATTCAACACTCGATAACCTATACACATCCGCTAAAGTTCGTCTTTCTTTGGCACAATGATGATGGGTTACCCACATGGTGATGTACTCAGTCGAATCACCATGTTCCAATAGTTGCTGCAACTATTTATTTACCTCACTTGTTACTATAACATACTTCTTATACAACCCAATGTTTGGCAATGGAGAACCTGGCAATAGCTAGATCTCTTGCTCCACTTCCCTCTTAGGTGGTAACCCTTTAGGCTCTCAGAACACATCCCTATATGCTTGCAACAACACCTCGTATCGTTGTTTTTGTTTCTTAGTACACTCCTACGGGGATGCCTTGCCTCTTACTTACTCCTCTACATACTGACTTTCTCTTAAAAGCAATAAAATATACTTCTTGCTACAATTGATCAATTTATTTCCTTGGATGGAACTTAACAATGAAATTTTTTACTTTCCTTTGTATGCATTTATGATGAATGATTTTCCATCCTTTGTATGCATTTATGACTCCCAAACATGACTCCACATACATCAAGGGGGGAGGGGGAGGACCACATCTAGTTCTACTTCCTCAATAATAGCAACATTGATCGCAAAGCTAATCTTGCATTATTTTGTTACCTTCATCTCTACATCCTTATTTACCCATCCCAGTGGAATGGGTTTGGATGATCATGAACTTCCAGCCCCAACTCCTTGACCAGCTCTGCTGCAATGAGATTCGCCTGTGATCCCGAGTCAAACAAAGCATCAACCTTTGTCTTCTTGACCTATATCTTTATGTGGAAGAGTTTGGTAATTTCTTTCTCTTCATGTTGCTGAAGGCTACTTAGATTCATCTCCCTTTGCACTGATGTACAAACGATATTCTCATCTAGGTCCGAGTTACTTTTAACTCGGTTGCTCGAATCTGTGGCCATAAGATTATTCTTCTTATTATCTTTCTTTTTGTTCTTTGGGTTTAGCTCTGGATGCAACTTCCAACACTTCTCCTCTATATGGCCATTAATGTTGGAGTGGTTGCAATGGTTACTGGATATTTGCACCGGTGTGTTGTGGTTGTCATCTTCTCTTTTTCCCCTTTTTTCTTCTTCTTCCCCTCCTTAGAAGCGTTTTGTTGTTCCTTCTACTTTGATCCACTTGATTGTGCTCTCTTCATGCCTATGTTCTCCAGGTCATATGCTTATACACAAGCCTCATCCATTGATTTAGGCTTGAATAACATCACTTTCTCACGTAGATGGCGGTGTAGATCCCCCAAATACTTGAGGAGTACATTTGGGTTCTTTTAGGGGAAATACCCAGCATTATGGCCATCTTTCTGAACTATGTGGTATACTCCTACATAATTTGGCATGGCTTTTTCCTAAAGTGGTGCCATCAGATCCACTAGTCCTCTACGTACCCAATAGGGTAAAATTGTGACTTAATGAGAGTTTTGAATTCCTCCCACTTAGTCATTGGATGCTCTCCCTCCAACCTCAAGGTCTCTGTGTGGCTCTCCGACCAAGTCAGTGCATGACCCTCTAATTTCAACTGTGCAAATGAGATCTTCTATCCTTCCTCAATTTGATGGACCTTGGAATAAATTTCCAATTGTTGCAACTAGTGGTTTAGCTTCAGGGTGTCGATCTTGCCATGGTACTACTTGATATCGACTTTTGCTTCCATTTTAAATAGGGGTTGTGATTTATTCATGGCACTCGAACTCATTTGATCTTTTCCAAGTTCTTTCTTCAACTGGTTTTATGTTTCTTCTCGATTTGTTAATCCCCCTTTTGATTTATCCTTTGCATTTGAACTCCCATCTTCTCCAAATAACCCAAAATTAATATTCAGGGCTGCCATGATGGGATTTACATTTTGATTTATATCCGTTACTTGTTGTTCTAGCCGCGAAAACCTCACCTCTGTAGGATCACGAGGGTCATTCACAAATTTGTCAGCCATGATTAGGGTTTTACGAAGCCCCGTTGACCTAGATCCATTGCAAAATCTCCACAATATGCCCAAAGAAACCCGATATGATACCAATATGATCTGTAAACTGTCGTGGATATTCCACTGGACAGTTCGTCACAACACATATAATAATATTACACTTAAAATATGAAATTCTAAATTATTGCAATTTCATTAGATTTCTGGATCTATAGTTTTATTATTAATAGTGCATGCATGCAATTGAAAATTATGCAGAAAATAGAGAACGACAAAATAAAAGCTCACACACACACATAAGACATAAGATTTGCTCTGGGAAACCATTTTAGTAGAAATACCCGACTGGAAGGTGAGGTCACTCCGCTCTCTTTCTCTGTCTAGAAATATTGTTGCGAGTATAAAGAAGTATGGCGTGTTTCCTGTGGGCAGCTATAGTGCACAACTCCTTTATGTGTGATCTGCCTCCTAGCCCTCATGGCTATTTTTTTTATGTATGGAACAAATGCACTCAAAAGAATGGAATGCCTCGTCCTCCTAGTGGCTCGGATATAACACAGTCTGATACACTACTAGTAGTTAAGTTTGACTACCTCAACTCCTAAACATAGTTACAATATACACTCTTCTAGAGTCTTCTACATCATAATCACGTGGATAGCCCCTTTTCCAGGAATAATGGGGGTTGACGTGACATCCTCCTAAATTATAGGTGTGAAAACAAGAAGGTCAACTTTTAAGTGGCAAAACTTTTGCATACAAACTCCGACTGACGCACTTCTTGCATCATTGGAAATATCTTTGTGTGTAGAATAACATGAAAAGGTGTTGCATTAAAGTGGTAAGTTTTACCTCCAAAAACTGTCATTTGATGTCTCAAAACACTCCCAGAAGGTTTTAGACCCTATTTTGCCAAACTAAGTCCCACTAGTAAAAATAGTCTCGTGTGTTGATTCTTACACTTTTTCCACTATGGATGCATTTAGGTGGATGACAAACAATATAATGATTCAATCCAGATCACCAGTGCACATAACGAGGGTTTGATATTTCTGCATACTATGTGCAAAAGCCTTGGGGTAGGAATTGAGAAGAGCTATAGGTGGATTGATATGGAGGATGCCCATAATGTTTATACAATATATTGATGTTCATGTTGCAAGTAAGTTGTGTATGTTTCTCTTATTATTTTTAAAAATATATAAATTAGTGTAGTCATATAAGTTAATTAATTTCTATATTTCTATTATTATTCAAGTTAAAGTGGATCTTTTTGTAACTAAGTGAACCTTTTTTTTTATCTCATTGCTATGTGAAGACAATGTCGGCTTAAATTTTTTTATTAAAAATCTAAAATCCTAAAACTGCTATTCTAAAATAAATATACTTATCAACATAATTATCAATTTTTTCTTTTAATGAATTTTTAAATTAACTTATTTGTTTTAACAATTTTAAATTAAATTTAAATTAATTAATCAACTATTAGATATCATCTTTTTGGATTCAACTGCTTTAAGTAAGTCATTCATCTATAACCATTTCCATGAGAGGCAGCGAATTTCTAATGACTTTTGAATAGTCCACTTAGCACTCATTGCATGGGTGATGCTTATAGAGGTGAAGAAGTGATTTAAACTAGTGAAATGAATCACTTAATATCAATAATCAAGTATTTGTTACTAATAAATTCAACTTATTTCAAAATTTTCAAAATATTAATATTTTTATATATTATATATAAAATATAATTTCACTTTAGAATTTTGGTATTTAAAATCCATTTACAAGTAATACAACTCGAGTTCATCATATAAAAAAATCAAATAAAATAAATTTAACCATTCTAAAAATTCTAAAACATTAATTTATCTCATATATATATATATAATTTTACTTAAACTCGAGCACCTTTTTTAAAAATTAGACAACACATACAAAAGGCAAATGAGTTTGACATTAAAGCCAAAGGTGATAGGAATTACTCAGGCTAGGATTTATACATCACATTGGCTTTGGAAGCTTGGATTGATTCCTTAAACTTGTACACCATACTTTTCGTTCGCCGTCAAAAATTAGAAGGGCCGTCATCCCGCTCGGGGCAGCATGATTCCACAACTCAACATCTTCTTTTATTATTATTATCAAATACAACCTTATCGTTACAAAAATATTACGTACACGTCCTGGGTGCTGAACACCCCTGATTGAGGGTCAGCCGTCGTGTCAGAAACGGCATGTCAAAAACCATTTCGGAAATTGAAAACTCAGGTCTACGGGCAATGACAGGTTTCTCCTGCACCGTCCTACGGTTTGCTGATTTCTTTCACACCAGGCTTGGAATTTGACTTTTCATATCGTTTATTTTAGAAATTGAGTGTTGGAGTGTTTGAATTATTTTTTTGGAATTGTTTTTAGTGTGATTTTTTAGAAGTTTTTCTAGTGGATTTTTCTGGTCAAATTTCTCTAAAATCCAGCCACAATTTATTGAAATCACAAACTAATGGGTAATCGCTGCACAATCAAAGTGTCTTAGGGGTTTTTCAAGGTGCTAAATCCAAATATGCAGTTAAAAAACTAGTTTAAATAACACGAATCAAGATTTCACCTCAATTTTTTCTGCCATATTCTGGCACCAAAAAATTCAAAAAATTGCACTAAAAACAACTCCATTTTTTTTAATGGTGGAAATAGATTCAGCACTATCAAAAATTTCCGGGGTACCCAAAATTTTGAAGTTTTTTTTTAGAGAAAAAAGCTTTATATTATATAAACTAGAAGATGTACAGAATAAGAAACCTTACATATCATTCTGATAATGATTGGAAAAAACATGTTTTCCATCTCATCATAAGGGGAGCAGTGAGAGCTATCATATTGGAGCTATATATCGATCATCAAAAGCAGGATCATATAAGGCTAATACCTTAGAAGATCCAGGGCAGTTGTGTCCCTTTTTACAACAAAAATGCATGTATAATTTGGAGCAGTGATTAAAGCTGACATGTGTAGGAACCAGATAACCAAAAAGATAGAGCAAAAACCAAATTTTGGAGAAAATAGAGATGCTTGGATTTAACTCGGAAATAGGAAGCCCCCATGTCGTATGTATTATGCTCCCAAGTGATCTTCAAGTACCAGTTGCTAAGTGCTCCAAGCGGCCCTTTTTTTGATAAGTTCTCTGCATCCATGTTTTGGGATCTGCCTATGTGCTGGATTGTATAGTCTTTTTGACGTTGCCAAATGAGCTCTATTCTCTTCAGCCATCCTTGTAATATAGGAGTGTTTATGGAGGCCTTTCCCAAAACTTGATCAATAAAGATCTTGGAGTCCTCGTATATGTGCAAGTGTGGTATATTTAGAAAGTTGTTGAACCACAAGAGACCCCAAAGAGCAATTGCTTCCGCCTTGTTGTTGGTGTCGTGGCCTCCATTCTAGAAAATTCTATAGGATAGTTCAGCTGATATAGTAATCCAAACCCCACATGCACAGTAGCCCCTTTGTGCTGCTCCGTCAAAAAAACCCATTGGGTACATGAACTGTGAGTTAACATGCATGCGAGGGTTGTTGCTGGGGCGATTGGGTTGTGAAAAGAAAACAGAGAAGTTTGTTACGATTCTATCAAAGACCTGTTGAAAGTCCTCCCTAGAGTTCTAGAATAGATAGTTGTTCCGCCAGTTCCAGATGGCCCATATAATGAGTAATGGAATGGCCCTCCAGGAGGATTTCTGAGTGCTCCACCACATCAGAGATTCCTTGATGGAGGAATGTAATGAATACTGAAAACCAAAACATTTAAACAATTTCTTCCATACCTGAATAGTGTGTTGGCATTGCAGGAAAATGTGATTGTTGTTTTCAGTGTCACATTTGCAGATAGAGCATATACCCGGTCCTTGCCATAGTCTTTTCTGTAAGTTCTCCTAGATGTGATTCTTATTGTGAAAAACTAGCCAAGAAAAGATGATGATTTTATTTGGAATTCCCATTTTTCCAAAAGGCAAGGAGGGATTGTAGATCTGCTTGTAGAGCTGATACCCTGGAGAGAGAGAAATAAGTATCAGCAACAATGATATTATCAGTTGTCATCTTGCCCTTCCATGCGATTGAGTCTCGAGGTCCCGTGCGACAGATGCCAATGTTTTTTATATTTGCTATAATCTTGTTCCACTGTAGGGCCATGTGGCCATTTAGGCCAAGAGTGTGTGCCTTTTTCCAAATCGAAATTAGGCCATGCCATCTCATTATAGCTTGACCCCAAAAATAGATGCCCTGTCCATTTAGGTGAATTTTAATGTTCTCTGGAATGAAGCATTCCTCCCCAGCACCAAGGATTGGGTCTACGGCAATGAGAATACAATTTCCATGTAAGTTGCTGAAAGAAACATTTTTCCATTTTCTGGAAACTTTTCCAAATGGCAGAACCCTATTTGATGCCTATGGAGCCTTTCCTGTACCAGTACATGAATTCTTTATTTCTGAGGCACTTTTGTTAGATGATATTGCTCCACGAGCCATTCCAAAATAAGGCCCTCCATAAGGATTTCATCAACAGCGCTCCTCCAAATCTGCGAAGATCCATAATCCCCCATCCACCTAATTCCTTCGGGAGAGTGATGCTGGCCAGTTTGGTGAGATGGTATTTTTTTCTTTCATGGCTCCCTCCCCATATGAAGTTTGTTGTAAGGCGGTTTAGATCCTTGACAATGGATGCAGGGATGTGGTATAGATGAGCCCAATAAACCGCCAACTGTGCTAAAACTGCTTGGGAGAGGACAACTCTCCCACCCAGTGAAAGGCATCTGAACTCCCATCCAGATATCCTTTTGAAAAAGCGGTCAATAATCCATTGCCAGTCAACAAATTTGTAACAACAAGGTTTTAAGCGATATCCAAGATATTTCATTCCCTTTTGAATAGGCATTGCCTTGATACCAAATAAATCTTCAATATATGTAATGATTTCCATGTCGCAATTTCCATGGTATATTACAGATTTTCCATTGTTTATGTGTAATCCTGTAGCATTTGCAAATTTGTTAAGAATATTAAAGAGACATAACCAGGAAAAGCGACAGAGCATACCCAAAATCAATATATCATCTACAAAAAGACTATGTGAAATGTTGTTGTTGTTGCTTATCATCAGTGGGCAGAATTGTTCCTCCATTACTACTCTTTTTATGTGCAGACTTAGGCAATCCATTGCTAGAATGAATAGTAGTGGGGAGAGTGAACATCCCTGCCGCAATCCTCTAGCAGCTCAAAAATAATTAGTTGGATAACCATTTATTAGGACAACGTAATTTACATTGTCAACACATGCCATTATCCAATTTATACATCTAGGACTAAGTCCAATTTTGATAAGGACGCATCTGAGGAAACCCCAATCCAGGTAGTCGTATGCCTTCCTCAGGTCGATCTGGAAGATGGTCGCATTTAACTTCTTGGTGTGTATCGAATGCATACTCTCTTGTGTGTTTGCAACAACATCATGGATGAGCCTGTTTTGGAGAAAGCCATGTTGTTCAGGAGAGATGTATCGCAAAAGAGTATTTTGCATTCTGCCAGCAATTGTCTTTGAAATGATTTTGTAAATAGTGTTGCACAGGGAGATCAGCCTGAAATCCGAGAATAATTTTGCATTGCTATTCTTTGGAATGAGGGCAATAAATGTAGAAGTGATGTGTTGATGTATTCTACCCATTGATCTGGATTCCTCAACCATGCTCAAAAGATCATTCTTAACAAGATCAAAAAAATGAGTAAAGAGTTCAATCGTCCATCCATCAGGACCCGGACATTTATCCCTCTTGAAGGATTTCAGTACATTCAGGAGTTCTTCCTCCGTGACTATCTTGTAGAACTCTTCATTTTTCTCGTCCTCATACATAGTAGGATAAGGCTCAATTCCCCAAATTAGATCCTCCGCCATTATATTTTCATTTCTGCCATATGCTTCCTAGAAGTAATGAACAACCGCATTGCAGATACCTTCTTGTGTTTGATGAATTTGTCCATCCTCATCCATAATCTCCCAGATTGAATTTATGTTGCGGCGATGGTTAGCAAAACGGTGAAATTTTTTTGTATTGCGGTCTCCCTCCTTTATCCAAGTCACCCTGCTTTTCAGTCTCCAGGTAGATTCTTCAAAAGACAATATGTTTTTCTTTTTGATTTCAAGTGCTTGTATATGTAGCTTGATCTTCATAGGAAGGCAGTGTGAGGACATTTTTGAGAGAATCTAATTCAATTCCTTATGAATGTCTTCAAGTTCTTTCTTGTGTGCCCTTTGCTTTTTTTTTTTGCTAGAGATTTACTTTCTTGCAAAGGGAGTCCAGTTTGTCAAGGAGATTAATCACGGGGGAGGTATTTGGAAGAGCATGTCGCCCCCAAGTCTCCTGAACAAGATTATTGAACTCCAAATCTTCCAACCAAGATCTGTTGAATTTGAAAGGTATGCCCATACGGATGCCAGTTTTCCTCCATTGCAACGAGATGGGTTTGTGGTCAGAAATGAAATTGCTGATGGTTTCCATGCGAACATCCCCAAGTCGCTCAACCAACTGTTCATGGACCAGAAAGCGGTCCAGTCTTTTGGCCACATAAGTTGTTCCAGAGTGACCATTATCCCAAGTTGGGGCAGTTTTTGCAGGGCATATGTCCACAAAATTATGTAATAGAATAGCATCTTGAATTAGACCAGCCAGAGGGTCTAATTTCTTACATCACCGCCATACTTCATGAAGTTTGACAGTGATAACCGAGATTTTAAAAGATTTCTGCCAGTTTTTATCATAATCTTATCAAAATTTCCATTATTTTTCAAAGTAATTTGTGAGCTCTTTGGACTACAATCTAGAATAAATTCTTTTCCTTCCCACTACTATTAATATGCTGTCATAATCAACTAAATCATTACTTCTTTTAGTTGTCCTAATTTTTAGAGTAAAGTTTAGATGTTTATGACTTTGCACCATCATTTCTATTATTTAATAAATTATTTATGCCATTAGTAATTGTGTCATGGGACAACATCCAAAAAAGTTGAGGAAAAGGGAGTAAGTGGTCGGAAAATCAGTCCAAAAACTTTTTGTTCAAATGTGAAACCCGATCATCAATTGAGTTGATGGGCACTATCGCTATGAATAAAGCAAACAAGTAGTTGTTAGTTTCGACATTGTTTTATGAGGGGCTTTTTCTTAATGGGTTTGGCATTGGGTTTAAATTGGATTGGGGATGTACAAGAAAATTAGTGGTTAGTTTTTAGTTTTGACATTGTTTTATAAGGTTTTTTTCTAGGGGCTTGGTATTGGGTTTGAATTAGATCGGGGATGTATAAGTAAATTAAACTTTGAAAAGAATAAAATTTCCCATGTTGTAGTTTAATGAGATTGTTTGTTGCTCGGGAAGTCATGGAAATTTTGGTCATATTTTGAAAAAATTGGCAAGGATTTTTGTAAATTTAAGTTAGAGTGATTAAACTTCAAAATTTTAGGTGTTCTAAACGTTTTTGATGGTGCTGAATTCATTTCCACTATCAAAAATATGATTCAAACACTATTTCTAAAAAATAGAATTTACTAGATTCCCATTATTTTTAGCTGTCGAAACAATTCCTCCCCGACCTTCGTAGACAACTCCTTTGTTAATGGTGGAGAGTTAAACTTTGGAAAAAGCAAATTCTTGTATCCGTCAGTGATCCACTGAATATCCAACTGCATGTCACATAAAAATAACAGACCAAGCAAGTCTCCTCTCCTAAACAGAGCTAAGCTTAGTTTCTCATTACGATAAGAAGTCATCATGTGGAGATGACCTAATATCTTCTTTGCAACTTCTGTTCTCCGGGTGTACTCATCCATTGTCATCAAGAAACCCAAAGCAAATCTCTTACATATCAATGACAAGGCTATTTTTCTTATCAATTTGGACTTTCCACGAGTAAATTTTGAATTATAAATAATTTGCTACGTGTACTCCATTCCCACCTAAGTTTTCTAATGTTGTTGTAAGGATAAAACTTGAAATTTTTTAAAATAAAAAAGCCACAGTGAATCTCCGAGCAAAATTTAGACGTATTGCATGTTGCATTGAACATGGAAAGTTGTTACACAGAACTTTGACTTGAGACGCAGTACAAATTTGAAATTACACGCATGTTCCTCATGGTCATATTAAGAGTTTTTTTCTTAATTTAACTGGGCCTCAGATTGCCATTATTGCCAAACCATGTGCTATGTTGAAGAAACTCAGGTAGCGTAGGTCTTACGCTCCTCAATCCATAGCTATAATTACAGCTATAGCCGTAGTGCTATACACATTGTATATACTTCATTCACAGCTATAATTATAGCTATAGCTGTAATGCTATTTTTCAGAGAAAAAAGCATCATAGATTATATTGAGACAATATAAAAACCATCATAAGATACAAAAAATGGCAAAAAAAGCCATCCAAAACATCTCGAGAAACAAATAAAAGTCACATGTCTGAAAAGCACTTTGTGCAAAAAAAACAAATACATCAAAACTGAGAAACAAAACATATACATCAGGTTCAGGAATCATGGCATAAATGCACCCAAAAAAACAAGCTATAGCTGTAATGCTATACACATTGTACATACTTCATTTGCTGATCCCGAATCCCAATTCCTGTGCCATCCAATCGTTCATAATTGCTTGAAATAAACGAATTTACAGTAATGTTATACGCACGCCAGAATGTTTCCTTCTCGATCTCAATACTGAAGGCCAAATATGCAGGTGGAGTTCACTAGTGGATCTCCAACCAATTTCTTTTTGATTCGATATATATGATTTCGTATACCTGTTGTGTCTTTTATTGGGCAATCGGCTTTATTCTCTTTATAGCATCAAGCACAGGGGCAGGCCAACCGTGAATTATGGGTATCGTGTAGTATTGTGTTATGCTGTAAGTAAATGCAGGCGCTGAGTGGACCAGTGAAACTGGGCAGTGGGAATTTCTATTTCGGATTTGCTCCAACCTAGAAAGCATTTCTCTTTTTCTTTTCATTTTTCTTTTCAGTGGTTATTTTTTTGTTTTTCAATAATGGATAAAAAAAAAGTACATACTGCAAGCCGCAAAGACCTATCTGTCTGGAGAGACATATACTACAGTTCCAGCAAAAAATGATTTGGAGCTGTGAGATAAAGATTCTGCAAAATCTGATATACTAGTGAGAGAAAAACAGATAGTTACTAAAACTTTTTCTTAATTTAACTGTGGTACAAAAACTGAAATATTGTTTCATCATAATCTTCAATATGGATTTGAAGAATTGAGAATCCCAGAGCAGGCATGGCCCTGTTTACTGCTTTGCTGAAAAATGTGCCTATTTTTCTCTGGAAAACTGATATGAAAAGCTGTTAGTGAAATGCAGAGAGATCCAAGTTAAAACATGAGATCAATAAGAGAAGTGACCAGCTTCGACATAGCCACCGACAAGCTCCTCAATGAAAATGCTATGACACTTTTTGATAACTTATCTGCAGTTTTATTAAATTCCCTGTAAATATGTTGAACCCTGATTTTCAAGAAGTTTTTAGCTTCTACAGTTCTAAGCTTCCAAGCATCCAGGTTTAGAACTTCTAACTGGGCTTTACCTCTCAACCACTCTATAAGGCATTTGGAGTCGCCAAGAATAAGGATGCAATTTACATTTTTTCTCTTAGTTAGAGTAGTAAGTGCTTGAACCTATTATCAACTTCGGTTTGGTGTTTGTCCCATTTCCAATTCTTATTATTAACGTAAATGATTAGTTTCCAGAATGTTTAATCCAGCCTCCCCACCACAAATATAATTTTGCACAGCTCCATCAAAGAAACAAATAGATAAATCATAGGAGATAGTTGGAAAAAAAATCCTCCTAGGGATTTTGTATTGTTGGGGGAGGTATTCTTTGAATAGAGAAGCGATATTGGAAGATGAGAGGGGAATATTTATGTTATCACATTCAAAAATATAACCTTGTTCGCGAGGTTCCAAATGTCCTTGGCAGCAAAGATGGGAAGAGTACTTAGTAACGTATATTTCTTTGCCCATAAGCATAGAAAATCCTCAAAGGCGGGTTGATCCATATTTTCTCTAATGCCCAGAATCTGCATGAGAAAGCGCCAAATTTTATGAGTTGTTTGGCAGTTAACAAAGAGGTGGTCCACGTTTCCTCATGTTGTCTGCAAAGTCAACAATTGTTTGGTTCCACAAAGCCTTGTTTCTAAAGATTCTCCCAAGTTAGAATATTACTATGTAAGACCAACCAGGTAAAGCATTTTATTTTATTGGGCATATGTCATTTCTAAAAAAAATTATTCCACCATCTGATGTCTTGAGCTGCAAGAGTGTGAGCAATAATTTCATAGGCCTGACTCAATTTAACTTTACTAGATGAGGAGTACCAGGTCCAAACCAACAAGTCCTTTGTATTTCTTAAGCACGACCCATTGCTAATCAATTCTTTAACAAAATGTTTCCATTCCTTTGCTAAGGAACCAGACAGACCTAGTTCAGTTGAGGTCAAACAATAGCTCTTTTTGGGCAAAGAAATGTCAATTCTTCTAACATCTTACAAGTGGTAGACTCCTTTAGAATACAAGCAATGGATCAAATATGGGGATAATTTGTAAACTCAAGCTCTGCCTATAGAAGGCTCCTTACCAAGAACAACCTGCTTTCAATCTCCAACTTCCAAAGCTAGCTAGTTATAGAGGAAAAGGAAAGAAGCAATGAGTGCATTCTAGATAATGCAACCTCTTTTGGCAAGTTTTTTTGCTTCTCCTTTGAGCCAATCCACAACCAATATTTTTTTTAGATATTTCCTTTTTAATACTTGATTCCAAAGACCCCCACTGAGGAGACCTCTCGATAGATTTCGTAGGCCCAAGGCTTTTCCAAACAAGGGCAGATTTTTAAAACCCCATCCTCCAAGATTTTTTGGAATGGACAAGGAGGCGCAACAACTGGATGTATCTTTTATTTACAACTTTTACAAAGCCACAAGAAGTTGAACATCTTTTGTTTGATGGCTTTGAGTATAGCCATCGGAATCTTGGCCAAGGATAACCAGTAGACATAAACATTTTCCAGTATTGATTTAACAATAATCATTTTTCCCCTAAAAACAACCAATTGTAACACCATAAGTTTATCTTCTGTACAACTCTCTTGATCAACCACATCTAGTCCTCTTTATACCAATTTCCAGAGAAAATGACTGGAAAGGCAAAAAGGATTGAATGAATGAATGTTTCAGGACTTGCAACATTTTGATAAAAGGATGATTTATTTAGGTTGATCTCCATGCCCATGGCATTGAAGAAAATATTTATAATTGTTTGAAAGGCATGCCATTCAAAAAGAGTGCCCAATCCTAGTAACAATTGATCATCCATGAATACGAGTTGGGTGATATCATGTTTGAGAAATAATTTATGCCTTTTATAAATCCTTCCTTCTTTTCTTTCAATAGAAGAAGACTTAGTGCTTCCATCACAAGCAAAAATAGGAGAGGAGATAGTGGACATCCCTATGTGAGTCCTAGCGTACTCGAAAAATTATTTGAGGGAGATTCATTGATTAAAATGGGGAAATTGGTAGAGGATACACAACCCATAATCCAATTAGTCACCTCCAGTCCTAGACCAATATGTAGGAGAACAAGTCTCCTAAAGGTCCAATTGACCTTGTGAAAAGCTTTATGGAGGGCCATTTTGAGCACAAAAGTTTTCAAAATTTTAAATTTTATAGAGTGAAGGACCTCTTGCGTAGTGCTTATAGCATCGTGGATCTGTCTATCAACTAGAAAACCAAATTGATTTGGACTCGTCTTCGCAATAAAAAATCTCTTGATCCTATTAAAGATTGCCTTTGTGATCATTTTATAAACCATATTGCATAGGGACATAGAACTAATGTCTAGAAAAGGCTTAGGCTTTGAACACTTTGGAATCAAACCTATGTAGGTAGCATTGATGGCTGCTGAGAATTTCCTAGAACTTCTAGATTCCTCCACCATTGGGCAAGTTTAGGCCCCATGATATCAAAGAATGAAAGGAATATTTCGACAGTCTATCCATGAGGACCTAGAATTTTGTCTTTTGAGAAATGCACTAAAAAATTTTAATTTCCTCAAGTGTTATAGGGCAGCTGATCTGAATAGTCTCCTCTTGGTTGAAAAATCGCAGGTAATGTTTAATGAGTTGAAGTTTTGAACTGATATTGAAGATACCTGAATCTTTAAAAATTATATAGTTGCAACATCGTTGATATGGTAATGTCCCGAAGGTTATATAGCTGCAACATCGCTGGAAAATAAGATGGCATAGGCTCTGATTAGGCTTGTGACCCCTAGGCCTATCCAACTGATGAAGTAAAATTCAAAGCCCTCGTAATAAGGAGTGAATATTCTGAGAGAATCCCACTAGCTTGGACCATATCCCATAATGCTTGTCTATATGGTCCATAACAATTCACCAACATTATGGGAAGAGGAAAACCTCTGAGATGGCCTTCTAGGATGATACCAATTGTTGATGAGTAGGCTTCGAAGGAGGCTAACATAGGATCCCATAAAGAGAGGAGCCTATCTGATAAACCATTTGAATCCATTGCACAAGTGTGCCAACACAGACAAAGATTTTGAAAGGCCTCAGTGACCTTATCACCTGGAACCATGGTCTCTTGTAGCAGAATGATGGAAGGATGATTTAATTCAATCAGTGTCTTGAGAGAGGAAAAATTCGAGGTTCCTCTTACCCCCCTGATATTTAGTGACAGGATGATCATTAAGAGGTAGAAATAGTGGGCTTCGGTTCTCTAAGGGCCCAAGCATCAACGTCTAAGTCAGAGGGAGGCGTCAGGCATAAACCACCTTGAATGGATTTTGGTGGATTGAGTTCTCTAGCAAGAGCATTTTTATTTTGTTTTTTCTTCCTAATGGTAAGATTCGGAAAATAAATATTGGATCTTTTGAGATATTTGGTGGATAAAAAGAAAATCATAGTTCTTCTTTGAATGCCAATATAATTTCATTAATCAAAGAAAATCATAGATCCTCTTTGAATGCCAGCATAATTTCATTAATCACTCCATTTATGGAAGTTTGTAAAAAACAAGAAAATTTGATGAGCCAGTACAATTTATCCACAATTTTACATCACATTGATATTTGCAGCGAGTACAATTTATCCACAATTTTACATCACATTGATATTTGCATATGAATATAAAAGATACAAATAATATGTTATCTTGTTAACCAATGATAATTCTAATTTGTTCATTGGGAAAATCCATCTAAACATAAAAAGGCATCCAACTAGGAAGTCAAACCATTCCTAAAAATTCTCCATCTTATCATTATGAAAATAATATGATTCATGGAGTGTAATTGTATTAGAGATTCAAAAAACCAACTCTAATCCTACTACAATGTAGTTTATTCCTTTACATGTAAATTCAAATTTCATTATACTCCAACTAAAGGAAAAAGGACATTCACATTTCATTATATGTAAACAAAGACATGAGTTGATATTTCATGTGAGATATCATATTATTTATCTATATATATATATATATATATGCTTTTTATTTAATCAAGTTACTCAATTTCAATATCAAATGGATGGAAGGACGATTTGCTCATGTCATCAAAATTATCACTAGTTTTTTTTTCCGAAGGTGGCAAAACCTATCAAACTCAGGTGTCAAATCAACAGTGAGGACAGCCATCTCTGGCTGCTATCCGCGAATGTTGGTTTGACTCATCACTGTTATCAAGGAAAACCACGCCACCTGTAATAACCCGCTGGTGGTCCGTAAGGGAGCAGGCTTTCACTCCTGCCAGATGCCTCTGGGTCTTGGGCCGTTAACCTGTTTCCTTACGTCCGAGGAAGACGAGCTCTTAGCCAAGCAGAAGCAGTTTTACGGCATACTCCAGGCCGAAATTATCACTAGTTTTTATTCTTCAAATAAAGTATAATTATTAATTTTTTATTTTTTTTCCAAAATAAAATTCAAGTATTAACGTAATTTTACAAGTTTCTAGAAGTAATTTTTAGTGAGAGAGAAATATTATTTATAAAAGCACATGGATTGTGATGTTGAATTTTTTATATTATTATTGGAATTCTGTTATAGTTTTTTTGCGTTAAAATTAGAATTTTAAAATATTTAAATTATTGCAATTAATATAAGTTTAAATTTAATGTTTTAATACATTTTAAATTATAATATTTATTGATATATATAATTTCATCAATGTTAAAAATTTCAATCTTTATTTAATAAAAAAAGAAATTACATAGCATTTAATTACACCATTCAAAAAGATTAAAGAGTTTCTCCGTCCAATGAAAAAAAATTACATAGACCATTCTACATTGATAATAATAATTAAAAAACCAATCTACATAACAATTAATTTACATTATTCAAAAAGATGTTAAAGAGAATCTCCATTCAACAAAAATCACATAGACCGTTCCACATGGCTAATCACCCTTTCACGGATAAAACAATAATAAAGACCATCTTAGTCTTCAAAATACACTCCAAGATAATCAATTATTAACATCTCAAAAAAAATATTATTCCAATTAGGGTCCATAAAAACTTCCAATATATGGAGAAGTACCAACATAATCAATTCTAAATATCTCTAAAAGAATATCATTCCAATTAGGCTACCTTTACCAGAAGATAAACATCCATTAACCCAAAAGCATGATGTAATCAATTTATATTGACTATAACACAACATTCTAAGAGTTGTTAACATTTTCAATGAAAAGATGAATATCAAAATATCTCTATGCCACTAAAACAAATGTAATTTTACTTAATAACATTTGAAGTTATGAAAAAAATAAACAAGTAGTAAGAAATTTTAATGTGTTTATTTATGTGATTTTAATTTTTATATGATGAGATTTTAGCTAATTTAACTTTCCTAAGTCTTCCAAATAAATTGAAATCAAAATAACCTATATTAAAGTAATGGAAATGCAATTTTTAAAAATTAGATAGTTTAAACTTCTTAAACACTAAGTGGAGGAGTAAGACCTTTAAGTTTAGTCTGAGAAATATTAGGAGATTGCAAATGTGCCAAGTACGTTATCTTGTTGGGTCCTTTGTTTATGAGAGAGATTTTGATCAATTTTGATAGAAAAAGAACCACAAAGATAAGAAACACAGGGAGAGAAGCAAATGGTTAAACAAAACAGAAATAGACAAACATAAAGAAGAAAGCAGTAAGGGTAAAAAAGAGTAGTTACATTTGGGCTTACCAAGGCCACAGAAGAAGGATCAAGAAGACGAATTTGAAAGAATCAAGTGAAAAGTGAACCAAGTAGTTAGCTTTATCAATATGGTTAAGTCATACCAAATCACATGAGCACGGATGAGATCAAAGGATGAAAGCTATATATAGTCGCTGAGATGGAGATACATAGCCACTGAGATGGAGCTACAAGGAAAGAGGTGAAAAGCACAGATGTCATTCTTGTTGGCTAGTTGAATTGTTTATGAATTAAACATTCAAGTACCACATTAATTGTCAACCAGGGAAAGTCTTTTTATTCCAAAGGCTACTACGTACTGTATGTACTTAAAATCTAAAAGCATTGAAAAGTTGTAGTATACGTGATTCTTACGCTATGTCATTACAGTACTTGTTAAAATAAAAGCAATTAATTAAAACTACAAATCTGGAAAGCGAAATGATGGATGCTCTGTTGGCAGAGGATCAGGACCCTATCCTCCAGGTGGGGACGTTCAGCACCTGCCCCTGTAATCAGATTTACTAATGCACACTGCACTCTCATTCACCGGTGAGAAACAAACTCAAGTGATTAATGAAACAGAGTACTAGCAAAACAGAGAATACCAGAGGTAATGCTATAAAATCCAAGCAGAGTACCAGAAAGAAACTATTGCACACTTACACACTTGACAAGAAAGTAAATGGGTGAATCTTGTGAGGAAGGTGGGCCCAGTCCCTCTCACAAGATTCCCCAGGAAAACGAAGACTGGATTAAGTGCTCAAAACAGTTTTATATTCATCTGCCAAAAAGGTTTGAATACAATAAAGTTCAGACTTGCTGATGTTCTCAAGATCTCTTCTTACAGACTGACCATAGACACTGACTAATCCCCTTTTCATGTAGATGTCTCCTCTTTATAGAGGAGACATCTATTACAATAAAGTATTACAGCCCATTCAGTTAACCCATCTTATCAAAAATAAGCAATTCAGAACGCTGTTACAACAGTATGATAATACGTTCTTTCTTGAGCTCTGGCTGTTACACAGTGGGTAACTGACTTCGACCGTCTTCTCGGGATCTTCATATTCCTTTGCCATTTCCCCATGCTGTTCCTGATTTAGGCCATGCTGACTGTGTTCTTCTTGCTTTAGACCTCTACTTGATTATGCCACGTCAGGGTTCTTTAAATAGTTGCCATCTGTTATTCGCGGCTGTTACAAAATAGCTTGCTTTAGGTGATTGTTGTTGCTGACTGTAGCAACTACGGAGTTGTTGCTTCTGGTGTTGCAGCAACTGCGTAGTTGTTGTTTCTGGTGTTACAGCAACTGCGTAGTTGCTGTTTCTGGTGTTACAGCAACTATACGTTATAATTCCTGCAAGCTTAAGGCAATTACTTGATAGTTTTAGTCAGCGTTTCCAAGGATAAATATAAAGATATTCACGAATATGCAATGAACAATTAAACATAGATATGTGGGAGGTTACTTCGTACCTTGGGGTCATTATGACATTATAAAATAAAAACTTTCAACTTATGACTGCAAAAGGATAATAATACGGCAAAAGATAAGGTCAAAAATAGGTCAATTCTGAGTCCCAACATCCCCCCCAACTGAAGAGATTGCATGTCCCCATGCAATGGCTACTCTGAGTCTGAGTCAGAGAACTGGGACGAACAATGCAGATTACTAAGACCATAGCTGTAGGGAGTAACATCAAACTTCCTTCTGAAACCACAAACAGTTTGTATATGCTTCCATGCTGCCGCTTCTTCTCTGTTAGAAAGTCCAAACTGGCCCTTATACTGATCACCAGACAACCATAAAAGTGGGAATTTAAATTTATAACACATCCAATTTTCAGCACAACGCTGCATGCATTCAATATACTGAGGTACCCTTGAAAGTGCTACCTGCAGATTTGATGGGTTATACGGGTGATATTCCTGCCTTTCTGCGGGGCAGTTATCCCAAAACAGTTTATTTGCTTTAACAGCCAAGGATGCTTTGGTCTTTACATAATGCTGACAGTCTGTTAGGACCTCTGTTTGCAGTTTCATGACATGATCCTTCATATCAGGATCGCTTACCATTTTTAAGTGTTGTGAAATGAAAGTGGCAGCGTTCTGTGGTTCAGCTCGAATCCACAGAAGACAATTCTGTTCGTTATGGTGGGCTGAGACATAGGCATTCTGCCAGGTAAGTTGATTAGCCAAAAAGGAGATGAAGGCTCTCAATTGTATGTCACCAACTACAGGTATCATGTTCATGTTCCTTTCTTCAGACACGGCCTCATTATGGAGGTATAGTTCACATAGCAGGTTTTGATCGCTTTTGGATGCCTCTGCAAAGGTCTGCATAAACTGCTCTGTTGTGACCACTTGATGAGGCCTCCCCTCTTTGACAGCCTTCAGCTGTATGAATGCAAGTCTTTCCCTCAAAAATGTAGCATAGTTAAAAGAGGGTTTCCTTGTGGCAAGCATTCTTTGACATAACTCAAACATCTGGGACATTCTGTCCTTCAGTTCCTTGATTTCTTTATACTGGGCCCTACACTGTTCCAATGCTTCCCAGTTCTTATAAGCATGATCAAACCAGGTCCCCTTTTGTTGTTCGAATGCTTTGCCTTGAGACTGCTGATATTCTCTCCACCACCTACCTTTTAATTCCTGAAAACTTTCTGTTTCTATACATGCATCACTAACAGTGGGGAGCTCTGTTTGTATACAGGCATCAATCAGGGTCATCTGCTCTGTTGAAGTGGGCTGGGATGATCCAGCATCTCTCTCTTCATCTCTGACTAGAGTTTCTTCCTCCTGTTGGACTAATCCATTTTGCTCCAAAGTGATTTTGGTGGACCGGGGTGAATCTGTCCCTTTTTCTTCGACTTCTCCTTGCTCCTTGGCAGTTTGACTGAGGCTGGGCGAATTCAATTCTTCTTTATTCCCTTCTGAAACTATTTTCTCTTCCTCCATAATAATCTGGGTAGGCCGTGATGAGTCTGTATCTTTTTCTTCTTCTTCTAGCTCCTTGGCAACTTGAATAGGGCTAGGTGAGTCCAGTTTTTCTTCATTTTCTCCTGAAATTATTTCTTCTTCCATAATAATCTGGGTAGGCCGTGATGAGTCTGTGTCTTTTTCTTCTTCCTCCATAATACTCTGGGTAAGCCGGGGTGAGTCTGTACCTTTTTCCTCATTTTCTTCTATGTCTTCTTCTTGTTCCATAACACTTTCAGTGTTTCTTTCTTCATTTCCTGGTTCTTGTGTAGCTTCTTCTTGCATAGCAGATTGGGTAGGCCGGGGTGAATCCTTGTTCTCCTCTTTCTTTTCTTCCTGCATAGTGTCAGCAAGCTCCTCTGTTTGTTCCTGTGCAGTCTCTGAAGAACTTACTGGTTCTTGTGTGTCAGTAAGCTCCTGGTCTTGTGCAGTTTCAGGTGAACTTACTGGTTCTTGTGTGTCAGTAAGTCCTTGATCTTGTGCAGTTTCAGGTGAACTTACTGGTTCTTGTGTGTCAGTAAGTTCTTGATCTTGGTCCTGCATGTTCTCTGGATGGCCTGTTGGTTCTTGTGTAGCAACAGGTCTCTCTGACTGCACTTCTTCTGAAGATCCTGTTGGTTCAGGTCTCTCTGTCTGCACTTCCTCTAAAGATCCTGTTGGTTCTTGTGTGTCAACAGGTCTTTCTGACTGCACTTCTTCTGAAGATCCTGTTGGTTCTTGTGTAACAACAGGTCTGTCTGTCTGCACTTCTTGTGAAGATCCTGTTGGTTCTTGTGTAACAACAGGTCTCTCTGTCTGCACTTCCTCTGAAGATCCTGTTGGTTCTTGTGTGTCAACAGGTTTTTCTATCTCAGCAGAGAATTGTGGGATTTCTATTTCTGCATCAGCAGACTCCTTTGTTTCATTTTCAGCAGCGGAGGCTTCCTTCATTGGTTCTTGTACTACCTTATATCCTACCTGAGTATATATTTCACCACAATTTGTACACATATATTCGTTATCTTTACTTTTCTCTACTGTAGATGCTACTCTTGCTAAAACATGCAGGCTAAATTCTTTCTGATATGCTTCCCTGACCCTTATTATCTCTTCCTGATAGTCCTGAATCTGAGATTTCAGAAACTCAATTTCTTCTTGTAGGGCGGGTATAGTAGGCTGATCCTGTGGGACAGTAGATTCCAGTGGAGGCAGAGGTTGTGCTTCGTCAATTTGATCAGTATTCCCCACAGGTGGTTCTTGTGTATCACCTGGGGTAGTGGCTGTTTCTTGTGTTGCAGCCACTTGGTCACTATCACTCTGGGTGTCGGCAGCTGGTTCTTGTGTATCAGCTGTCTTAAGATATGATGCCACGAAGCTATGAACACTCTGCATCTCAGCCTCTGTGGGTGAGGGAGAGGAGTTTCGAGGAGTGGCTGGAGTGCGGGTTCTTAAAGCGATGGGTGGTGAACTGGAGGAATTAGGGGATTCAACTACTACCGATTTTCGTTTTGGTAGAGAAGCAGGGAATTGAGGTGTTTTTCTCTTCCTGCTGGCCTTTAAGGTAGGGACAGTAGTCGGGGTAGTAGGTGCTTTGGTTGAAACCCTAGTTCTTCTTCTTTTTGCTGGGGTTTTCTTTACCTGCTGCATTTTTCGTTTAAGCTGAGTAATTGGGATATTATCGTCGGAATCATCAGTAGAAATACTGAGTATGGGAGCGGAAGGATTGGTTCTTTTGGGAGATGTGGTTAATTCCGCTGCTGCTTGTTCATTCTCACTAACATGCAGGGGTGTTTTCTGGGGTTGTTCGGGAATATGCTCTGTTTGCTGCGGGTTTTCCAAAGGGATTTGTTCAGGCATGTCGTCCGTTTGTTGAGGAAGCTCTTGGTCTTGCTGAGGTGTGTCCTCAGCTTGACGAAGAGTTTCCTCTTCTTGATGAGGACCTTCATGCTCAGGCTGTGGAATTCCTTCCTCCAGATGGGGATTAATGGGGGGTGGAGGGATGTTTAGAGCGAGAGCTCTGTTAATCAGCAATTGGGCTAAGCGATGGTGTTTTAGGGAGAGAACTGGATGCTTCGCTTTCATAGCATATCGTTACATATTTTTGAGACAACCCAGCAAATAATATGGCATGTTCAATAATTGACCATTTCTTAAGTGATTTAACAGGACGAAGTCGTGCTGGTAAATTACCTGGTAATGACCTTCGCACGTCAGATATTGCTTGACGAATTCAGTGACTTTTGGCCATGGTTGAGGTAACGACCGCAGTGCTACACCTCTGCCCTTGGTTTCTACTTCCTCGCCTGGTTGGAGAAAGTCTTGCTGTGCATTCAGGATCAGGTGCTTTCTGATGAACCACCGTGTGCCAGTGGCTGGTAGTCCGGTGACTTCAGCTATGATTTCTTCCGTGACTGGAACTTGAATTCCTTGGACGATAGAGAATCCTTCTGTCAAATTGCATGTGAATTCCAGGACTTGCTGCTCGTCAAAGTCCGGAAGTCTCCTGAAATACTCTATCCATCCAGCTTGCAAGACAATTTGGTAAATTTCCTGAAAGAGTTCCAGGACTGCTGTCGTGCCTGGTTCATGAGTAATGAGGGTTCCTCCCATGGCTATTGTCTCGGTGAATCTTCAGAATTCAGAGCCGAGCTACCGATTTCAACTCAGAGTATACATCACAAATGGTAACATGCCGTAGCTTTTACATACGACCGGGAGAATTAAGGGTGGCGGTGGTTGGCGTGGTTTGTCATTATGAGAATTGCTTTGGTAATCCCCCCCCCTTCCTACGTGTAAATGATATGATTGGGAATGCAATCATTTGATGGACCTATCAACCTTTTTCCGCTTATCTATTATTTAATGCTCATTCATAAACGTGCGTACCTTCGTACTTTACCTTTTTGATCGCTGCGTCAAAAAGTCTTTTCTTGTCTTCTGTCAAATTATAATAATTACCGCGGATCTGAAAGCACGGGAATATGGGTGATTTGTAATGATAATGACGGGAAGTGATAGTAAGGTGCTGTAATCATCACGAGAGGTGGTATATTTTATCAGGATTTGTTCGTGAGGGAATTTTGCTGGGAAGGATATTTCGTGATCGGGAAGCAATATCGTGGCACCGGGACTGGTGTTGCAGCAACAGAAAATTACCGTTGGGGCAACAGGGATTGGGGGAAAACGTTTGTGAAAACGGGGAATGTGCTGGAGTAATGGAACTAGTGTTGCAGCAACAGGGATGGTGTTGCAGCAACAAGGATAGTGTTGCGGCAACGGGAAATGGTGTTGCAGCAACAGGGATGGTGTTGCAGCAACGGGAAATGGTGTTGCAGCAACAGGGATGGTGTTGCAGCAACGGGAAATGGTGTTGCAGCAACGGGAAGTGGTGTTGCAGCAACGGGAAGTGGTGTTGCAGCAACAGGAATTCGGAGTCCACACAGTAATTCCTTTCGAGACTTTTGTTCTCAGCTATTTCCCAATGCTAACACCTGCAAAATACTGAAATGTAATATCGCAATCCTTGGCAGGATTTATTAGTTTCTAAGAAAAAAGAATGTCTAATCCTAAAAATTACATAAATAATAGAAATTCAAGTGCTTTGAGGGACAGCAAGTTCCCCTGGAAAAGAATATTGTTTTATTGCCATGCAAGTGGCTTTAAAGTCCTCTTTGGAAACCGGTCGCTGATATAACCGAAGTCGGTAGCCGTTCACTAACAGTGGTGTTCTGCTTCCATCAATTGTTAAAAGTCTAACCGTTCCATTTGGGAAAACAGTATCCACTTCGTACGGCCCTAACCATCTTGTTCTCAGCTTCCCTTGAAAGTTCTCGAAACGTGAATCATAAAGTAGAGCCCAGTTACCTTTCTGGAACTGCTTTTGCTTGATAGTTTTGTCATGCCATCTGCTCCTTTGTTGTTGTATCATAGTTGTTTGATGGACGGCATCCAGTCCTTTCTCATCCAATTCCTGCAATTGCTGCAACCTGGCTGTCTGTGCATCAGTTAAATCAAGGTTAACAGCTAAGGCAGTTCTTAAGGTTTTAATCTCAAACTCTACAGGAAAAATAGCATTCTTTCCAAAAACCAATTCATAGGGTGAAAATCATGTTGTGTTTCTCCAAGTGGTTCTGTAGGCCCAAAGAGCCTCGGGCAAGCGCTGGAACCAGTTCCTTCTATTCTCCTTTATCGTTTTTGTTAAGATAGCTTCTATGACCTTGTTGGTGCTTTCCACCTGCCCATTTGCTTGGGGGTGGTATGGTGTGGTCATCTTATGCTTGATATGATATTGTTGGAGCGTATCTTTGAAACCATGAGAATTGAAAGGAGGTCCTCCATCAGTGACTAATTCTCTGGGTAGTCCAAATCTAACAAAGATTTCCTCAAATAAGAATGTTAGTACTGCTTCTTCATTAGCTTTAATGAGTGCTTTGGCCTCTACCCATTTAGTCATGTAATCTGTGCATACTAAAATATAAACTCTTTGATTAGATGGAGGATTAATGGGACCTACGAAATCTAATGCCCATTTCTCAAAGGGTTCGAGAGTTACCTGTGGGTTGAGTGGCATTTCATCCCTATGGTTGGGTTGGCCCATTCTTTGACAGCTGTCACAAGCCTTCACATATTTTCTAGCATCTTTAAAAAGTGATGGCCAGTAATAACCCATTCTAAGTACCTTGTGAGTTGTTCTTTTATCTGCAAAATGTCCTCCACAAGGACCATCGTGACAAGCTTTCAATATATCATAAATCTCATCTTCCCCAACGCATCTCCTAATTTCTTGATCTATTCCTATGTGGAACAGACACCCGCTTATCCAGCTGTACCTAGCACTTTGCTGGATGATCTTCCTTCTTTCCTTGTGTGATAGGTGTGATGGTAATTTTCCTACAACTAGATAATTGGCAATGTCTGCATACCAAGGTGAGTGAGCAGATACTGCAAATAGATACTCATCAGGAAAAGAATCATCTACTGGAACATTTTCATCAGTTTTTAAACGAGAAAGAAAATCAGCAACTACATTTTCTTTTCCTGGCCTATCTACAATTGTGATATCAAATTCCTGTAATAGTAATAACCACCTGGTGACTCGAGCATTTGTAATTGATTTATTCATTAAATACTTGATGGCCGAGTGGTCAGTATGCACAAAGGTAGTATAGCCAGTAATATAATGCTGAAATTTATTAATAGCATAAATAACTGCTAAAAATTATTTCTCAGTTACTGTATAATTTAGCTCAGCTAGTGTCATGTTTTTGCTGATGAAATAGATAGCATAGGGGAGATTGTTTTCTTCCTGACCCAGGACAGCTCCAATTGCCGTATCTGAGGCATCAGAGGAAATATGAAAGGGTAATGCCCAATCAGGTCCTCTCAAAATAGGAGCTGCGGACAACTGATGCTTAAGTTTATTGAATGCATTCTCACAGTCATCAGTCCACTTGAATTCAGCATTTTTCATTAATAACACAAACAAAGGAGAAGCTATTTTAGAAAAATCCTTAATGAATCTTCTGTAATATCCGGCATGTCCTAAAAAACTTCTCACCTCAGTTTGTGTTTTGGGGATAGGAAGGTTCTGAATCACCTGAATCTTAGCTGGGTCGACTTGAATTCCTAAAAATGAAATGAAATGACCTAATACAATACCCTGATTCATCATCATATGGCACTTTTCAGTGCTTAAAGCAAGGTGTGCTTCTATGCACCGCTTAAGTACTTTTTCAAGGTTTTGCAGAGCATCTTCAAAGGTCACTCCATAAGGAGTAAAGTCGTCCATGAATATTTCTAATGAATCGTTTAACATATCAGAAAAGATTCCTATCACCGCTCTTTGAAATGTTGCTGGAGCGTTACACAACCCAAATGGAAGTACTCTATAAGCAAAGGTTCCCCATGGGCTGGTAAATGTGGTTTTGTCCTGATCCTGGGGTGCAATCCTAATTTGGTTGTATCCACTAAACCCATCCAAGAATGAGAAGAATTTCTTACCTGCTAAATTATCCAATACTTGATCAATAAAGGGTAAAGGGAAATGATCTTTCTGGGTTGCTTTATTTAATGATCTATAGTCTACACATACTCGCCATTTCCCATTCTTCTTTGGTACAATTACGAGTGGAGAAACCCACTCACTGTCAGATATTGGATATATAAATCCTGCATTTAAAAGTTTTTGGAGTTCCTCCTTCACAATTTCTCTAAGGTTAGGGTTCATTCTTCGCTGGGGTTGACAGACTGGCCAGGATCCCTCCTTAATATAAATACGGTGAGTACATAATTCAGGGGAGATCCCTTTCATGTCTGTGTAGTCCCATGCAAATGCCTCTTTGTTTGCTTGGAGTAACTTTATTAATTTCTGTTTTTCATCATCAGTCAAATCAGGATTTATATTCAGTGTTTTACCAGGTTCAATTTCAACTGTTGTGCTCTTGGAAGGGTTGCCTAATGCTGTCTGGCATAAGTTTTCGTCTTTCATATTCTGCTGGGATTCAGGTTCTAGGATTGCAGCGAAGTGGTTAAATGTTTCTGGATTAACCGAAGAGGGTTCAGAAATAAAACTGCTAATTAGTTCATCTTCGGTGGAGTCTTTAAAAGTCAAAGCTTGTCCAATAGTTAATATCGGTTGGGTTTCCTCATCCTCATAGTCTACCCATACAGAATTGTCACTGTTAATCATGGGAGTGGCATGAGGATAGAGGGTCAGCTGTTTAGTTTCTTTTCCATTGGAGATGGTCATTGATCCAGATCTACAGCTGATGAAAGCATCTGCTGTAGCCAACCAAGGTCTCCCTAGAATAAACGGATGACCCCCCAACTTTGTTTTAGTTTGTAATACCACAAATTCAACCGGGTAATTCCAGGATTCTACAGAGATTATAAGGTCTTCAATGACCCCTTCAGGTTTAATCGTAGAACGGTCAGCTAATTCTAAGATAGTTGGAGTTTCCCTGATAAAGTTTTTTAGTTGGAGCAATTGAGTTGTTTCGAGTGTCATGATATTTATTGCAGCTCCTAAGTCTACTAAGACTTTAGAGATAAAGGTTTTTCCGACCTGTACTGTTACTGTAGGGTGACCAGGGTCACCATACTTCACAGGATAATCTTTTTCAGTCATTAAGGCAGTTAATTCCCCCATCACATGAACTGTGAGGGGGTCTTTAGCCTTCCTTCCAGGTTTTTTTACACAAATGTCTCTAATAGTTCTAGCATATATAGGAACATCCCTTAGTGCTTGCAATAATGGGATTTTGACATACAAGTTCTGTAGCTCTCCTAAAAGATTGAAGGTAGGTTGTTCAGGTGTTTTAGTGAGAGTCAGCCTTTCAGGGAATGGCGGATCTATTGTTTGATCATTATTGTTAGGTGTTTATTCTGTTGTTTCAGCACTATGGTTAGCTGGTTTCTCTTTTCTAGCCTCTTCTTTGTCAGAGTCCGTGATATCATCTATAATAGGTTCGACTATTCTCCCTGAACGAAGGTGAATATCATTACATTGCAGGGGAGAGATAGGCTGATTTTGAATGTCAATAACTTGCAGGGCTTTATTATTATTTGGATTGGGGTTAGGTTGTACAGGCAGCTGTGGTCTCATTGCCTGATTATTCGGAGGATTATTAGATGGTAAGGAAAGAGATTGTTGTTGTTGAGGAAAAGGTATCTGTTGGGCTGCCCAGTTTGGATTCCATTGATTAAAGTATGGTTGCTGGGGAGCCCAAGGATTCCATATAGTAGGGTCAGGAAAAGGAATATTTGGTTGCTGCATAAGTGGAAAGTTCATTGTGTTGAAGGGTGGGTATTGCATTTGATTCATGGGTGGGTAAAAAGGAGGATTATTATTCCAACGATTGAATGTTGTATTAGAGCTCATACCTTGTCTTTGCGGCCATTGCCTCCTCTGTGTCATCAGGTACACTGCTTCAGCTTCTTCTTCAGTTGTCTGCAGTGCTGCTTTGATTCCAGGCAGAGAGGGGCATTGCTGTGTTTCATGATCCTTCTCGCAGATTGTGCATATAGGTATCTTGTCCAGTGGGCATTCTCTGAGTGGATGTTTTTCTCTGCATTTTGAACAGAAAATTGCCAGAGCAGCTTCTGCTTTTGCCTGTTTCTTCTTAACCTGCAGATCATCAATTTGTGAAGCAAAGGAACTTAGCATTTCAGTTTTAAATTCTTCTAATAAGTTACCTATCTCAGCTCTTGTTGCTCCTCCACTGGCTGACTTCTGAACTCTTGAATACACATTATCTCTGCTTTTTGATCTACCTGTCGCTCCCCTTGAACACCGCATGCAGAGCTTAATAATTTTATCAAAGGGTTCTTTGGAAATGTCCCCTTTCCCAAGCATGTTCAACATGTCCAGGCAGTCATCTCTTACCCCTTTCAGCAGTATGGTCTTCAAAATATCTTTACTCATATTAGGATGATCAGACCGCTGCAGATTATACTGTAATCTTTCCATGAAATCTTCCAAATTCTCGTCCTCTTTCTGGTCCGGCAGTAGTCTTGATACTTGGCCAGAAATCCCTCTTTCATCTGGTCCCAGGTGGTGATTGCCTGAGCTCCTAAGCTCATAAACCACCTCAATGCGTTCCCTTTTAGTGTTGCTGAAAACAGCTTCAGCTTCTGATTAGGACTTATGTAATCATAGCTTCTACACAGTATGTCGAATTCAAAGAGGAATTCGCCTGGGTCTTCGAAGGATAACCCATGAAAATTGGGTAATGCCGAGAGTGGGATGTTTTTCATGGGGGTTGTTCCTCTCGGGAGCTCCCCAATAGGGAATTCCAGGGTAGAGAGCGAGTTTTCCCCTCTCCCTTCTGCTCTGTTATCCTCCATTGGTCTTTTCCCTGAATCACTCGCTTTATCTTCTGTGTCTTCTGTTTCTTCAGATTCTTCTACCAGTTCCTCAATGTACTCTGGTGCTTCCAGCTTCCTTTCAGGTCCTATTACTTCCTCCATCTGTTGGTCTGTTTGTGAGCAGTATTGGATCTGAGGTCTCCGGGAACTCGTCCTCTGTGATGCTTCGTCCTTAGAGATGATTTCGTCGATGTAAGTCTTCCTTCCTCCTTTGCCGCCTGTAAAATTAGGTTTCTTGCGTCCTCTCATACACCTGTTATTTTCACAAAGAAACCATTAATGCTTTTAGAATTCTTTAGTTGCCTTCCCCGGCAACGGCGCCAAAATGTTGGCTAGTTGAATTGTTTATGAATTAAACATTCAAGTACCACATTAATTGTCAACCAGGGAAAGGCTTTTTATTCCAAAGGCTACTGCGTACTGTATGTACTTAAAATCTAAAAGCATTGAAAAGCTATAGTATACGTGATTCTTACGCTATGTCATTACAGTACTTGTTAAAATAAAAGCAATTAATTAAAAATACAAATCTGGAAAGCGAAATGATGGATGCTCTGTTGGCAGAGGATCAGGACCCTATCCTCCAGGTGGGGACGTTCAGCACCTGCCCCTGTAATCAGATTTACTAATGCACACTGCACTCTCATTCACCGGTGAGAAACAAACTCAAGTGATTAATGAAACAGAGTACTAGCAAAACAGAGAATACCAGAGGTAATGCTATAAAATCCAAGCAGAGTACCAGAAAGAAACTATTGCACACTTACACACTTGACAAGAAAGTAAATGGGTGAATCTTGTGAGGAAGGTGGGCCCAGTCCCTCTCACAAGATTCCCCAGGAAAACGAAGACTGGATTAAGTGCTCAAAACAGTTTTATATTCATCTGCCAAAAAGGTTTGAATACAATAAAGTTCAGACTTGCTGATGTTCTCAAGATCTCTTCTTACAGACTGACCATAGACACTGACTAATCCCCATTTCATGTAGATGTCTCCTCTTTATAGAGGAGACATTTATTACAATAAAGTATTACAGCCCATTCAGTTAACCCATCTTATCAAAAATAAGCAATTCAAAACGTTGTTACAACAGTATGATAATACGTTCTTTCTTGAGCTCTGGCTGTTACACAGCGGGTAACTGACTTCGACCGTCTTCTCGGGATCTTCATATTCCTTTGCCATTTCCCCATGCTGTTCCTGATTTAGGCCATGCTGACTGTGTTCTTCTTGCTTTAGACCTCCGCTTGATTATGCCACGTCAGGGTTCTTTAAATAGTTGCCATCTGTTATTCGCGGCTGTTACAAAATAGCTTGCTTTAGGTGATTGCTGTTGCTGACTGTAGCAACTACGGAGTTGTTGCTTCTGGTGTTGCAGCAACTGCGTAGTTGCTGTTTCTGGTGTTACAGCAACTGCGTAGTTGCTGTTTCTGGTGTTACAGCAACTATACGTTATAATTCCTGCAAGCTTAAGGCAATTACTTGACAGTTTTAGTCAGCGTTTCCAAGGATAAATATAAAGATATTCACGAATATGCAATGAACAATTAAACATAGATATGCGGGAGGTTACTTCGTACCTTGGGGTCATTATGTCATTATAAAATAAAAACTTTCAACTTATGACTGCAAAAGGATAATAATACGGCAAAAGATAAGGTCAAAAATAGGTCAATTCTGAGTCCCAACAATGCTGTTGAAATTTGAGCTGAAGTCCCTTGTTATGTATTATGTTGTAATTTTGTCCATATAGTTGAATAAGTCCTTAATAGATTGTGTGTTGCTTTCATAGATCTCTGATGTAATGGTTTGGATTTTGGGGTTTAATAAAAGAAGAATGTTGCAGGGATTTGTGTTTATGATTACATATGTTTGAATGTATCATATTGAAAGACCCATTTTAAAATTTTATAATTCCTTGTTAACTCATCTTTTGTATTCTTTTTTTATCGTGTGAGTGTTTTCTAAACATTTGTCAATGTCTACAAGATTGCTGTTTAATTTAATTAACGAAATGAATCTTGTTCCTTTCTAAAATCCCAACAAATCACTTAATAGTCTCGGCACACCTTGAGTGAGACTTTTCTCCCTTACGGAGGAATGAAAATGTTGACGTTATGCTAGATTATGACGAACTCCTTTGTTGGAACCCTATGGTCGAACCTTATGGTGGAACCCTGGGTTAACACTAAAAACTATTCAGCCAACAAATGGTTATGTTGTTGGGACATAAAGATCAACTGAGGTTATATATAATGGTAACATGGATTCTCAAGAGTAGCATCTGTGAGTGGTGGGAAGAGAAACGCGACTAATTTGACTTTCAACAAGCTGAGTTATAATAGAATAACCTAGAGTGGGTCAGGGAAGAAATCCTTTTTGCAGGGTCTGCATGTGATTAATACAAGATCCTCTGGTGTAAATTCACTGATGAGCTATTCCATTGGTTGAGTAGATTACAACTCAAATCAAGAACTAGGAGACTTGGCTGAATATTCTGAACCTGGACCACAACTGATTTGGTTGCCTTACATCGGTTGGATAACGAAATAACTAGGGTTATTGATTTATGGGTCTAAGCCATATTGGAAGGTTATATCATTGAATATTCTATGGAGAACCTTCAAACATTTTTTAAAGCTAAGGAAGTGCTTAATTATGGGTTGTAAGGTACATTGCTCAAAGAAATTCCCTTCTAGATTAAGGTTCTTAAGGTGGAAGAGAAACTACCGTTGTTCCAAGAAACCAACATGGCAACGTAAAATCCTGCTACTAGGGGTAGGGTTTTGGGAGAGATGTTTCCTATTTACAAAAGATGGGGTGAAATTGCAATGGATGCAAACGAATTGTGGAAGGCATTGATTTTAGGGAACTTAGTGTTGAAACTAACAACAAGAAATGTTAAAATAACATCAAGAAAAATCCTAATTTAGTTTGTCCTTGAATTAAATTGGGAATAAAATTGTAATTCAACATCTCATGAAAACTAGTAATACTTAACTAAGTTAATTTGACTTAGTTGGCTCATTCAATTTGAGTTGAGGGTCTAACTAGAGTCATGTAGAGTGTCTGTTACAATTAGGAGAACTAGTTGAGTTTATTTTGAGTTGTAATTATTTAATTCATTCTAACGAGTTAAAGTAATTTAAACTAGTTCCAACCGATGAAGGAATTAGTGGGAGGTCCAGTAGTGGGGTGTAACTTGTATTAGTGGGGTGTAACCTACACTCGATTGTGGTGCTTCCTCATGTACAGTGTGGTGCTTCTTTTCAAACAGTGGGGTGTAACCTACAGTAGTGGGGTGTAACCTACAGTAGTGGGGTGCAACCTGCAAGAGTGGGGTGTAAGCTGTAGTAGTGGGGTGCAGCCTGCAGTAGTGGGGTGCAACCCTTAGTAGTGGGGTGCTTCCTACAGTTATCAACCAATAAACTGAATATGCACTCATAATTAACTCATGCATTTCAGATCAAAGAAAGACCCAATTGAGATTGGAGTTCAAGGAAAGTGTACTATCAGTTGTAAAATAATCTAAATTAAACAGATGGTGCATGCAATCAGAAGAAGGCTTGAAATAAATCATTCATTAATTAGAAAACTCATTAAATTTATTCATTCAAATTTCCTTTAAAAGGAGGAATGAAACCACATGTTTAATCATTGTTTTGGTGAGAACGAGTTGGTGAGACCAAGCAATAGGAAGCACAACTTTGTGCGTGGAGCTTGTGAGAGAAAGGTGTGACAAGAGAAGCTTGTGCATAGGTTGCTAGTGAGATTGATATAGATAGTGAATAGGTTGCTTGGGCTTGTGAAAAGCATTGTAATCTTCTCTTATTTTCTTATTAATGCAATAAACAGATAGAAGGGGTTTTTTAGCTGTGGCATTCCCCAAAAAAATCGTTGTGTTATGTGTGATTGAATTATTTCTCTTATATGCTTCGTGGTTTCATCGATCAATTATTGTTTCCACTGATGAGTAGAGTAGATTCAAGTCCATTGTTTTAGCATATTACAATCAACAATTTGAATCTACAAGGAATTTCCACATGGTATTAGAGCTAGATTTGTAGAAATTTCTACATGGTATCAAAGCTAGATTTGTAGAAATTTATACATGGTATCAAAGACGAAATCATTATAGAATAGGAGAATTCAAGTTTGTCTTTTGCAAGAGAAATCGAATTTGTAGTATCATAATTAAGAGCCAGCAGGATGTCGTTCTACAAATTGAGACTTGAATATGCCCTTGAGGGCAGTTCAGACTATTTTTCTTTGAAGGACAAGATGGAGGCAGTGTTGGAAGACAATGGGCTTAAGGAATTCAAAGAAAAAGATATTCCTAATCCAGTTGATGCTCAAGATTTTGCAGAATGGAGAAAATGTGGGGCAAAGGCAAAAAGGATTATCTTATAAGGAGTTCGATATCATATTTTCTCGAACCTCCATGGTAAGGAAACAACATTTTCAATGTGGAAGGCCTTGATAGACCTGTTTCAAAATAGAAGTGACCACAGGAAGCTGACACTGAAGGACAGGCTTGGAAAGAACAAGATGGAGAAGGGTGATGCATTCCTGAAGTACTTGACCAAGTTCACCCAATGTCAGGATGAGCTTGTGTCAGTGTTACAGTTGTTGAAGATGATATGGTGAGCCTAGCACTTCTAGGCCTTCTCAATAGCTAGCACAACTACCAAGTATCAGTTAATGGGAGGGAGAAGCTACCAGAGTGGGAGTGTTTTTGGTCTGAATTGGTACAAGAAGAGATTTGGCGGAACACCAAAGAGGGGACCTCATCCAAAGAAGTGGAAGAGGATTTTGCATTATTTAGCAAAGAAAAGAAATCCAAGGGAAAAAGTCCCAAGGCGAGGAGGGAAAGAATTAATACTTGTCCAACATCAAGTTTCTCAATGTCACGAGTTTGGGCACTATGCCACGAAATGTCCACAGAAGAAAGCAAGCAAGAAGGATCCTGGAGTAGCAGCAACAGGTGAAGCTTTAGCTTCATAATTTAAACTTGATTGTACTCTCATTTCATGCATGGAAAGCATAATAAGGAGAAGCATGTGGTATCTCGAAAATGGTGCCTTGTTCCATATGATGGGGAATATAGATCTCTTCAGTGACTTGGAGGAGAAAGACCTCGGGTACAACATAGAGTTTGGGTATGATGGGAGGTATAGTGCGACGGGTATCAGTTCAGTTACTTTTCATAGGGAGTCTAACTCCCCTCTCAGACTCACAGATGTGATGTATTTCTAGGACTAAATAAGAATCGTGTTTCCTTCGCAGTATTGGAAGACCGTGGCTACAATGTGATATTTAGTAAAGGAAAGGTTTTCCTTAGACACGTTGTCATTGGCCAGGTGAAGAAAATCACTGTGTGAGTCAAGAACCTGCATGCACTTGAGGTACAAGATGCATGCAAAGCCTTGAAGAGTGAGGAAAAGGTTAGAGACTTGGTGGTTGAGAGGGAGCATGAATTACCTCTCAACATGCAGCCTAAGAAGCAGCCTTAGAAAGTTGTGGAGCAACCGTATTTGGAGAATGTTATAGACATATTTGGGCATTGCAAACCCAATCACATATGTCCATAAACCAAGGGCTTCTAAGTCCCTAAAAGTGTTGTTTCATACCCTAAAGGAGCAACGTCAGCTGATTACATCATCTCCCAGAAGTTTTCCATGAAAAACCACTCAGAACTGGTCAAAGCAAGATCATACAGACTTCCCAGTGCAAAGGGTGTGATGCATCTCACCTGCCAAATGCAAAAAGTGTGATGCATACTGGAAAACCCTTCTGTAGGGTGCAATGAGCGAAAGCAGACAAATGGCACAAGCAGTTTGCTAGGTGGAGACCCTGAGAATCTTATAGAAGCTGCTCATTTGACACTTGTCTTCCTAAGTTCGCCCAAGGATGAGTAAGGGATCATGAAATCTCCAAGTGGAACCAAGAACTATCAGAGAGATGACACTAATCAAAATCCCAGAAGCTGACTCACCCCCTGCAAATATCTATAAATGGATCCCTCATCCCAAAGATCCAATGGTTGGAATTTGGTAATTTGCAAAGAGGTGCTACTGGTTTCTCCTTGAAGACATTGTTGGGTGATCTTTCTTTGTGTGAGGTGAAGAGGGCTTTCAAGCTAGGAGGATGGCGTTGGGTCAGACCAAGTGGTTGTAATCCTCTCTTCTACTACTTTTACTAATAAAGCTATTTGAGTTTTCCTCCATATTCTTGTGTATCTCTGAATATTGTGTTGATATATGCATTTGTATGGTCAATATATATCTGATCCTATATTGTTTACAGTGAAAGATCTCTGTGCTTTGATGGTATTATGCTGCTGTGAATCTACAGGTGCTCTTTGAAGCGGGACAAGTAAGGAAGCAGTGGCGAGATTATGTCAAAGGGGAAAGGAAACAAGCAAGGAGCCAAGTGGAAGATTGAGGTTGGTACTCTCTGCTTCTTTATCATATCTCTCTTGTAAAGGAAAAACAAGTGACTTTAGTATGTTTGTTTCTAAGATAGCTACCCATCTTAGTGGGACTAGCAGCTCTGAATAGACACTAGATTTCCCGATAAAAAAATGGCGACTCCGCTGGGGAGCGATTAGTTTGATTGCTTGTCTCTATTTCTTTGATTCATAAACCACAGACAGAGCCTGAAGTTAAGCCAGCTAGCCTTCGAATTGCATTTTCTATGCAAGTGCAAAGTAGATCAATGTTGCTTTAGTCAATCTCTGGGTTTGTTTATGAACTGAACAATTGACTTGCAAACATCCTAAGTGCCCTAAAGGTAGCTTGAGTAACCTCATTAGATCAGCCCTCGTACTTTGTAGTTACTGACTATCATTTTCTCGGCCTAAATCCTTGAACTAAACTGCAAATTGTGACCAAAAACCAAGTTAAAGTCTCGTCCCTGGACCATCGAACCTTGTCTTCTTGGCAATCTAGATGCATCGCACCTCCCATGTGCAGTAGGTGAGATGCATCCCTGTTTCCATGTGTTACAGGTGCGATGATCAGATAAGACTAGTTTTGCCTCCAGATTTTGGTTTTTTCTTCACTCTCTTCAGCTTTACTCAGGAGTTTTGCTATCTGTGATTAGTAGACCACTATTGAAACCCCCTTTCTTTGCATCATCCGACCTCCATTGTACAAAGATTTGTGAATGTTTTTTTTGTATTTTTTGTCATTCACAGTTCTCATTTACAAAATAGTAGCTTAATCGGACTGTCGTCTTTTGATTTGAAAGTGTCGCAAGTGTCATTTTCAGTCAAGGAAAATAATCCTTCACTTTTTGATAGTCGATTACACTGTTACTCTTGTATTTGGTCTAAATTAGTAGTATTTCAAGTGTCAAAAGTAGTTTTCAATTCAAAATCGAAAAGTGTCATCTTGTCTCCTTTTCGTTTCTTGAAAAGAAAATCATTAGTACTGTTGCTTTGAAAGAAGGAATAATTCAGATTTGTACTTAGCATTCCTTTTGTCATTCACACATTAAGAAAGCAAAAAAAAATACATGCATGTGCATTTTCATTTAGACTGCTTGTTGATTTTGATTTAGGATAGTGCATCTAGTGTGTTCTTGATGCTCTATGTTGAAAGGAATTCATTTCTCTTTCCTTAGTAGCTAGGATTTTCATTGCAAAAAGAAGATTAAACGAATGTTTGTCATCTTAGATTGCATTTTAGGAATTGTATATCTACATCACATGGTGAAACTTAAAGGCGAACTTCTTAAGAAAGATCAACTATAAAATAAATTCAATGAACATAAAAACGCTTTGGAACCTAACGCACAACATTTAGAAGTCTAGGCTAGAGACATATTCCGGCGTCGTAAAGCCTAGTAACTGTCGCTTTCATCGTAGGTTGGGTGATTCCTCCTCTTTGAGACGACAAGTGCCAATAAGGACTTGTGCTCCCACGTACCATCGAGTATATATTGGGAGACCGTAATAGGCTATATCCTTTATCCTTAGGAAGCCGTGTCTGCCGCCCTATCGATCGCAATGCACTGAACACAACATTCGTGAAGATTGACTGCCGTACCATAAAAATTATTCTGCAATTTTGTGATTGGTTTGGTAATCCCTCTGTCTAGATTTCCAGAGTAGTCTCTTTCATTCCTTTTGTTATGAAACCAGCTCAAGAAAAGATAGATCAACGCCTTAGAATTCAGCCTCTTCGAGGGGGAAACCTCCTTTACATTACATAAATGAACAATTCTTGGATGATACAAATGACAAAACCTCCTTTCTATATATAGGAGTCTAAGGAGTCACAATATAATCCAGCCGACCTAACAATAATAATATAAAGCCACAAAAATAACAATAGAGGGATTCTATGGGGCACATAAATAACAATATGGGGGTAATAGGGGCACAACAATATAAATAAGGGGTATAACTACAATAGTAATGGGGTAATCACTAGTATTATAGGGACCCAACATGCCCCTCTCCTTCAAAAAAGTGTTGTCCTCAACGCTTGAGTAGTTTTGGATACTTCTGCATAAAATTCTCATCCTCCCATGTGGAATCTTCAGCGGATAAGTTCTTCCACTTGATAAGATACTCTGAAATTGATCGATTTCGTAGCTGTCGAGTTCTTGTTTCTGTGACTGCTTCCGGTTCCAATATAATTTTTCCTTCCTCGTCAAGTTCTGGCAATATTGTTTGAATTGGGAGCTTGTCGCCTATAACCTTCTTTAAACATGAAACATGGAAAACTGGGTGCAATCGAGAAGCTGCAGGAAGCTCCAATTTGTATGCCATAGTACCAATCTTTTGCAACACCTTGTACGGACCATAATACTTTGGTGATAATTTATTATCCTTCTTAGCTTGCTTTAGGGACATTTGCTTATATGGTTGTAGCCGTAGGAATACCCAATCACCTACATCAAAACTTCTTTCACTGCGATGTTGATCTGCCTGTTGTTTCATTCTATTTTGTGCCAACACGAGGTTATCCTTTAAGAGTTGGAGGACTTGTTGTTGATGTTCGATGTGATGTTCCACTGCCTGAACCTTAGAATTTTCTCTTAAATATGATGTGATGGATGGTGGTTGATACCCATAAAGTGCCATAAATGGGGTCATTTTTGTTGCTGTATGGAAGGAAGTGTTATACCACCATTCAGCCAGAGGCAACCATTTGACCCATTGTGTCTGTTTATCAGATACAAAGCAACGAAGATATCCTTCCAAACATTTGTTTACTATCTCAGTTTGCCCATCAGATTGAGGATGATAAGATGAGCTATGAGCTAACTGAGTACCAAGACAAGAAAATAATTCTGTCCAAAAATTTCCAGTGAAAATGGGATCTCTGTCACTTACAATAATCTTTGGGTTTCCATGTAGCTTTTGAACTGTTTCCATAAATGCAGTAGAAACTGTACTGGCTTTAAATGGATGTGATAATGCACAAAAGTGTGCATACTTGGTAAGTCTGTCAACTACCACCATGATGACACTCTTTCCCTCAGACTTGGGTAAACCTGTGATAAAATCCATTGAAACCTCCTCCCAACGTTGGCTTGGAATGGATAAAGGTTGTAATAGACCCGGTGTCTTAATTGTTTCAACTTTATTTTGTTGGCAAACCAAACATTCCGCCACAAACTTTTGAATATCTGATTTAAGGCCATCCCAAAAAAATTCCTTCTTAACCCTGTGGTAAGTTTTTAAAAATCCTGAGTGCCCTCCTAAGGGAGAAGTGTGCAATTCCATAAGAATCTTTTGTTTTAGCTGGGAATTCTTACAGAGGTATAAGCGATCTTTGTACCATAACGAATCATTTTGCCAGCTAAATGTATCAGAAGTACTGGAATCTTGTTGTAGCTTTCGAATAAGTGCCCACACTTCTTCGTCATTCTTCCATTCCTCCCTTGCTTCGTTTATCCAATCTGGTTGGATAATAGAAATGGCACACAACAATGCTTCCACATCCTCATCCTTTCTTGAGAGTGCATCTGCCACCACATTTTGCTTCCCTTTTTTGTAGATGATTTCAAAGTCATAACCCAACATCTTTGTGACCCACTTTTGTTGCTCTTCAGAGGATAATCTTTGTTCTAAAAAGTATTTAAGGCTATCATGATCCGTTTTTACCTTGAAGTGTCTTCCCATTAGGTAGGGTCGCCATTTCTTAAGTGCATGGAGTATTGCCAACATTTCCTTCTCATAAATAGCTTTGCTTAAAAACTTTCCCTTGATTGGACGACTTTCAAAAGCAATGGGTCTTTCATCTTGCATTAGAACAGCACCAATTCCATTTCCTGAAGCATCACATTCCACAATAAAGGTTTTTGTGAAGTCCGGTGTAGCTAAGACCGGTGCTTGGCACATTGCCTCTTTAAGATGTTCAAAGGCCTTTGTTGCTTCCGGAGTCCATGAAAATGAATCTTTCTTCAATAATGTTGTTAGAGGTGCTGCTATTCTCCCATAATTCTTAACAAACTTGCGATAATACCCTGTCAACCCAAGAAATCCTCGCAGATGCTTTATGGATGTGGGGATTTTCCATTCCTTAATGGCTTTAATTTTGCTAGGGTCTACCTTAACTCCTTCATGAGATACAATATGACCCAAATATTCCACCTCCTGGACTCCAAAGAAACATTTGGATCTTTTTGCATATAATTGTTTCTCCTCCAATAGTTGTAGCACCCTGTCAACATGTTCAACATGATCCTTCCAAGACTTGTTGTAGATTAGTATATCATCAAAAAATACTAACACAAATTTTCTAAGGAATGGTTTGAAAATTGAATTCATCAAACCTTGAAATGTTGAAGGTGCATTGGTAAGGCCAAAAGGCATGACCAAAAATTCATAATGACCCTCATGAGTTCTAAATGTCGTTTTCGGAATGTCTTCAATCTTCATTCTGATTTGATGATATCCCGAACGAAGATCCAACTTGGTGAAGTAAATTGATCCATGCAATTCATCCAGTAATTCATCAATGACAGGAATGGGGAACTTATCTTTAATAGTGAGCTTGTTGAGCTCCCTATAATCCGGACACATGCGCCATGATCCATCCTTCTTGTGCACCAATACTACTGGAGCTGAGAAAGAACTTTGACTCGGTTGAATTATACCAGCCTCTAGCATTTCTGCAACCATACGTTCAATTTCACTTTTTTGGACATAGGGATATCTGTACGGCCTGATGTTTGGAGGAACACTTCCTGGAATCAGATGAATAGCATGATCATGATCACGCATAGGTGGGAGACCTTTGGGAGTCTCAAATACCTTGGAATGATTGTCCAGGACTTTTTGGAGATCTGGAGAAATAGATGATTCCAATGTGGAAACATCTAGCGAACATAATTGTGCAATTACACCTCTTTGCTCCTTTTTTAGAAGCTTTGTCATGCCATTAGAGCTGATTATCTTTCCTGGTTTCCCTGCAATACCCCTTAATTCAACTTCCTTTCCTTTCGTAGAAAATTTGATGAAAAGTTCTTGAAAATTAAAAGCTATTGTACCCAAGGATTGTAGCCATTGGACTCCTAGTACAACATCAGCACCTCCCATTGGAATGGAAAGCATTGGGCTAGTCAATACATATTCTCCCATGGATAGCTTGATATTATGGCACTTTCCAGAGCAATTTATTGTTCCTCCATTTGCAATCATCACTTGACACTCTGGTGCTGGATATAGGAAGCAATTCAATTCTTTTGCTACCCTACAATGAATAAAATTGTGGGTGCTTCCTGAATCAATCAACACTATTACCTTTTTCTTCTTGATTTGTCCTTCTATCTTGATGGTTTGAGGAGTGGTAATTCCCGCCAATGCATTACAAGATATGGTCGGATTTATTTGTTCTTCATCTAGGCTTTGTTCCTGGAGTATATCCTCTTCTTTTGACCTTTCTTGCTCCTTTTCTTCTTCCTCTTCACAATCTATGTAGAATAATTTCTTCTCAGCACACTTATGACCTTTCGTGTATTTGCTATCACAATTGTAACAAAGCCCTTTTGCTCTTTTTTCTTCCAATTGTTGTGGTGTCAACCTTGTAGGTTGTGGAAGACTAGGGGCAACAACACTTCCGTCTTTATAGTTGTGAATGGTATGCTTCCTAGTTGCCATAATGCTAACCTGAATGCCTTCTCTAATGAATCAGGTTCCCAAAGGCGAACATCATGTTGGATATTATCCTTTAAAGACCCTATGAACACATCAATCCTATGCTCCTCTGGAATATCTTTTACCCTTATGTTCAATTTTTGGAACTCCTCAATGTGCTCCATTATTGAACCCTTTTGTTTGAGACTTATCAATTGGCTAAAAAAAGTGTTGCTTTTTGTATCCTCATAATGTGCTATCAATTCTTCCGTAAAAATTGCCCAAGTGATAAATTGTTTACGAGAACAAAGCCATTGATACCATACAAACTGATTTGGTTCCAAATATACAGTTGCCATACGTACCTTTTGTGCGTTTTGCACATTATTGAGATCGAAGAATTGCTCCATCTGTAATATCCATGTGGCGGGATCCTTGCCATCAAACTTCCTCATATCGATTTTTGGAATATGGTGATTCTTTGATCCAACATTAGCATCTATGGAATCATGATTAACATTTCTTTTGTTCTCATCATGAGTTTCCTTTACTACCTTTTCACCATTAGTAAGTATTTCTTGTAGAAAATTTGTCAAATCTGTCTTCAAATCTGCCATGCCTGTCTTCAAATTTGTGTTCAAATCTATCTTCAAATTGTCCATCTTAGCTTCCATGCCATTCATATTAGCTTCCACGCCATTTATCTTAGCTTCTGTTAACTTTTGTGAGCGTGACATTTGTTGCACTTGTTCTTGTAATTTTGATATATCATGTAGCATTTCTTCCTCTTCTTCATGAGTCATGCTAGAGCTTTCAGGTTCCTTACTAGGTGTTTGCATTTTCTTTCCTCGGGGCATCAGTTACCGATAATAATGCTCTACTATGCCCTTTGAATTCCTTCAAAATAAATTTTCAAACCAAGCTTAAGCAAAAATTTAAAAAAATCTACACACCTTTTTTCACTTTGTAGGAGCTTGATATTGCCTCTGATGTATCTCTGTACTTTCCAATCATCTAGTTCTAAATTTGTGATCTATAGTAGCTCTCTATGTCCTCTTTCCAATGCCACTAGTCTGATCCAAATTGGATTCTCCAAGAAAGAGTTATGCACAATCTCCCAAGATGACCTGATTATAGACCTTTCCAGAAGAGAAAACTTGTATGAAGTGCCACGTGTACAATTTTCGATCTTTGGTTCTGAAAATGATAAAAAAAAAACTACAGTCCGTCCTCTTTTTTTACCTTCTTACTAAATTTCAATCTGATTCCCAGAGAGAAAGTTATGACGATTTTCCCCAGGTCACCTGTTTTGAATGTAATTCAGGAGTCTGCAAAAAGACCAACTTCCTCAGATCATATCTCCGTAAATATCACACGAAAAGCTCTAAAATTCGGACCCAAGGTTCAACACGATTTCTTCTCAAATGGGTTTTTTTTGCAACTTCTAAAACATCACAGAAAAAACGTTATAGTGAAAATTCCACGATGACCTGTTTGGAGCAGCGAAACCCTAGAATCCAAAGCTCTGATACCAAATGTTATGAAACCAGCTCAAGAAAAGATAGAAAAGATAGATCAACGCCTTATAATTCAGCCTCTTCGAGGGGGAAACCTCCTTTACATTACATAAATGAACAATTCTTGGATGATACAAATGACAAAACCTCCTTTCTATATATAGGAGTCTAAGGAGTCACAATATAATCCAGCCGACCTAACAATAATAATATAAAGCCACAAAAATAACAATAGAGGGTTCTATGGGGCACAGAAATAACAATATGGGGGTAATAGGGGCACAACAATATAAATAAGGGGTATAACTACGATAGTAATTGGGTAATCACTAGTATTATAGGGACCCAACACCTTTTCAGACTCCTTAAAGGAAAAGGTTCATCTGAGCACTTGTCACTTCAAGCTCATTAAAAATCGAAGGCGACTGAGTCATCTTTAGCTTTTTCTTGACTTTTAAAAATTGAAAGAGCAAGTTGTTTCAAAGCGTCTAAAATTTATTTTAATCAAAATAACGTCATTGTTCCCTCATTGGTCTTAGGTTGAGAAAATGGAGCCTACCAGCCAAGGATTTCCCCTTGGGGGAAATCCTAGTCCTTTCTCCTCTTGGGGAGATGTTGGTGCACCTCATATGGCCACATTGTCCCTTCTAGGACTGACAATTGGCCTGCCAGTATGGCTTTTCTCGACCTCTGTCATTCAAAGCACCGTGATTCCTGAATAATCGAATCAGCAACTAGATGATACCAGAGTTCCCCCCCAACCTTCTACTTTGTTTATCTCTCCCTCTCCTTCTTCCTCTTCGCTTGGTGAAGATAGTAAAACTAAAAACCAAGTAATTGAGAAGAAGAAGAAGAAGGAGCCAGTGGCAAAAAGGGGTAACCATGCATTGTCTAGCGAAAATCCACACACTACACCGTCCAAACCTAAGTCTCCATGTGTCATTTGCAAGGGAGACCACTATCACCGAGATTGTCCTTGCATCCCACGGATCCTAAGGGATTGGTCTCCCCGCTTGAACAATTTAGTGTCATCAACCTCTGATGATCATGTTGAAAGTACACCGTCAACTAGTGAAAACGAAGTCAACGGATAGAAAGGAAAATCTAAATTTCCCTGTAGACTATGTGAAGGCGATCATGCCCTCCACCGTTGTCCCTTCCTGGATGAAGCTATAAGAGTCTTGGATAATCATCCTGCATCACCAACAGATGCATAGGACCCTGTGATGGCCAGCTGCAACCAGTAAGGAGGTTTGCAAATCTATTTCCTAATGCACAGATAGGATGACATCTCTCTGGCATTAAAATAACATAAACCTGCATACAAATTCAATGATACAAGCTAGCTTCTAACACAGAGGTGGGATGACAGCCCCTCTAATGCTAAACATCAACAGCACATGAATAAATGCATAACAGGAACAGCCTAGAACAAAGAAGAAGAAGTGGAAAGTGAGCAATTAACAGTAAAAGAAGCTTGCATTAGCTGAAAATGAAGACAAAAAGCTGTAGGTATCACAGTAGTTACAGTCTCCAGAAGTTGAACTTTACATCAATATAACATTCATCAACCATCAACCCCCATTACATCTTCCTTTTGGGTATATATAAAGTTGGTTTACAAAATTTCTCTGTTGTTCAATGCATGGAGGGGTCACAACGGACCACCAACCACATTTACTATCAGATATGGTCTTTGATACAATTTGATTGTTTTAATGGACAAAATGACCTTTCTTCTGCTCGACCGTCCTTCTCTGAGCAGATGGAATGTAATGTGTACAAGGCTCCATGACTGATTAATACCTTTAATTTCTCTTTCCTGTACTTTTTCTTCTCGGCCATGTTGTTCCTTGATTGCAGTGGTTGAAGAATTAATACAGACAGTACTGGGATTGGTAGCTGGCCACCTTCGTTTCTCGAGAGCACAGATCAAGCTATGGGCATAGATAGAATGGTGGAGGCAGACTAAGTGGAGGGACAAAGCTTAGCCGTCGGATCACACAAATCAACGATGGAGATCGCTTGACGAGGGGTATCGGGAAAGAACGAAAGCAAACAAGTGATATCCATTAGATCAGGGCACGACGGATCCAACGGTGATTGCACGAGAAAGGTGTGCGGGCATTAACGGGAAGGGGACATACATGTGGGTGGTAAGAGGTTTACCCGCACTGCTCACGGGAGGTGGGCAGTTTTTGTATGCGGAGGAGCGATCCAGTAACATTGTGACGCGTGGCTAGTGGGTCCGGCAGAAAACTGCTTTCCTCGCGAGCTATCACGTGCGCAACTTTCGGCGGCGAGAGCAGCGTATGACGTTGGATCACGTGGGATGATCAAATGGCCAAGGCATAAAACACGTCCTCTTTTAAAACTGATGTGATGGGGACAGAGCGTGGCTATATGAATATGGTCGTGTGGGTTATATAACGTTTAAACTTAAAGAACATGGGTGCTAAGAAAAAACAACTTTTACACTAAATTCAGGCGTAAAACAAGGGTAATGGGGTTTTGTGGAGTTATAAGGAAAACGAAGGAGGAGGTGGGAAAAAACGATGCGAGCCTTACGCAGCCAAAACCAGCATTTCCCAAGCTATTTTTATCCATCAAATATCGAAGAACATAACAAAGCTAACAGTGAGAAAAGTTGAAAATATGAGTTGAAAAAATATTTTTTTTTATTTTTTTTATTTCAAAAATGGTGAATCATCCCCCATGGTTGACATCATCATGTTGAATCCTATTGGTTCTTAAAAAGTTTTTTTTTTACATTTTTGTTTTGGGCTCCATTTTGACCTCAAAATTTCTCTAATGTCATGTTAAATGGAATCATGCTATTGAGTGCTCGAGGTCGTGGAGTTCAAGACCTTCTATTATGCCTATGGGACCATTGTTTCCACCACCAAGACCCACTGTAGGAGTTACATAGGTTTCTACCAGTGTTCCTTATCAAGGGAATACCTAATATCACACCTTCCCTAACCAACAAGGTCTACCTTCTAATGAATATTGTGAAATATTTCACACTTATGGTCATGCACCTCGACTCTACTCTATTTTGCAGAAGTATTCCAATATTCCAAATAACTTTTTTTTCAAGTTTTGTGGGTCTCCAACTCGACATACCAACTAGTGAAGAGATTTGGATGGTTTGTTTGATCACCTCGATCGCACTGCATTTCAGGTCAATGAAGCTCCTCGAGGATGAGGAGGAGGTTGCTTAAGGGGAGGAAGAACTGGAGGGAGAGGTATGGTTTGGTGCTATAGCTATTATCAAAAGGCCATGTCTCTCATGATTTCCCATTTCCTAGGAATTCATGGTGTTCTCATTGCAGAGTAAATACGCATGCTACTGAAGATTGTCTATAATTAATTGCTAGGTGGGAAGAACGCAATAGACGAACACGTTCTAATTTGATTAATGTAGAAAAAAGGGAGCCTCAATCAGTTATGCAACCCAACATTAACATTAATACCAGAGGGGATAAGTGCGCTATAGTTGAACGAGAGGCTCTTGAATAACCAATGTAAGAAATCTGACATCTCCAAAGAAATCGTATGATTGTATTAAGCAGAATGAGTATTACAAGGATGTTGTTGAGATTATCAAGCAGGTGATTTCTTCTTATAGTCCTTGATCAGAACAATAAGAAAAGGGACAAATTAAGAGCCCTCAACCTCCACAAGAGACATATTATCCTATCATGGAATGGTTTAATTTATTTCAGCATATTATGAATGATGAGTATCTATCTAGTCAGTTGCACAAGAAACTGAGAAGTGTTGTAGAGGATGAAGAGTTCTTAGAATGACTCATTTCTTCCAACGTTCTTGAGAAACATTCAAGACATTTCCACCGCAACAAGAGAAGGAAAAGAAGGGAGTTTCTGGACTCCCTTCATATTCTTGGGTGGAGGCTGGAAGCCTCTAGATTCCCTGAATGTATTGGTTGGTTTTTGGTAATTTAATTGATCTTAAATTACTTACATGAATTATCCGACATTGTTAGTAAACTGATGAAATTTATGTGCACTATATGTGTTAGATGTCTTCTGTCACTCGCAAATTCTAAATTAAATTGAGTTATCGAAATGCACATGTCTTCTATGAATAAATTAATTATTCCTAGAAAATAAGATTAACTCTACAATGATGATCACACTCTCTTGCTTTCAAACAAACTACTTTGCTTATAAAATTCCACACTTTGCTTTGAAATAGAAATATCACACTTTTGCATAAATGTAAACCAATCTCACACTTTACATGAATGAAAATCAATTCCACACTTTACATAAAAATTATATACACACTCATTTGTAGAAACGAAAACTACTCTTACCTAAGAAATCTCATAAATAAAATCACGCATTTGCATAAATAGAAATCACATTTGCATGAATAAAATCACTCTTCATATTTTGAAACAAATTAACTTTCATAAAGGAATATTAACCATACAACTGATAATACTATCTAACTTATTACAGTGTTAAATTCCACTCTTATCCATGCATAACCAAAATCTTTGTATAATAGAAATGATTAGCAAAATGATCTCAACTCAAATATGAAAGAAATAAAAAACACAAATATTTAATCAAACAAACAGAAATCTATGGAAACTATGAAGCTAATTACTAATTACTAAAACAAAATGGAAATCCACTGTCTTGATAGGGCCCTCCACGAGAGCAGGAAATCACTATAATGCTATCAACCAAGCACTTAACCATGCATTAATTCTCACTAAGAAAACTAAATAATTCTTTAAAAACAGGTATCAATAACAAACTTTTTAATCTTGTTGTCACTCTCCCTTTTCATTTCTGTCGAGATGCATATTTATAGAGCTCAAGGTAATTAATTGTTCAGAGCTATATGCCTAATCCCTATCAACATAAACTAATTTTAACTTTAAAATATAACATCACATAATTCACTCATGATTTGCTATCATCAAAGAAATTCATGAGGCATAAATCTCGTTCTCGCTCGCCTGTTTCTGACTACGGTGGTTGACTTCACCTTTGACCGCATTACTATACCTGTTTCCAATGATTTGGCTCATGAGAGTAGGAGGAAATCGTTGGGTGCATCAATTGCCACCTATCCATATATTTCGCTTCCCAACTGGCATCTTGGAACCTGTCAAACCATGGACTTGGCTGCAGAATCATGTGTTCGCTGCATTATCACTGTAAATCAGTAGCCGAAGTAAACATTAAACTAAATAATAAAGAGCATTATCATTTTATGAAATAAAAGACAATTGTATACCTTCCATGTCATAAATCCTATAACTTGATGTCCAATGTGTTGTTATGAATATAAAAAAGAAAGTGATGGGGTGAAAAAGGATGTAAAAAAGAAGCAATTGTGAGGTTCAACATTCCCCCACACAGAGGCCATTGCATGTCCTCATGAAAAATTTCAAATTTGACGAACCCTTCTTGTTACTGAATGTATTCAGTTACTTGAGCCCAAACATCTAGATTTGTCTTACTTTCTTTCCTTTTGGTGATTGCCATTCTCGGTTTGTTCATCAGAATCTTATACTTCAGACTTATGACTTTCTCTTAAGGGATTTTTTCTTTTCTTTCAGCTTCTTATTCTTTTCGTACCATAGAACAAGATGTAAGAGAATGTTGTCATTCTTGGTTCTCTGTATTTCATTCTACACTTTCAATGTTTCATGCTCCTATTTTAAGTGCCTATTTAGTGTCTCCAATTCATAAATCTCTTGCTTGAGAGTATTTATAGTTGGAGGTTCTTGTGGAATATCAGAATGAATTTATTTTTGTTGATCTGAAGAGGATGCAGTGGCCTTGCCTATACCTCACTTTTCCAAACATTCTATATAATCATATATTCCTTGTTGGATAGGGTCAATTTCAGATGTTCTCCTTGTTGGGTTAGAAATTGATGATAAAATGGTTGGTGATGGAGCCCTTGGCTCTTCTTCGCCCTCCATATTGATAAATTATGTGGGCTATTGAGATAGTTCCTTAATTGTTTTGTTGATTCTTGCACTCCTCCTTACAATGGATGAGGTCTTAGTAAGAGGAATTTGCTTTTGAATTTTCCTTTGTTTTCTCTTTTCTTGCTTTGTTTCCTCTGTTTTTCTTTTAGGTGTGCTTTCTTCCTTATCTTTGACTTTCTTTATTTTAAGATTCTTCTTTTTGAGATTTTCTAATACATCTGCAAGAGGAGTTTCATCCTTTGAGGGTTTCTCTTGTTGTGGAGGTAGGTCATCATTAGGGTTTATAGGTCATCTTCTTCTACTTCTTTTTATTTTGTTGTTGGGTTCTTCCTCTTCTACCTCTTTGAAGTGGTTTCTGACTAAGAAACTTTTCCAATCATCTCCTATATTTTTTAGGTGGTCTTCAATCAACATTTTTATCAAACCGTGATGATATATGGTTTTCTCAATAGATTGTATTTTTCTCTGAGTGTTACCGGTCATTTTCTTCAGACTATGGAGTAAGAAATAAGGAAAATTAATCTCATTCCCCTCAAGGAAATTCATCATCAAATGTACATGATAGAAAAACATATTTCCAAATCTGCCTTCACAAGTAATAAATTTTTGAATGACCAATAGTAAATTTCTCCATTTTTTTTTAAGAGTTGTACTTGGAATGCCTTTCTTAAAGACTGAAATATCCATACCTGGGTTTTTGAGAAATGTTTTCCATACACTTGCTTCAATTCCTATGTTCTTGAACCATCTTTCACCAACCCTAAGTAGCCTAGTTACTTTTGCTATGAAGGGTTCTGTCAATGTTCTCTTCACATCTCCAATTTTTGCCTCAACTCCATCGAATGCTCAAGCAAAGGACTTTGTAACTTCTTTGTCATGGTCATTAAATTTATCTATAAACTCCAACCATTGTGTCTGTTGTAACATCTTTCTAACTTGTGGATAACCCTCCATGAATTTCTTCCCTACCAACTATGTCTTTACAATAAACCCCATGTCGGAGAAGTCTTAATGCGCAACTGCTTCTTTTTACAAGGTTATGGAGCGAAAATGGTTTTGGAAAACTAAGTACAGATGAGGGTGAAATTTCCAATGCAACAAGGTTTATGGAGTGGAGTAGATGCGTAATGATGAGCAATGAATTTTGAATTATGATGAGCTTATGGCCAACTTCGTTGACAAGATAGAGTATTTATGGTTAAGTCTGAAGTTGGAATAATAATAATTATTATTTTAAGTGGCAATAGAAATGTCTATTTTTATTTCATAACCTAATGTTTTCTTACCTTTATTATTTAATATAATATTTACATACCTTTAGATTCATGATCGTAATGCTTTGATTGACCTTTTGTAGGTTGTCTTTGGATGTCTTCAACTGCAAGCTTGATCATATTCTTCTTATGCCAATATCTTCAATTATCCTAGTTGATCCAAGTCAATATCAACTGCAGAATTTTGTTAAAGTTGCAAATTCTCAGCAATTTTGTAGTTGCTTATTTTCAAAACAAAAAGAGGGTTACAAAGAAAATGGGATTAGAACAGAGTTTAAAAATAAAATCTAGGGTGCCAAGAGTACTTGGTTTTCATCCTATATTTTTTGTATAAACATGCCAATAGTGTTGGTTTTCATGTTTATATTATTATTATTATTATTATTATTTTATTTTTTGAAAACAAAAGGCTTTTGTGAGTCAAGTTGGAGAGGAAGGAGAATCCTTCCTAACCACCTTCAAATCAATATTGTCTTGTAGATGTTTAACAAACTCCTCCCTTGTCAATGGTTTGTGATAAATTCTCAATCGATGACCATTTACAAGGAAGGTCACTTTTTCTTCATAAATGGTTCTAATTCACTGCACCATTATCAAAGACAATTTCAATATAATAAGGCTCAAACGTATGAGTTCGAAATTTCCCTTGAAAATATTTAAATTTTGAGTCAAAAAGTAATGTCCAATATCCTAGCTAAAATTTCCTTTCTTTTATGCACTTGTCACACCATCGGGATCTTTGTTGTTGAATTATGTTAGTTCTTTGAATAACATCCTATCTCATCTCATCAAGTTCATTTAGTTGCTCCATCCTATGTTTTTGTGCTTCAGATAGATCAAGACCCAATTTGACTATTGTCTTGAAAGTCTTTATCTGGAACTCAATATGAAATAGGACTTGTTTTCCATAAAAAAATTCATAAGGAGTGTGGCCAGTTTTATTTCTCCATGTGGTATGATATGCCCACAAGGCTTCTAGAAGTTTTTCTGCTCAATCCCTTTTATGCAAATGCACAATTTTGGTAAGAATTGCTTCAATTACTTTGTTGGTATATTCAACTTGTTAGTTGGCTTGTGGATGGTATGGAATTGACCTTCTATGTTTGAATTTGTACTCCTCCATTATCTTTTGTACTAACTTGGATGTAACTTGAGTGCTTGATCTATCATAATTTCCCTTGGGACACCAAAACGAGTGAAAATATCCTCAAAAATAAATGAAACTACAACATTTTCAGTAGCAGAAGAATGTGCTTTAGCTTCTACCCATTTTGTGACATAATCTATATAAACAAGAATATACCTTTTTTGTCTTGATGGTGGATTGATTGGACTAACAAAATCTAAAGCCCATTTTTCAAAGGGTTCAATAAGTACTTGAGGTTGTAAAGGAATTTCATTTGAAGCAACAGGTTTTCCCATTCTCTAAGAACTATCACATCTCTTAAGATATTCCATGGCATCCTTAAAAAGGGAAGGCGAGTAATATCCTAAGAGAAGGTATTTATAAGCAGTTCTTTTATCAACGAAATGTTCTCCACAGGGTTCATCATGAAAAGCTTTCAATATTTCTGGTACCTCATATTCTCTAACACATCTCTGAATGATTAAATCAAGTCTTGTGTTGTATAACTCTTTATTTATCCATGAATAGGATGGACTCGTTCAAATAACCTTTCTTTTCTCTCAAGGAGACAAATATGGTGGTCACTTCCCTGTAGCCAAATAATTAGCAATATCTGCAAACCAACGAGATTTAATAGATACTGCAAAAAGATATTCATCTAGAAAATTATCTTCTATAGGAACATTGTTATAATAATTTTGAATCCTAGATACAAAATTAGCAATTGTATTTTGTTTTCCCAGTCTATCAAAAATAGCAATATTGAGTTCTTGTAATAAGAATAACCATCTTGTAATTCTGCCATTAGTGATTGGTTTATCCATTAAATATCTAATTACAGAATAATCCGTGTGGATGAAGGTTTCATAACCAGTGATGTAATTTCTAAATTTATTGATGGCATGGACAACAACTAAAAACTCCTTTTTTGTTACATTGTAATTTAACTCTATAGGAGTCAAATATTTACTGGTGTAGTAAATGGCATAAGTAGTTAAATCCTTTTGTCCTAATATAGCTCCTGAAGTTGTATCAGAAGCATCAGTCGAAATGTGAAAAGGTAATTTCCAATTTGGTCCTCTTAAGATGGGTGCTTTAGAAATATTTTCTTTCAATGTTTCAAAAGCTTTTTGGCAATCAAAATTCCATATCAATTCACAATCTTTTGTGAGCATTTTGAAAAGTGGAGAGGTTATTTTTGTAAAATTTTCTATGAATCTTCTATAATAACCAGTAAAACCAAGAAAACTCCTAACATCCCTTTGACAGGTTGGAATTGATAATTTAGAAATAATGTATACTTTAGATGTATCCACTCTAATTATATTTCCTAAAATATGGTGTCCTAAAACAATTCCCTCAGTAAACATCATAAAAAAAAATTATGACTTAATGAGAGATTTGTTTCTTTACATCTACTGAGAACTTTTTCCAAATTTTTAAGAGCTTCTTCAAAGGAATTTCCGTAGACAGTAAAATGATCCATATACACTTCCACACAATCGTGAATTAGATAAGTGAAAATGCCTAAAATTGCCCTTTGGAATGTTGTAGGTGCATTACATAACCCAAAAGGAATTACTCAGTAGGAATAGGTCCCCTATGGACAAGTAAAAGTGGTTTTATCTTGATCTTCTTGAGCTACTTGGATCTAGTTATATCCACTAAAACCATCCAAGAATGAGAAATATTTCTTTCCTGACAATGTATCTAAAACATGATCTATAAAGGGAAGTGGAAAATGATATTTTAAAGTGGCTTTATTCAATTCCCTATAGTCAATGCATACTGTCCATTTTCCATTATTTTTAGGAACAATTACCAATGGTGAAACCCACTGGCTATCTGATATTGGATAAATGAAATTCACATTTAACATTTTTTGTAGTTCATCTTTAACAATCTCTCTTAAATTTGGATTCATTATTCTTTAAGGTTGTCAGATTGGTTTCACGTTTGCTTCAATATAGATATGATGTGTACAAGTATTGGGATGAATTCCTTTCATGTCAATGTATTCCCATGCATAAGCAGAGGCATGTTTTTGTAACATCTTTATTAATTGTTTCTTTCGAAATTCTTCCAGATTATTATTGATGTTCAAAATGTTTTCTTCTATTAAAGAATTTTCAAAATTTTCCATATAATGTACTGACAATTGACGAGATGATATATATTCAATATTAAGTTGTTATTGAAAACTTTGATTAGGTTCAAAATATGAGGAAGATTCATTATTTTCTATTAAATTCAAAATCTGATCTTCTTCATCTATTTGTGAAGTAACAAAGATTCGTCATATATCAATATCATCATCTATCCATTATTCACTTTCTACCTCTATTGTTGTTTTACTAAGGAGGATATAATGTGAATTTCTTTGTTGAAATTCCATCAGAAATAAACATATCACCAGATCTACAACTTATAAAAGCACCAGTTGTAGCTAACCATGGTCTTCCTAGAATCAATGGATGTCCTCCTAAATTATTCTTGGGTGTTAAGATCATAAAGTCAACATGATATTCCCAAGAATATAAGGATACAAATATATCTTCTAACACACCATCAGGTTTGATAATAGATATGTTTGCTAATTGCAATAATGTAGGTGTATATTGAATATTGGGATGTTTCAATTGATTTGTAGTTTGTTATTCATGATGTTTATAGATGTTCCTAAATCAATCAATGTATTTGGAATTTTGATACCATTGATGTGTGTTTTCACAATGGGACTTCCTGGATCAAGATATTTCTAAATTGTTTTTTTCCCATCATGATATTTGCAATTTTTCCAACTAACTGAATTCTTTTGACTTATTTCCTCTTTCTTCCTAGTCTTTTAATACTTAACTCCGTGATTGTATTTGCAAATATTGGTATTTCTTTGATAGCTTGTAACAAAGGATTTTTTATGCAAACATTCTTCAGTTCATCTATCATATCATAATCAAGTAACAGTTTATGTTTTTCTACTCCTTTATCAATTTTCAATCTTTCAGGAAAAGGTGGTGTTTGAACAGACACTAAAGGTTGTTCTATGATAGGAGTTGAGTTTATTGGGATATCATCAAAATGTGTAGGGGTGGTTTGTTTTTGAAATTTTTTGTCTTGATTAATATATTTTTCTTCCTCATAGAGATTTTCTTTTTTAGATTCGAGAATAACAACTGATGGTGACTTCTTTTCCAATACTCTACCAAAACTAAGTTGAACATTTTTTAGATCTAATGGAGTTATCATGTAGGTTTGGAAATTTTGTCCTTCCATATTGTAAACAGGTTGTGAATTTTTATTATTATTCAAGTTTGGAAGTGGTTGAGTAGAAGTTGATTTGGTCTTTGAGGAAATGGTAATGAAAGTTGTGGATTTGGATTCTGAGGTTGAGTTGGTTGAACGGGCTGAGGAAAATATTGTGGTGGAAAAACAGGGTAAGGTTGTTGATATTGAGGATATTGAGGGTATTTTCCATAAGGATTTTTCCATCCATGTGCCCAAGGTTGAGGCCAAGATTGTCAAGGCATGGGTGCAATCCAATTGCTTTGTGATGGTTGTGCAAATGTTTGAGTGTTAAAACCTTGAGTCATATTTGGTTGTGAATTTTTCCATGGTCTCTTAGTAATAAAACATAGGGGCTCTACTTGATTTGGTATTACGTTCTCTTGATATACATATTTAAGACCTGGTATTGAAGGACACTCCTTTGTATCATGATTTTATGAACATATAACATGGGTTTCTACACTTTTTAAGTCAAGAGGGCATTCTCTCAAAGCATGTTTTTTCTACATTTTGGACAAAAGATAGATAATGCAACATTTTCAGCCTTTTGCTTGTTTTGTACTTTAAGGGTATCTATTTGTTCACTAAGACTCCCCAAAATATTTGTTTTAAAATTGACAAGCGAATTACCTAATTCATCCCTACTTATTGTCCCAGCTACAGATTTATTAATCCTAAACATGACAGGATCTCTTGGATTTTTCCCACTTTTTGCTTTACCTCTTGAAATGTGTATGCATAACTCACAAATATCTCCAAATGTTAATTGAGAAATATCTCCCTTACCCATCAAATTGAGAAGATCAATCCACTCATCTCTAATGGATTTTAATAAGAGAGATTTCAAAGTTTCTTCATCTAGATTATGCATTTTAGCCCTTTTAACATTATAAGAAAATCTTTCAATGAAACCTTCAAAATTATCGTCTTCTTTTTTCATCATTTTAAAGACTTCATCCTTAAGATTATGGGGCATATAGTAATCCTTATATTTATCTAAGAATATAGTTTTCATTTGTTCCCATGTTCTTATAGAATGTGCTTCTAATCCCATGAACCATTTTAGTGTTGCATCCTTAATATTTGTTGGAAACAATTTCAACTTTTGAGTGTCAAGAAAGTAGTCATAAGATCTACACGAGACTTCAAATTCAAAGAGAAATGTTTCAAGATATTCACTCCTTACTCCATGAAAATTTGGAAGGATGGAAGGTGAGATATTATTCATTGTGGTTGTGATATCTTCATCGAGGATGGGAATTCTAAAAGGTTCTGGATCTCCTCTACCACCTCCTCTTCCTCTTCCTCCACCTCCTCCAACTCCTCTATTTCCTCCTCTTCCACCTCAAATCCTAGGTTGTTCACCATTCACATTATGTACTTCTCCTTCCCCTTCTCTAGCCATTGTAGATTCTTCAAAACTAATACAAGGTTCCAAAATTGGATTTTCTAATTCCTCTACTAGTTCTTTTGGTTCTTCTATCAATGGATGATTAAAATAAGTTTCTTCCTCTTCTTCTTCAGTATGGATTTCTAGTTCTTGTCCTAAAAGTTGCTCTCCAGTTGAAGATAGAAAAATTGCTCCTTCCATTGGGGATGTAGGATCCTCTTCTTCTATTACAGCTTCAGTTGATGAAGTTGGTGAATCTCTAGGTTGGATTTCAGATCTAAGTACCTCAGGAAGTTTGTGAAGTTTGTGTTTTCCTGCAGTAGATGGAATATGATTTTAGGTGGATGGTGTGGCTCTATGAGGTCGTGGTGGGGTGAGCGATGATGTTGGAATCAAACTTCTACCTCTACCTATAAATCTACCTCTAGAATCTCTTTCTCTATGCATATCATTTTTGTTTTTTATTTTATTTTATTTTGAAAGGAAAAGAAAAAGACTCCTATATACACTTCCCCGACAACAATGCCAAAATGTTTGGTAATTTAATTGATCTTAAATTACTTACATGAATTATCAACTAGGGCTAGTAAACTGATGAAATGTATGTGCATTGTATGTGCTAGAAGTCTTTTGTAACTCACACAAATTCTAAATTAAATTGAGTTATCGAAATGCACATGTCTTCTATGAGTAAATTAATTATTCCTAGAAAATAAGATTTACTCTAAAATGATGATCACACTCTCTTGCTTTCAAACAAAACTGATTTTTCTTATAAAATTCCACACTTTTTTTTGAAACAGAAATCTCACACTTTTGCGTAAGTGTAAATCAGTCTCATACTTTACATGAATGAAAATCAATTCCACACTTTACACTAAAATTGTATACACACTCATTTCCATAAATGAAAACTACTCTTACTTTAGAAATATCATACTTAAATAAAATCACACATTTGTGTAAATAGAAATCGCACTTGCATGAATAAAATCACTCTTCATATTTTGAAACGAGTCGGCTTTCATAAAGGAAGATTAACTATACAACTGAAAACGTTATCTAAGTTATTACAGAATTAAATTCCACTCTTATCCATGCACATCCAAAATCTATGGATAATAGAAATGATTAGAAAAATGATCTCAACTCAAATCTGAAAGAAATAAAAAACACAAATACTTAATCGAATAAATAGAAATCTATGGAAAATATGAAGCTAATTACTAACTACTAAAACATAATGGAAATCCTTACTATCTCGAAGGGGCCCTCCACGAGAAGCAGGCAATCACTATAACGCTATCGACCAAGCACTTAGCCATGCACTAATTCTCACCAAGAAAATGAAATAATTATTTAAAAATGGAGTATCAATAACAAAGTTTTTAATCTTGATGTCACTCTCCCTTTTCATTTCTGCCGAGAGGCACATTTATAGATCTCATGGCAATTAATTGTTTAGAGCTATACGCCTAGTCCCTATCAGCAGAAACTAATTTTAAATTTAAAAGATAACATCACATAATTCATTCATGATATGTTATCATCAAAGCAAATCATAAGTCATAAATCTCGTTCTCGCTCGCCTGTTGCCGACTATGGAGGTTGACTTTGCCTTTGACTGTATTACTATGACTTGTTTCCATCGATCTGGCTCATGAGAGTAGGAGGAAATCATTGGGTGCATCAATTGCCACCTACCCATATATTTCGCTTCCCAGATAGCATCTTGGAACATGTCAAACCTTGGACTTGCCTGCATAATCATGTGTTAGTTGCAAAATCACTGTAATTCGGTAGCTGAAGTAAGCATTAAACTAAATAATAAATAACATTATCATTTTATGAAATAAAAGAAAATTGTATACCTACCATGTCATAGATCCTATAACTTGATGCCCAATGTGTTGTTATGAAGATAAAAAGGAAAGAGACGGGGTGGAAAATGATATCAAAAAGAAGCAATTATGAGGTTCATAGTTGGCTACCATTGAACAACCAGAGGGTGGAGGTAGCTGGCCTTTGGATTCCTTGCATATTGGTTAACTACTTAGTGGTTGGTGGATGGGGGAAGGAGGACCTCTGGAGTCCTTGTTTCAGATAGAAGTTGGTGTTTTAATCCTTTGAAGAGTTGGTGTTGTTTTAACTAGAATCTAGCTTGGAGGTGACAACTGCAAATAAATTATGGCTACAATTGTCTATGGCTGGATGGAGAGTCATAGTCCTAGACTCAGTTCCTAAAGCATTCCAAGATAATTTTTCTTATATATATGCAGTGCTAATGAACATGTGTTTTTATTTCTGGATTGAAATGGTGCATATAATGTAATGAACATGGATTGTGCTCTTATTATTCACGTGAATAACTAATATATTGTATAATGTTTAAGGAAACTAGAACACGATGCAAGAATGTCTATTCTATTGTAGTAATACTTAACATTACAACTTATTTTATTACAGTAAGATGATTACATCGAATATCACCTATTCTGAGAGGGTCTATGTACAACATGATAAAGGTGTTGGATACAAGCCCTTGTTGTTGTTATGAAGAATTGGGATAATGCTAAGTATATCCTTCCTTCTCAACTTTAATAAGCTATGATTTTACATGAGGGTCTTCTTTAGCCTGTTGTGACAAGTACCCTAGAATTGGATCTACATGTTCACTTGACCAGGATTTGGTCCAAAGGACTTATGTGCACTCTTGAGTAGGGCACGACCCCTTAGGATGAATTGAATTTCATTGCATAGTGGTTGATCCTACTTAGGATGGAAACCTCGACGTATGGAATATTTCAATATTGAGATGACATGGTAGCTTATCCCCTGAATGGTTGGTAGTAGCCATGGTGTGCGAGGTGATAGTATCTCATTTAGGAGGTATGGTTGTGTGTTACCGCTAGTAGCCAAATGCCCCTAAGACCCTTAATAAGTGCAATAGTGATAGTCATAGGATTGTTGTGAACCATAGGGTGCACCTTGACATGTGGCAAAGAGCTAGAGGCCCTTAAGGAGTCGACAAGTTCTTAGTCGGGGGCGACCGAAAGATCACCAGTGCAGCTATGCCTAGAATTCCATATCCCTAAGCGGAGACATGCTCAAGGAAAAGAAATTATCCATTATATGCATGTCCATAAGTCATATTAATATATTTGAACCCTCAAAAGTATTTCCCCATCCCTTCAAGGAATGTTAATATTCATGTGGCCATTTTGGTATCCTATGAATTTCATGGAATTGGGAATAATACCTCTATTGTAAGCTTATGAGGATAACACCACCAGGTGTCTTGGTAAACATTATTTTCCATGGAAAAACTTTTGCACAAGTCCAAATGTTTGCATAAACACTACAACCATGCCATCAATTAATCCATGCTTGAATGGTGAAGTTCTCCAAGGAGAAGCGTTGTGGTGAAGTTAGGTGAGGACTTAAACTTATAGTTTAATCAGATGAACTTAAGTGACTGGTATGATGAAAGACCTAGTCTTGGAAGCTCTATATTGGATGCCTAGATTTTCCTTATCGTGATTAGGTGGATGGGGGTGGGGGAGGTGACATGGCCTAGAGGTCACATCCCATAATTTGTTTTAGCAACACAAAGGAATGTTAGGGTTGACAGGGCATCGGGGTAGTTAGGCCTATGGAATAGAGGTAGGGAGTGTTCACATTGGAGGTAATGGAACCCACACTAAAACTCATCTTGATGGTAATGTTTCTCGTAGATACCATAAGAAAGCTCTCTTTGGAGGGTTGGGATGACATGGGGCCGTGATAGGGTGGCCTCCATGTAACTTCGGTTGCATTGGGATTCACGTAAGATAGGACATAAGAACACTCTTCCTATAGGGATTTCTCAGAAGTAGATTACGAAATGTAATAAGTAAGGATCAGGATTATTCGACATAGGGTGCCACAATATGGCAATGTGGTGGACCAACCAGAAGCAAGGGTGTGCAGAGGTAAGGCCCTCCAATCCACGTGTCCTGGAGGCCCCACCCTAGAGGCACAAAGAGGGATAGGTAAGGAGTCATCGAGATGGCAGGGACTGGGATAATGTGTCCTAGAGTTCCCCTCCTATATGGTTAAAAATGAGAAGTCAAGAGGAGTTGTCGTGAGGGTAAGGACTGGGGTGATGTGTCTTGAGGGTATTACCCCATAGGTGCACAAGAGAACAATGGAGGAGAGTGCCAGGATGTCAAGAATTTTAGCACGAAGATGCTGGGGAAGTGGCCGGAGGGATAGTCCTCATCATGATTTAAGCACAATTCAAGAATCATGTTAGTAGTTCTGGGGAAAATTGGAAACCACCTTGCAGTACACCTCTATAATAGTTTCAGAGAATGTAGGGAATGGGTGGCACAATCAATATTGGTTAGCGGATGGTTAACGGCATTATGATCTATTGGATGACGGCCCTAGAACCCTAGTCTTGAAGCATGATTGCGCTAGGGTGTCTTCCCATTAATGGTCAATCACATCGACCCAGCGCAATCCAATTGTGGGCCGTCAATCTCCCTAATTAATTCGTAGCTATCAGATCTAGTGGTGGATGGTGAGGACCGCTAGGGAATAGTGGTAGAGTGACGTTATATATATATATATATATATATATATATATATATATATATATATATATATATATATATAGATATATGTATATCTATATATATATATATATGTATATATATATATATATGTATATATATGTATATATATATATATATATATATATATGTATATATATATATGTATATATATATATATATGTATATATATATGTATATATATATATGTATATATATATATATATATAGATATGTATATATATAGATATGTATATATATATATATGTGTATATATATATATGTGTATATATATATATATATATATATATATATATATATATATATATATATGTATATATATATATATATATATATATATGTATATATATATATATATATATACATATATATATATATATATATATATATATATATATGTATATATGTATATGTATGTGTATATATATATATATATATATATATATATATATATATATATATGTATATGTATATATGTATATGTATGTGTATATATATATATATATATATATATATAAGATACAAAATAAATTAAAAACTCTATCCCATTCTTCTGACGACATAATAGGAATTGGATTCGGTAGTAGTCCTACCACCGAGTGAAGTGGTGGGGTGTGTTACATATGGATGCATCAAGATGGATGAAACAATATAATGATCCAATCTAGATCAGACTTTCCCATTTTGTGAGGCTTTTAGCATCGAAAAGATTCTAATGAATCTGGTGAGGAAGTTTCTCCTCCACCTTCTCTTTGGTGTAGCATTTAGCCTTTCCTGGAAGTTGTCATTTCAACCTAATATTCCAAAGATCATGTTGTCCCTGTCTCAAAATGATGGACCTCTTCTACAAAATTGTATCTTCTATCAACTCTACCTAAGCATTTGGTGTCAAATCCTCCACAAAAGGTAAGATTTTTTCCTCTCCCTAATCTGGCATGGAAGGCTCATGGAGTTTCAAATTATGTACATTCACAACTGAGTAAATGTGAATATATGGTGGTAAGCTGAGTCGATATGCATTATCATCCACCTTTTATAGTATCTCAAAGGGAGAATACCTCAGAGCCCTAATTTTCTTACCAGGCTCTTGTAGGCTCTCCTTGTTCAACTGTAGCCATACTCTGTCTCCCACCTTGAACAATTTATTTGTTCTATGTTGATCATGCCTGACCTTATATTTCTCTTGTGGCTTATTTAGTGTCTCTTGTACTTGTAAATGGATCTACTTGATATCCTCTGTAACGTTTTCATCCCTCGAAGCATTTCCTATAAGATCTTCCCTCACTCCTCCTTATTTCCCATATGCAATATCCAAAGGTGAAGGTGGAAAATATCCAAAACAAGTTTCAAATGGGGACTTTCTTGTATAAGTGTGGACTACTCTATTCTAAGAATAATGTATATATACCATATTTTCATCCTAGTTCTTCATATGCTTCTACTTGTATCCCCTTAGAAGTTGCACCAAAGTCCTCTTAACTACTTCTTTTTTTCCATATATATGTGAATGGAATGTTGTAGATATCTTTAACTTTGTGTCCATCTTCTCCCACATTGTAGTCCAAAATGCATTGAGAAATCTTGTATCCCTTTTTGAAATGATGCTCCTTGGTATCCCAAAGTGCACCCAGACCTGTCCAAAGAACAAGTTTGTTTCTTCTTTCCCACTAGTGGTCTTTTTACAGGGCATCAAAACACATATCTTGTTGAACCTGTCAACTACCATGAACAGGTAGTCATTTCCCTTCTTGGTTGTTGGTAAACCTCCCATAAAGTCCAAGGAAATGCTTTCTCAAGGACGAGTGGGTGCAGGTAAGGGATGATATAGACCTTGTTTCCTATTTCTAGGATTGTTACTACAACAAAGCATGCATCCTCTTATGAACCTAGCTACCTACTCTTTCATCTTGGGCAAATACACATACCTTTACAAGTTGGCCATGGTCTTCCCTACACAAAACTTCCCTACAACCTTAGAGATGTGAGCCTCTCTAATCATCCGCAATTGCTCACCTTTAGGAATAGATAAGTTATCCAGCTTGTAGAGTAACCCATCCTTGAGATGGTAATCAATGGTGTTGTCGCCATCATGCACATGACTCTGACTCTGCAAATGCTAATACACCTCCTTAAAGTCCTCATCCTCTGAATTTGCCTCTCTATATGCATCATGGTTGAATGGATCCATGTGCATAAGAGTTTCCAAAGGTGTGATCTTTGGTGTGGGTGGCCTTGAAAGTATGTCGGCCAACTTGTTTTTGTTTCCCTTGTTGTACTTGATCACCAAATGAAATTTTTGTAAAAAGCACATCCACTTGTAATGCATAGTCTGTTGTAGCTAACTCTAGGCTTGCAAGTACTGTAACGAATGTCGATTTGTGTGGATTACTATCTACTTTCCCATCATATAGTTCTTCCACTTATTCACAGCTTTCACCATTGCATAAAACGACTTGTCGTAGCTAGGGTAGTTAAGAACCTCCCATGAAATACTTCAAAATGGAAGCATACATACCTTCTTCCCTACATCAAGACCACTACCATAGCATACCCACTCAAATTTGACTTATTTTTTTCTTTAGCTCCTTGAAAACCCTCTCTTTATCCTTTTCCCACTAGAAACCCTTGCCACTTGTTGTTATGGTGTGGAGCGGTGTTGCTACTGTTGAAAATGAGGCTATGAATTTCCTCAGGTAATGTGCCACCCTAATGAAACTCCTGACCTCAGAAACAATAGTAGGCACCAGCCATTTCATGATGACCTCCATCTTGGCAAGATCTATTTTTAGCTCTCCTCCACCTATCACATACTCCAGATACACCAAAGACTGTTGTGCAAACTCACACTTCTTAATATTTGCAAGCAACTAGTGCTTCTTTAATGTCTCCATCACTTGCATCAAATGTGAGATGTGCTCCTCCCAGGTAGCACTGTATATTAGGTGGATGGGGGTGGGGGAGGTGACATGGCCTAGAGGTCACATCCCATAATTTGTTTTAGCAACACAAAGGAATGTTAGGGTTGACAGGGCATCGGGGTAGTTAGGCCTATGGAATAGAGGTA